>OX579640.1:23413938-23824635 GCA_951230915.1 Antitrichia curtipendula | reverse complement strand
AAAAAAATTACAATTTATACATTTATTTTTATTATGATATTTATGTAATATTTATTTGTAAGACTACTATTAAATTTGGATTCAAAATTTGATATAGATTTGAAGTTTCAATTTTTTGTTTTATTTCTAATTGCATCACGGCTTGTATTATTTTATTCTTTGCAAACCTCATGTAAAATATTTCTTTTTATGACATTTTCATGACAATAGCAACATTTTTATTCATTTTTATTCTATGCTTTCAGTATATTTTGAACTTTATTTTGCTGTGTTGCTTTAAATTTACATAACAATTGAACGCAAGTCATTGAACCACAAATACATGACCCTTTCAAAGTGATAAGTATTTCAATTGACTCCATATTAATCCCTAAAGGACCAAAGGTGTTTGAGCATAAGTTAGTCTACTCTAAAACCGACCATCTTCTTCAAATCGATGTTATAAAAAGCTATTGAATGGATATGAGGTAGTCCTTAAGTAGACCACTTTAGCCATTGATTAAATTGAAAAAAATATATTCTTTATTGTAAGAGCCAATCATTGACCTTGATTTCCTCAAATCACTTTAGAAGTTGCAAGTGGATGCATTTTAGGAGACCTAGGGTCACAAATAGGTACCTACAACATAAATCTTTGAAAATTCATAGCTAATTCAAAAAACTTCAAACAATATAAAATCATGTGTGATATCTTTGGCATCTATTTTTCTTTCTTTAAAAAATATGTTTAAAATATTTTTGTTCATGGAAACCTATGAAAAAGGTAGACTAACCCTTAAATGATTGCTTTTAGAGCATACTACCTTAGTCCTTGTTTTCTTGACTAGCTCTTGTAACAAGCATAGTTCCTCATTCATGTGAAATAATTTTGATGATCGTCACTATTGAAATAAAACAAGACTTGTTTAGCTTTTCTATAAAAATAAATACAAATAAAATTGAACAATTTAGAGAAAATGCCACCATTGACAAGATTGATGAAAGATGTTTAGTTAGGGAGTACTTTTTGTCTTTGTATATAGGCTAAAATCAAAATGTTGAAATCGGAATGCTCAAAAGTGCTCCAAATTTTTTAATTATTTTTCCACATGTGTAATTTTTTTCAAATCCTTTTGAGGTGTAGAAAAAAAGATATGAGAATGTGAAGTAACGGCCTACCATGCCTTTTTCATTCTCAAAAAATTCACCAAAAATCGCACACTCAATCATTTCTCAATCAGATTGCACCAATGGATTTAAAAAATAAAATCATCTAGAATCTCTTTGTTGCTTACGGACTGTTAGTGAGGTTCACATATCAAATTTTTTACAAAATAATATGATTGTAGAAGCCATGTAGTGGCTTTATGGTCCTTTGGGGGTTAACAAACTTTCAGAGATTTCTTTATTTTTTTTGAAGGTAGGATTCTTTGAATGAATGAACAAAAACTTCTAATCCAAGTTCAATAAGCTTCAACAATTATTCAATCAAAATTTTGGAGGGAGTGGGAAGAATATGCAAGAGCATCTAAAGGGATATAATAGATTCATAAGTGTTGTGGAGCGTCGCCTGAGAAGAAGAAAGGCAAGATCCAAATTAGTATAAATTATATTATTTTATTTTATTTTGACTTCAAATACAATATGAATTTATACATTAAATTTTAAAAACAATTACATAACATTTGCAATCTATAACTTTTTGTAGTACATTTAGTATTTTAATTTTTGTATTTAGGCCCTAAATTCAATTAACAATTTCATAAATTATAATATATACTTGTTTGGAGAGGTCCAAAACAATTAAAATTTATATATAATTTTTTTTGGCTAGACTTACACATTTGCATGACATCTATTAATTTAGATTTTTTCATTTTTTGGCTTGAAGCAAGTCTTAGATTAAAAGCTTAAAGTTTTTAATTAAACTTTGCATCCACACAACAATTCCATGAGTTTCATTTATCTAATTTTATTAGAATTCAAAAAGAGTTGAGAACTATCAGTTAAATTTTTTATATTTCATTTTTTGTCATTTTATTATTTTGATAGGTTCAAAATATCTAAAAATGGATATTTTTTAGCATACCTACATATCAATTGCATGACTTTTATAAAAAATTTATTCAAATCATAATGTAGATTTTGAATTTTAGCATAGTAAATTTAAGGTCTAATTTCATATACCAATTGCTTGAGTTTTATTATTTTATGATTTGAAATTTTTTAATCATTTAGACAAGCAAGATCATCACACCTTTGAGAACCTATTTTCTTATTATTATGAAGAAATTGAATTGAATAACAAATGCAATACATTATTTTTTGAAGAAGATTGAATGTTTTTTTGCAAAACAAAGAGCACAATGCATTTTATGTCACTTATCCAAATGAACTAAATTAGTGCTTTTCATATAGACAAAAAAACTATTGTTAAAGAAGTACTTCAACATCTATTATACTTGTACATTTGTTATAAAAAAAACTACTTAAATATAGGAGATCTAAATCATGACAAAGTTTGTGTTAAAACATTACATTATTGTTAATTTGAATTATTGGAAATTTGAAAAGGTATGCCATTTTGAGATGGATAAACTAAGCAATGACCAAAAAAATCGGTTTCACCATTCATATATTGAATAGCAAACAATACAACATAATGTTTAAAATTCTAGGAACTTGTGAAACGATTGTAAGGAATTAACATTAGAAAAACAATGAATTCTTAATAAAGCCTTCAATTTTTTTACTACTATACTAACTACTTGGGCTTGCTTTATGAAAAAAAAATCCACGTCATGATGACATTGAGGCCTGTGCGTAAGCAATTAGAAGGCTTGCAATTAGAGCAATTGGCCCTATCGTCATCATTAGCTATTATGGTCCAATTGATTTCTAATCATACTCACGCATTGTAATCAACGGTCTTGAACATTTTTGTGATTGGATAGGTTGCATACATTTGGGGTAACACAAATTTAAGCTTTGGCAATTTGAGGGAAGAAAGCTTTGACGACGATGAACTTTCTAGTGTGATAGGGATTCAAAGTGTCAAATTGTTGTAGGAAAATTTCATATCAAAATCTCATATGTTGGCTTTGCAATTAGAACTTTGTTCAAATTCTATATCTAAATTCTATGTAAAGGCTATGGGATTTCTCAACATTGTAGCATTTATACAGGATTTTAAAATTTTAAAAGATTCAAGAAAGCTTCCAAACACGATGAATCAATTTCTAAATCAAATTTTTTTAAATAATTTTACTCAAGTTTTATGACAGAATTTCATATACAAGCTGGATTCACAATTTTGCTAGAATTTTCTAATCTAACATGAGTACATGACATGGTTTTTTTATGTTTGGATGTCCGTCAATGTTGGCGGAAATATGTTCCAATGCATCAAGATTGCGAATGGATGGAGATGAACAATTTTTTAAAATCCAAGCATCAATGAAGTTTGTTAGGTCTATCCTCTATGTTTAGCAGCTAGACAACCTATCCATTGAGTTGGACGACTTGTTTGTTGAATTGGATGGCCTATTCCTCTAGCTAATTAGTGTGAAAAATTACTGAGCAGTTTAATCAAATGATGTTGTTCATTCATATCACAATTGTTTTCATCCACATTTTATCATGATGGACATTGGGATTGCAAGATGACGTAGTGACATACATAACAGACAACCATGAGTTTTGCAATATTACAAAGTCAAATTATAGGTCTAAATTTCATGGTCTAGTTCTTAAGTTTTAGTGTAGCATTTCTAAAGGAATTTGAAATGTGAGAAGATAATAGGAAAATATAGCTTGCAAGTGCAACAAATCAATTTAGAGGTCACATTTTATGTAGAATAACAATCATTTGTAGTGATGAGTTTTTAATGATTTACCTTCCTAAGTGTTGAGTGTGACTATGATATGTAGCTTAAGTTGTATGGTGATTTTTCTCTATACCATGACAAGACCAAACTGCTAGCCAACTGTATTCATTGACAAACCAAGGTACATGTTGTATGAATACATACTTCCACAATCTACAAAGTCAATGTTAGTATCACCTTTTTAATGATTGATATAATGATATTGATCACAATACAAATATTGAAGCTAAATACAATTACAATATTGATTGATATTAGAGTTGATTAGTATCAATATTGATCAATATTTATATGAAGTTGATCAATCTCAGCCATATTGGGGTTGAAATCTCAATTATATTTTTAGTTATATTGAATTAATTAATCATATTAGAATTGAAATCTCAGTCATACTGAAGTTGATTATTCTAAATCTTAGTCATATTGGAATGGAAATCAAAATCTCAAGTACTTAATTTCAAGACTTGCATGAATTTCTCTTGAACATACCATATATTGCGTGACATGATATTCACCAAAATATTGAATTAAAAAATGTCCACCAATTCTTGACACTTCTTTGTAAATTTGTACTTTATTGTCACTTAACACAAGTTTGTGAAGTAACCATGTAATTGTTTAAGCTTTGCCACATTTCTAACAGGTTTCTCTTAGCTTCACATCCTTGCAAAAAGTTACGTGATCATGAATCTGCAATATTTTTTTCAACCTTGCCAGATCCATTGTCAAGAGTATTGACTTTGAATATTTTTTTGCAATTGGCACAACTCAAAAAAGGCTTGCCTAGCATGGTATTTGAGGGACCAAAGATGTCAATATCCTCTAATATATGTACATTTCTACTATGAATGGTAGTCACAACTTGTTCAAGGTGCGTGTGAACAATGGAGATCTATGTGGTGGCGATGTAGGGTTGGCTTCTTTTTACCAGAATATTTTTAGCGTGATATTGATTGTTCACCTTCAACATCCACCTCCGGAGGTGGATGTTGAAGGTGAACAATCAATATTACGCTAAGAATATTCCTTTGTTTTCTTAACTTTCCCTTTTGAACTCCCACTTTGACCTTTGGACTTCTAATTTCGTCTTCATTTCACCTTTTTGGTTCCAAAAAGGACTCCAAGGTAACTCCATTATCCATTCTCCACATTCTACATTCTACCTCAAAGAGGGTGGTCATAGCTTCTTCTAAAAACGTGGCTTCTCATTGGCTACTACAAACATGCTCCGCTATTGAATCTCCATTGTTTACATGCACCTTGAACAAGCTGTGACTACCACTATGGTCTCCAACTGTAGATAAAACTTGTTGAATGTCATTGATGGCTATTTTTTGTTGGGATTTATCTTTGATTGTCCAAACAAACATGAAGTGGAGGTGGAGGATTTTTTCTACTATACAATTTAACACATGAAGTGTACATATATGTAGCCTATCCATTGGAATTGTTAAAATAGGCTTCCATTTGCGTATTGATAGTTGCAAGAAACACTTGTCCTATTCTTTGTCTCCTTACCCTTAAATGGATACTTTTTGGCTCATAACTTTTGCATACTTTGTTTGGTTGGCGTGAAATTTGGAGTGAAGGTAGTTACAAAAGTTTCAAACATTTTGTAATTTTTTGAATATTTTAAAAACTAGTTTACTATTTTTAAGCTGCCTCCACTTGTGTGTCTACCTTAGGCATTTTAGGGGATTTTAGTCCTATTTTTGACTAAAAAATGCGATTTGGAAGCCACAAATTGGACATGAAGGAGGTTTAGGGTCCTTACAAAGATTGACGAGGAGATTTTGTAAGAAAAAGAATACTAGAGTTGCTCAAAAGGGCTCAATGTGACCATCCTTTGCGCAGAAGTCCTAAAGAGGGAAAAAATTTCCTAAATAAATTTTGGGTGCAATGAGAGGCTTTCATTGTCAATAAAAATGGATTTTTTTGGGGGGGATTTTTTGAATTTTTTTCCCATTTTAAAAAAATGAAAAGGGACACAAATCCTTTTTCTGCTATTTTTTGGTATTTTCAGACGACAGTGCCTTCGATAGTACCTTGCAATAATCCACAGTACTACTGAGTACTCATAAATGCTCCGCAATGGGACCTCATCCTTGTATGCCACCCTGCTTTAATGCGCTTACTGTTGTACCCGCCACCTGTCAAAATCGCAACCCGACTAAAATTCAAAATCGATGGTGGAGATTTCTGCTGTAGCGCGTCAGCGCAGTACTTGTAGTATCAATAGTACTGCCAATCCTATGCCCCCAAAATGCGTTTTTGGCCAAAAACTGTGAAGTGTTTCTTGCAACTACCCCTATTGCAAGTGCACCAATAACTAATTTAATAGGCACACATCCAACAAATAAGCCACAATTTAAGAGCTAGTGCTTTTGGCTATTGTCAACACTACTTCCAAAGTATTTATCACAATTGTCTTTGTTCATGTTTGGGTGCAGATCGACTTGCATTGAATGCAAGTATGTAATGAATTTGTACCATATTTTAGGTTGTACATTACCTTGATAGTTTTTATGTCGGTCAATAAGTGCCAATGAACGTTGAATTTGCCAACTTTAAGAACCACTAGCAATTGACCCCCTTCTTGAGCTATAGTCAATTGAGGTATTGTAGTTTGCCAAAACAACTACTCTCGCAGCTCATAAGATTCTTTAGGTACTTTGAAGCTTGCCATTTGCCAAATTTTCCATTCAAATTGCAAAGAAAAATATTGAGGGCTATTTAGTATAATGCTATTGTCAAAGGCTTGATTCATAATGGTTATAGAAATCCGTCTTTCCATCTTCTAACCATAGATAATTTGAGCTTCATCTAATCTCATAACAAAGATCAATGGATTTCCACCTAGTTATGAACAATTGTAAAGTATATTATCCCTAGGTGTTAATGCCCTCATGTGTTGTGGATTTAAAGAATGTATAATATTAGTGAGCACTATTTTCATTGTAGTTGCACTATGGTTGAGAATACTTCAACTTAATTTATTTTAGTAGTTTGCTAAGTATAAATGCTTTAGTTCATGAACTTGAATGAGTTTTCCTTTAAGTAGGTCATGAAAGAGATTGCTAAAATGTTTTGGTAAGGATGGATGAGTCTAAGCAAAGAAATCTCTAGATTTGTACTATTTTGGATTAAATGATAACTCTAAAAGGATTAGAAGGAACATAGAATCTTGGAAACACTTATTTTTCTTTGAATAAGCATATGGATCTAAGATGTTTGCATTTCCTTTTAAGAATGTTACGTAAATTAAGTTGCACAATTATGATGTGTTTTATGGTGTATTTTGCATTATGGTAGGCTCTAGATATTTGAGTTTGAAATTTGTGTATATTGGTAGATAATGAATTTATGAGAGCTAGCTAGTACAAAAATTAAGTTGGAAGAATTTGAAATTGACATGAGATGTCTTTAATTGATGTTGTGTGATTTTTTGGTTTTTGGTTGTGCAAGCATGCAATTCAAACACATAGCCTTTTCAAATACATTAAAATAGCGCGCTACACTTCTAATTGATGAAACTATTTGTGAATTGTGTTGCTACATTATGCATTTGATAGATGACACGCTTTGATTTCCTTATCTTTGTATAATTGTGCTACAATAATACAAATGAAAAATTCCATACAATTTTTGAATGTCTAAATAATGACATAAACTTCATTAACTTGAATCTAAAATAGATATGAATAATGATATAAATTGAAGTTAAAACATATATTAAAGGCTTACCATTAGGGGTGAAGTTGCACTATTGTCATTTGGATTGTCTTTACATCTACAAAAAATGAATTCTTTACATTCAATGATACTTTCATGGAATTTAGGGACTTGGTATAGGAGCAAGGCTTTAGAAAAGGCTTCCAGTAATGCTATAATGTTGTTCTATGAGTTCTCCTAGCTTTCCACTCATCTCTTTGAGGAATTTTCTTACTAGATGTAGATTTGATAGGCACCCAATCCTAAACCTTTTTCTATAGGCCTTGACTACACTTTTGAAATCCTTGTATATTGTAGTGCAATCATCATTAGACAATTTTGCTCTATCAACTATTCAAAAAAAATTGTGGATAAACGTTCTCACCAATCTTGTCTAAAGAAGTAATAGTCAATATATTACTTTTTGACATTGGGCATTTTTGGTGTTTGAAGTATAGAGCTCATTTTGGATCTTAAGAGAATGTTTGCAAAAATCCAACTATTTTCAATCTGTGAATCAAGACTCTCGTGTAGTCGAGCAAATAGGCCTTCTATGTGCTAGTCACTTTTACTATAAGAAACCTAAGTTTTAGGTGATGAGTTCAAATTTTTTTTAAACAAATTTTAGGTGACATCCAATGCAACAAACCATGTTTTTATGTCAATACAAATGTTTAATGTAGTATCAATGTTGACATAAAAACATAAGCTATTGCATTGAATTTCACCTAAAATCCATTTAAAAAAATTTGGGCTTGTCACCCCAAATGCGGGGTTATTATAGTGTTTTGTCCCTTGGCATGCCCTTTGAATTGTGACAAAGTGCACACATCTTGACTATTTAGCCCACACTTGAGCTTAGAAGCCTATCAGTATCTTCACTTTTTGAAATTTTATGAGAAGATGATGAATTATAAGTATATTTCTAAAAGCTCCAATTTCTTTGCATGTAGCTTTTCCTTAAGAGCACTTATCAATCTTTCTTTTTAAAGTTCATGAAATTGTTTAGCAAGATCGAATTCTAATATCTAACCTAATTTCTTTATACAATCTACATGTACTTCCATATGTGTGGCTTCCAAACGTTCTTTTATTGAACTATTTTGGGCTTGTAGAACTTTTATTTGTGCTTGAAATGTAGGAATCAACATTCCCTAAAGTGGCTAAAATTTGCTTCGTTTCTACCTAGATTTGGGGCATGCTAAATGTATACTGTGGAATTCAAAGCAGAAATCAAGAATTTGAGCAATTTTGCAAATGTCATCTGAACATGGATGCAAAACTTCGTATTCTTGCAATTTGTCGTTAGCATTCCATCTCAAACTTGGGGGTTACATACTTGCGCACGATGATCGTACTGATTCCATGGTTTCATACCTGCGTACCATAATCATACATATTACGTGTATTTGGATGCACTGAATCAGTGCAAATACAATGAATATCAGTAATGTATGATTCTTATACTATTATCAGTATAGTTTAGGTGCATTTTGGATATCACATTTGTATAATTAAAGTACATCAATCGTACGCTTTTGAAAAACTTTTTAACGACACTGATTCAATGTGTCTAAATACACGTAATATATACAATTATAGTACGTAGGTATGAAGCTACGGAATCAGTACGATATCTGTTAAAAAATCATCCTTCCTTAAGTTTGAGATGTCATCCCCTCCTGGTACCAATTAGGGTTTTCAAAAACTTTATATGGATTGTTCGATTTTAGTTTGCTAGTTGCATCTCGGCCGTCGGTGTCGCAGGTATGAGCTCCTTGTCACCTCCAAATTTAGCAACTTATCTTCTCCCTGGTCACCTACAGGTTTAGCAGATGCCCTCATTAGTTTTCCTGGGTTTCGCATTAACTTCTCCTACGCATTGAATGAGTTCTGAATTGTTAAGTTATTCTGCCATTGTACACGCTTTCTAAGCTTTGATTGTGCTACACCATTTTCTAGAATTATGAGTGTTAATTCATGTCTGTTCTGAAAATTTGAGAGATGTTTGCCTCAATTGTATCCCACACATTCATTCCAATCGGAAAATGGAGTCTGCCTGAAATTGTTGTAGTGAATTTCAAGGTGCAAATTTTGAAATTAGGTGCCGTCGTGGATGGCGGGCTCTTGGGAAATGTGAGTCATGGAACTGGATGATTTTGCAATGCATTGTGTACAAGATTTTGTGGTGCACTTTTGCAAGTGCTTGACCTGCGTTTGGTGAATCAACGTTGCACATTGAGAGAAGACCCCTGCACTTTGCTTCCAATTATTTTCCTATGCTTGTATTTTCATGTATTGTTGCGCGCTTGAGGTGTTTCTCTTTTGTTTCCGATGCTTTTGCGCTTGTCTTTCATGTCTGTGCTGTTGGGACTTTGTCGTGCGGGTGCAATGCTATGGTTGACCAATGGCGCCCAAGTTGAGATTGTTGGACAATTTGCCCATTAGGATGTTCAGGTCTTCACGCAATAGTCATGGTTTGGGCAAGTATCTGCCAACACTTCAAGAGGTTCAATTGATCTCAAAGACGCGATTGACCGATTCCCTTGCTGAGCCTTTTCCCGATTTCCCTCGTTGTCTGAGGCAACGATTGTTTTGGCGGAGGTTGTTGATGCGGCGCTTGAGGTGAGTAATAAAAAAGAGGCACCTAAGGCGCACAAAAGAAGAAAATTGCCCCGACTACCGTAACGAGAAAGTGGCAGGAGGTTTGGTCTTGTAAATTCACTTGGGCCAAAGGCAAATTCGATTCTACAGGAAATCTCAACCAAGTTGTCTACAAGAGTTGCAGCAGCGTTAGTGGTCGGAAGAAAATCATTGTCTCCAAAGGCAACAACCTCGAGAAGCGTGAGAAAAAGTGGACATGCAAATTTGATGGCAAGCCCTCTACGGATTTGAAAAAAGGCGACATGTACGTGAAGCGCAATTGCAAACACTTTAATTCAACAAGCTTTGGGTAAGATGATGGCTTGCTGGTATTGTTGTGGACCAGTTGGTGGCAAGCTTGGAGGGCGAAGCGAGTAGGAAGGGAGTACAATTTTTTTATCTTATTCCACGTTCTTAATTCCGGTCATTCCATGTGCGATTATGAAAGGCAACAACATTTACTAAGACATCTGAAGGTAAAAAATGTACCTAGAAAGCATTGGTCCGAAACATTTGGTTGGAAAATCAGTGGATACCTTCACGATTCTATCATGGCTACCCTTAAAGTTATGGTGTAGTATGTTTGATTTGTGTCCATAAGTACTGATGAGATAACGACAGTAGATAGTACTTCGTGGATTGGGATTCATATTTATGTTGTAGAGTCATGGAAGAGAATGCGGCACCTCTTCCATCTTTCTTGCATTTTTGACAGTGAAACTGCATATCACCTCACTAACATGATTATGCATTCCCTACTTGGCGAGGGAGGTTTTACACGTGAAGAAATCGCAGGTAAGCTCATGTCCTTCAGGGCAAATGGAGTAAACACTTTTCAAGGACCGAAAACTGGTGTGACTATCCAAATTCGAGAGAAATGGGCACCGTTTTGCATAGTAGTTAGTTGTACTAGTCACCGCATCAATCTCGTAGTTGAGACTTTGTCCAACTATCCCATAGTGTCTCATTTGGAGGGCCTCTGTCAATCATTCTATGCTTACTTTTGTTGCTCACACAAGCGATACACTGAGTTATAACAATTGACCAATCTCATGGAAACTAAGTTGGACAAGATGCTGAGGAACGTGGACACTTGGTGGATTTCTATGTGGAGCCTAGCACAGTGCATTATGTTGGAGTGCAAAACTCTTATGGTGAAAATGACCCTTCACATGTCGAGAGCTGGTGGCAGTAAATCCAGTGCTACTGCAGCCACCAACTTCAATTACCTTGCCAATATTGAGGTCGTACTGTCTCTGTCGTGCTTCATCCCACTCTTGAATACCGTCCATTGCCTTATCAAACTATCGCAAGCCCGTAATATATTCATTTGTGATTTTTTGCAATTTGTGAAAGTATGACAGGCCGATTTGGCTAGGATGTTTATAGGTGAAGCAACGACATTCTCCACACATGAGTTCCAACGTTATTAGGAATTGATTTCACTTTCCTTAGCCAAAATCCCTATGCAATGGAGCAAGTTCCTTGAAGGCAATGGTAGTTTGCACTTGCTGTATAACTTTTGGTGCACAACTATTTTGCCCTGCTGCCGCTGCAAGATGACGGGGATTCACATTTTCGTCACGGGAGAGGACTTTATGTGGACCTAGAGTAACATCCAACTGCAGTTTGCTGGTAAGCTTTGCTTGCTTTTATTTTTTCTTTTAAATTTTTTTCATCTTTCAAGGGTTTTTTCTCACTTCATTTCATTTGGTCTTGCTTTTTGTGATCATAAGCAGGACTCTAGCAACTCTATTGAAATGAGGTTATGAATTCTTCATTCTCCATCTTGTGCACTGGCTTTCATCTCCAGTTTGTAGCTTCTTTGGTATTTAGATGAATTGTTGTGTTTGTTGTAGTGTGCTTAATTACTTGCCTTTGGCCTTCAATCTTTTATATTGTTGAAGCACTACTTTCTGAATAACATGCTGTTGGTTAGTTCTCCCATATTGTCTTGAGTGCTTTTCAACTTCTTCTCTTAGGTTTTTCTCTGGTTCTTGAATGTTTTTTGACTTCCTTGTTGTCGGATTGGCAGAGACCATCCACTCTCTTTCTTAAGAGCTGGATAGACAATTCCCGCAGCAAGAGTTGCTTGATGTGTTTAAAATAATATATCCACATTATTAGAAGCAACCTTGGGTAAATGATAGCTTCAGTCACCATTTATCAAACCTAAAATTCTCTATTCTCACCCTAAACTTCTGAATGCAAGAAAGCCATTGTATGAGGGTTGAATTAGCTATACGGCACCTGAGCTTGTTTCTGATTCAAATTTGAATAAGCAATAGGGGTTATTCAAAATCACCATGAGAGCTAATTGTAATATTGTTTGTGCTTCAACATCCAATGTGAATCTTGTGATTTTGCTTTGGCGAAGCCTATCACAATCGCGGCATTTGTGGAAACTCATTTCCAAGTACTTCAAGCTCATAGAAATCGGTTGTCGTCTGGTTCTAGGGTCGGTGGAGGATGAACTTTGTTTTTCTATGGTGAAGTTTTTCAAATCCTACCAGAGGAATTGTTTGGGCCTTGGGGGGTGCACTTAGTTCTACTACAACAAACTACGTGCGAACAAGTGGTTTCTAAAAAACACTAATTTCAACCAAAAAAAATTGAGCATTGTTTAATAATGACTATAGGTTTCTATCGCCAAAATTTCCAACTCAAATAAAATATGAAATGATATCTAGAAGAGGTTGAAAATGAACTAAAATGGCATGTTTTTTAACTCAAATAATTATAGAGAACACATTTAGATGACCATTGAATCAATATTCAACTCAAAATGAACTTTCAATAGAGAGTTATTTTTAGGAATTTTTTGTTCATTTTTTAGTCAATTTTTTTATATATAATATAGGGGTGTGAAAGTTATTTTTTAGTTCTACAGTGTATCTTTTTACTTCAAAAATTTGTAACTAATTATTATTAAAAAAAAAATATCAATAATTGAAAACATAAACTTTCAAAGTAGAAAAATCTATTCATTTTTATTTATTTATTTTAAATTTAAAAATTTAAAAATATATAGGGGATCCAAAGTTTTGTCTGCATGTGGTTTCTAATGGATACTCTAAGTGAACTCCCCGAGGTTTGGGCAAGCACTTGCTACTTGTAGAATACATGTTTGGCCAAAACTATTATACTTTGAAAAAATTTCCATATAAGGTAAACCAGCCTTTGACAGGCAGAAATGCAGAATGATTGATTTGGTATGTTGCCATTAGTAAAATAAAATCAGTTTTTTTTCTAGCAGAGACAACTTTGAGAAATGAAAGAAGCAGTTAAAATTTTAGTTTTTGGACAAAGTAGGAATTTGTTATGAATTTTTCAAGTATTTTTCCAAAACAGTCTGTAGACTATCTGAAATCAATAGAATATTTCTTCATGATGGTCATCTTACCACCTAATGCAGACTTCAGATTTTCTAACACAACCACAAGAATTTTTAATGTGGCCATCACACAAAGGAATAAAAAAACAACTCTTTATGATGAGTTTACACTCACAATGTGTAAGTGTCCTATGACAATCATCACTAATTCTATCACAATCACCTAATGCACTAATGTGGGCCACTAATCAACCTAATTAAATTGTAGAAGCAAAAATCTGGAATGGACTGTAATGGGGGGGTTATATAGATGTCTGCATTAGACAGTTGGCCTGTCATAGGCTGGTTTACCTTAAAGAGGCTATTAAGTCTTGGAAAAATGTCATAAAAGTGGGCCAACATAGGGATATGTGATTCCCAAACCAATGCATCAATATCCTCCCCCTTTTACAAACCTTAGTTTTCATGAGATTAGGCTAGTGTTTGGCCTCAAGACTATTACTTTTTTTGACATTGAAGTTAATGGCTGGGATGTGCTTGGCTATGCACACTTGGAGCGCATGGACTGCGAGAAGGGGCGCCATCAACTTCCAGGAGCTTCATCAATTTCTTGGGCACTCTAACTTGGTTTCCTAACGTGACTTGTTTATTTAGTGTTGTGTAGATCACTAAAACTGCAATTTAGGCAATCTTGCTAATTCAGCAAAAAGGGTTCAATCCCTTTGTTAGTAGAATTTTTCAGTTTATGTCACTTGTTTTTACTTCATGCTCTTGTGTGTGCAAATTTGGCGTCCAATTCTTATTTTGAGGTGTTCAAGGTATAGTTGATTAGGGGTGTTGTGGGTAATTTTAGTCTTATATTAAGTTTGTGTTGTTGTAATTGGAGTTTTGAGGATTGGTACATGGAGTGTTAAAGCTTCATAGAAGCTTTATCTATGTATGTTCATTGTTCAGGTTCTTGGAAGTTTGATTTCCATATGTTCAACTTGATTGAAGCTTTCTTTCTATGTGTGCAGCTTCATTAATGCTTGATTAGAGCATGTGTATGTTCAGCTTCATTGAAGCTTCATTTGTGCATGTTTAACTTCATTGCAAAGTGCAAAATGCAAAAGAAAGCCCAAAATCATATTCAATCTCATACAACTCAAATCCAAAAATTGTCATTTTTGTAAAAATTTCCACAGCATTTAGCAATGACAAATAACAATGCAAAAACCAGTTAGTCATATTCACACACTTTGAATTTGAAATAGTCACAAGTTGCACTTTACTTAAGGCAATAAAATTCATTTAAAATTCTATCATTTTCTAAAAAATTTATTAGGTGGTTTTTACTAGTACTCTTCTATTTCGCGGAAGCATCTCCCTGACACACCTCGTTGTAGCTTTTCCACAAAATATAGTATCCGTATTTTGGGATCGCTGGTAGGAATATCATCCAAATTCTAAATTAGTTGTTGGAACTGTAATTTTTGTTGTAATTGTCACGCTTGTTCTTTCAGCATTGCAATCTATTGTATGCATTTTGAATGATTGTTGGTGAAGCCACATGAAGTTAAAGATTGTAAATATCCGAACAACCCATTTTCACCATCTCCTACAAATTTTAGTGAGTTTTTAGAGAGCTAAATTTTAGACATTTTTCTATGTGAGGATCGCAAGGATATATTGACCCATTGAACTAGAGGCCGATATTTGTATCTCTAGCTCTTATTTTTGCAAGAAAGAAAGATGTAGATGGTTGTTTATGGTAAATATCTCTTCTTTGACTCATTGGCCTATATTTTGGATTGATTGAAGTCTAGACCTTGTATGGTGCTTTTTGGCTATTTATCCTATCCCTCAAAGCCATACCAATATATCAAATCTAAGTCAATATTGATTCTATTCAACTTTATTTCAATTATGCCATCACGCTTTGAACCATGATAGCAATCTAGATTGCAGTGACTACAATTACAATGGATGACTTCAATGTAAAGTGTAAAAAGAAAGAATGTACTTATTGATTCAATAATTGGAATACTTTGGTGACTACCTTGGTCATGGATAGGGAGGATTGATCCCCTTGTTTTTCTATACTAGGATAAATGTAAAAATTGCCCTCTATTTTGTATCATGTAGATTTTGTATTTCTTCACTTCAGACAGCTAATTTGGAGCCTCTAATTGTAAATATGAATTCAAAATTTGCAAATTTTACCATGAATGACAAATATAAAATTCCAATGGATTTTTTCCAAAGGTAAAACACGGGCCAATAAGGGGGTCAATGCACCTTGGCCCTTGGTCACAAGGGCATCTTTCTAAAGTAAGTTATGGTAGAACCAGTCATAGTCGACCACTTAAGCGATTCCACACATGCTTTAGAGTAGTAGAAGGCAGTAAATTTATAGCCCTGTAGAAAGATAAAAATGAAGGGCATTGCCAATTTTTCATGATTTTTTTCCTTAAATTCAAATTACTATGAATTTTAGAGCCAAAAGTTGACCTCAACCCATGTCCAATATATAGAGTCTTTCAATTCTGGTCATTCCAGAATTACTTTCTTGCTCACTACTTCCTACTTTCTTGCTTACTGCAATTAGTACATGTGTCATGACTTTATAATCCCAACCTTACAAAGGAGAAAAAATCACCTTCTAGACTTTGGTTGGAAACCTGTTCCAACCTTGGTTTTGAAATAGTTGCACCCTACAGGTTGGATATGTATCCCTGGTTGGCAATGGGTGGTCCTAGCATACTTGAGTTGGCGTAACATACTACTCTGTCACTACTCATCAAGAAAGTATCCTTCATTGCTTCAGTATTGTTGCAATATTGTTTCAATGGGTTAACAATAGAATATTGAAAGTATATTGTCGCATTACTGCAAGTAATAATGCAACAATAAAGTTTCAATGGGAGTACTACATTTTTATTAAAATTATACTGTTTCAAGTATTGCAACAATACACTTTCAACTCAATACTATACTGTTAACCCATTGAAACAGTACTGCAGCAATGGGTGGCTTTTTTCCGATGTAAGTTGTCGATGTCGACAGGATATTCTCATCCATCAAACATTCATTCCTCGAAGTCCTGAGGCCCACCAGCTGCCGCGTGGCAATTCGCGAACTCTCCGCATCACTCCCATTCACTTAAACTGCGAGATGTGAAGATGGACGGCTGAGATCGTTCCAAAAGTCCGTCAGGAGGCAGCTCCACGCTGGCTTTTTTACCGCATGCCAAGTACCGCACATTCACAGGATGACCGACCGGAAGCATGATTTTGGCAATCCGCTTCTTGAATTTCACTTCGAATTGCAGCAGTTGGACCCGTCAATCGTTCGCTTGTTCTGAAAACAATCGACCTCTCTTGGTATGTTATTCAAATTCATAGGAAGATTAAGTCTTAGAGCTCGCTTGATTTTTAGGATGCCAATTTGTGACTAGATTGTGGGCTTAGATTGATGCATTGAGCTTTTGGAATGCCTCTTGGTTGCGGTCTGAGTTTGATCTTCTGTTTGATTGAATTTCAACGGAGCGAACTTTCAATTTTGAGTGAACTTGGAAAGAAACATTCTGCATGTTGCGTGTAATTTATCGACTAGTTGATGCAGTTATTTATTATTAGGGTTTTCCTTTGTTGATTCTTTGTTATAAATCTTCACTAAAATTTTTTGAACTTGTAATGTATATGCACAGAGTCAGGCACCCGTCCCGTAGCGGATGACCTAATTGGGGTGTTGAGGCTCATTAACTAGTCGGATGTTAAGTAATGCATTTCGTGCCTGCACTTGCAAGTTCATTAATGGAGAGTTAGGGTCTCAATTGCTGCTACTTGGTTGATGCATGCAGATTTTGCAATTCGAACCATTGGTATTATCTTTGGCACAATTTGTTTACTTTTTAAATATCGGGGTGGGGGGTGGGTTAGGAAGTGGATATGAATGTGAATCTATCGCAAACTATTTTCAAGAATTAGTACCAATTTGGTAGCTGACACAACTTGGACAGTGAATGCAATTTTAGGAACTGAAATTGGTAATGTAACGTTTGTCTCCAATCACCATACAGTAAAGGAGTGGGTTCCGTTCACTACACAGGTGAACTTTGAATCTTTCTCCTACAGTAATCTAGAAACCTGCACCATCTAAAACTTTGCACATTTATTTTTTGTTAAGCTACAAAACAATTGCAAAAAACAAAGTTCAATTGATCAAGTATTTTCACGATTAGCACAATTCGAAGCTCACTTGTATGGAGCCTCTATGTACTGTATGGTTAATGGAGCCTCTACCTTACTTGGATTGTGCCGGCGAGGTGTAAACCTGGCCTGTGTACGTAGAGTTTAGCCACTGATTTAGTACTCTCATTCATGGTGCAGGATATTCTAGACGCTGGTCTGATTTCATATTGCGAATCGAGATGGAAGGTTTGGTACTCAAAACTTCAGTGAATTCGCTCGTCTACCATCCACAAGTTGGGCAACGGCAGACGAAGTGTTGCCACAAGCAACTGGCTCCTTGTTCTTCGTTTACTCCCAAGGCTATTTCTCACTCCTTAAAGTCCCGACCCATAATAAGTTCAAAAGCCAAGAGCAAGAGAGCAGCAGGAGTAGCACACGCTGCTGTGAGAACCGGTGAGACAGTGGATATGTCTGCATTCGATGACATCATCATATTCACCACAGATGGCGCATCTGTGAAATTTTCAGAGCTCTGGGATCAGAAAAATGTAAGTCTATGCAATCAATTGCATTTCAGCTTGTGAGTTGTATCAGCAGTGGTCTCAGACTTTGTAGAATGAAATAATGCTATTAATACTGAGGTGCCATGAATGAGATTATGGTTTTTCTTTGTCGATGAATGTTGTGAGTTCATCATGATTCTCTACTGGCGTTCATTCCTTAATGTGTTAAAACCAATAATACCATTTAGACACTTATGATCAGTGTTTTTTGGACAGAATTAGTGCCCTAATACTCTTTCAAACGATTGTGTGGTCTGATGTGGAAGATTTGGTGATGCAGGGAAAGGCAGTTGTGGCATTTCTGAGACATTTTGGGTGTCCCTTTTGGTAAGTCATCCGATCTTCTGGATGTTTCTCTGGTCTTAAAAGTTGTGAAGGGTAGTTTGTAGTGAAGAAGATCTGGAGGAGAACCCCCAGTATACTGTAGGGTTCTTCTTCCAGACCCGATTCGGTGAAATCCACGTGCAGACGAAGATTCCAATCCCTGCTGTATTGCGCATTTCAAAGACCCTCATAAATCACAAACCTAACAGAGTAAAGCAAGTAGGGTTTGTGATATGGCCGCTTGGTCGTTCCGCTTAGGGCTTTATCAAATTTACAAAAAGGAGTCTCCATGGGGATGATGCCTTTGACCGCTGAATTTTATTAATACACTTGGATTTCTCTATGCTTCAGATAGGACTTCGTCCTTTCATACCCTATAGCACGCATGGTAGGTCCTCTATACTACTCTTGTCCTCTTATGAGGTATTTTCTGTGCTTTGAAAAACAATTATGTGGGAACCGTCATCTTTATGCACCCATGTGCAGCTGGGAATTTGCAACTTCTCTTCGGAAAGCAAAGCCTCAGTTTGATGCTGCTGGCTTTAAGCTGATCACCATTGGCGTTGGACCTTCAAGCAAGGCCCAGGTCCTTGCAGAGAAGGTACTATTTCTTCGGATATTTGAGATTTATCTGAGAGACTCAGTGACTTTTGTTTGGAGTTTAATAGCAAATAGGGCGCTGTTTTGTGTATTGAAATGGGATTAGCTGCTGGTTTGTGGCCTACTGGTTTATGTATTTCCTCTACTGTCTGGGTAACGCCAAGTTAAATTCCCTATTTGAAAGCTTTTATCATGAGGTACTTAATGTGATTGTATTGTGTTCGTCATGGTGACAGTTGCCCTTCCCAGCTGAATGCCTGTACGCTGATCCGGATCGTAAGGTTCGTTCTACACTCTCAGCATTGTAGTGAATTATAGTGAAATCTTTAACTGTTCTTTACATTGTGAAGACAAATGATACTTACATCAGAAGTTGTAGTTTTGAGTCGATTTCCAGCAACCGCTTGTGAGCTGATTCCTTACAAGCTACTTTGTGGTGTTTGTCGCCAGGCATATGATGCTCTGGGCCTCTATCACGGAGTTTCCCGGACATTTCTCAACCCAACGAGTGTGAGTTTCTCTGTCTACGAGTGCTATGTTTCTCTTTTGATATAAATTCTGCTTCGTGAATCTTTGAGTCCTTGACCATGCTGAAGGTTCCAAATCTAAACTTGAAGGACTTTGTTTTGCTACAGATGCAAATATTTTCTCGTCTAGGCAAGGTGGCGGAGGCATTGAAAGGATATAGCATGGACGTCATGCCTGACAACACCAGTGCCACTCTTCAGCAGGTGAGTTCAAACATTCAAACTTAACCCGTAAGTGCACAAATGACCCAAAGTGTCTGCATTCCTTATCTAAAGGAGTGAAATATACTATTTCGGAAGCTTCAAGGAAGGTTATAAGCTGTGCCTATAGAAAGAAGAAATCATACCCAACATTTTTCACTAGAAATGTGTTTTGGAAAAGTGACAACAGTTCTCTAGTTTTCAACTTACGCACCGGGCTCAGTTTTAGAAAGTTGCACATCCTAAAAATCTAGCGACGGGCATCAATAGCTCTGAAAACTCACACCTGTGAGAATGTTTCTTCTGTGGCAGGGTGGAGTTTATGTTTTCGAGGGCTCCAAGGTGCTCTATGCTCGCAAAGATGAGTCCACAGGTGACCACTCCAAGATCGATGATATCCTGAATAGTTGCTGCTCAACTGTGATGGCCTAAGCTCGAGCTTCGCAATGGCAATGCATTTCAGCTTTACAATGGAGCTCGTCAATGAAGACAGAACTGCATAGCACTTTATATGTCAATTTTGTAGTTAGCCGGTGCTAGATTTACGATGCGCAGTGCTAAGAGTTGTTATATCTGTTAGTTTGCTGTTATATTTTACTTTGTCTTGAGGAAGATAGAGTGTGGTAACAAGGAAGGATTTCCTTGAGACTTCCGTCAACCCGATGTTGTCGGGCTGATGTTTCCCACTAATTGTAAGACTTACGATTTTGTAATATAGTTTTAGGAATCTGACCAAGGGTATTGGTCACTTTGTTATTGCAATTTCTCTCAGTTGGTTGCGTTCTGACCCTTGCCATTAGTAGAGATGTACTCGGTAGAGATTTGAGACTTTCTACAAATCTGAATTCTGGCATCATTGTCGATCTGTTCGTTCTTTTCTGAACTATGTCGTGTGAAAAGATTGTTCAATGTTCATAACATTCTTGAGTGATGTTGACAAGGTCCGATTGCTTGCCACAGTAGCCTTCCCAAAAATATCTAGGACCTGTCCGTCTGTGCATCTTAGACTTCAATTGAAGTGGATGTTTCCATAAATTTTGTGACTTTGTTTCCATGTATAAGACCACTTTTGATACCAACATGTTATGCTTTTGAACAGAAATGTGCTCAAGTTTGACGAGGGATTCAATCCCATCTCCTATCCATTGGCCTTGTTACCAACAACTCATCTTTTCATACACTTGGCTAGATTTATTTGCAAGTGTTGTGAGCATGCTTTGTTTTCTTCAATCTTCCTCATTTGATTAGGAAAGACTCCAATACCTTGATAGGGCTTGAAATTGAATGTTCATTTGAATTTGCAAGTTTCCTATGGGATATGTTTCACCATGATTATCATGCAACTTTCAAAGTTGTATGAAATCACGATCAACTTCAAACCTTTGTATCTTTTATTCTATAGCTTCAATGTTTGAATTGATCAAAAATTGAAATCAAAGGGGTGCAATTAGTCTAAAATGGTAGGATGTGTTCCATTGATTATTAATTACACAACATGAATCTTTGGATTGGATCTAAAAGATATCACTATTACTTAATTTTTCCTTCGTATAAATTACAGAATTTTTTTTTCACCTAGCTAAACTAGTGAAATCACATTCCTATATTAATAAAGAGCCTAAGGGCAAAACTCTAATTCAAAGTTTGAGGTCTTGTAATATATGTTACAATTTCTTGGCGCATAGAATCATGCCCCTCTAACGAAATTGATGCAATGACGAAATCCCCATGGTCTTTTAAGTCTGAAAAATCAATATATAAGGTATTGCTACTTGTGAAGAGTTATTTTGAATCTTCATTATTGAATCTTTATTAATCTTGAAAGTACAAGACCTATCATCAAGGTTCTTTGTCAAGAATAATTTTTTGGACCAATAGGTGCATTCTTCATTTCTACAATGATATACAAAGTCTTCACAAGGTTAATTCTCTAACATGATTTGTGTCCTTTGGATGATTTTAGGGAGGTGTCGAGGAGGGGGATTCATCCAAATTGGAGGAAGTAAATTCATCCAAATTGAGGGGAGTGAATTCATCCAAATTGGAGGAAGTAAATTCATCCAAATTGAGGGGAGTGAATTCATCCAAATTGGACGGTAGTGAATTCATCCTAATGAGGGCATTCCTTAAATCCAATTTCAAATAAAGATGTTTTATATTCTCTTCTGATACTTTTTTACTTTCTTATATAAATTATAATTTATGTTTTGGCGATTATTTTGTACCTCTGCTTTATTTGAATCTAAATTAAAGCCATAAGAATGAATTTTGGAGAAATTTGAGACCAACTAATGAAATGAATATTATGAAATCTACTTTTTATCCAATTTGAAAATTTGAATATTTTATAAATTTGACTATTTTATTATATTTTGGACTTTTTCCTCTTACCACAAAGTGTTCATTTTTAAATTTAAGAATGACATGGTAATTTTTTGCACCATGGTGTTTATACTATAATATACATTTACAGAAAAAATTCAGATTTTATAAACATATTTCAAATTTGATATGAATTTTTTTCACTTTTTATTCTAAATTTCATAGTAATTTCAAATTTTCACTAAAAAATCTGAATTTCTTACAACTCATAGAAAACATGTAAAATAAAGACAAAAATATCATTCATATATAGTTCAATGAGAGCATATACGGAGAAAGAAACTTCAAGGTTTGAAATAGTGGTCATATATAAGCCTGTCTTTTTAGGATTATATAATAATACCTTGTAGTAGCCCATTTTTTAACTGACACAAGTAAAAATCATACCTGAATACACTAAACTAAGCTTAAAGAACCACAACATAATTAACACACACTTATTGTAATATATTCAAAAATGTTTTCTACTGGTGAAATTTTTGCCTAAATTGTACATATGCTATTTATATGAGTCTAAGATTGATTTTGGATACATTTATTTTTAACACTGCAAAAAAACTCATAATATATTAAGAATGTGTGTATTCAATAGTTGTATTCTAAAAAAATCTAGAATCCACTTTTGCTATTATCATGATCCAACATAATTTTAATAGTTTAACCCTTTTGATTAGGTATTTAGGTTGGAGCAAAAGTTGTCTTAACACTTCAAGAAGGTGTTCAATAATTTTATTCTTAAACAATCTAAAATCCCCTTTGGCTACCATCATGGTCCAACATACTTTAAATAGTTTAATCTTTTAGACCATGTTGGAGACAAAAGTAGTCATTTTAATCCCTAAAGGACCAAATACTGTTTTTTGAAAACATAGCGATTTTGGGCAGCTCACTACAAACGGAATTTTTATTTTTTTTCTTTGAAATTTTTACACAAGATGTGCCCAAGGAGTAGCTTTAAGGCCCAACAATTTTCATAAGTTTTGACTATATAGTTAAAAAGTTATTGCATTATATGTCATTTTCATTGTTCGGCGGGCAGCCCGGGCAGCTCAAAAAACTTCTTCAAAAATCACTTTTTAAAAATATAAAAATTTGAAATTGATTCTTTAGATTTATATATATGGATAGCTTTGAATCATTCCATTCTAATTAATGAGTCAAAGTTATGAGGATTCTTAGTTTGAGGGTAGTTATAGAATATAGAACTTTGAAGTCCTTTATTTAACTCAATTTCCATTATTTTTGAAAAAAAACAAAACATTGGGTGTAGATTGTTTATTACAACATTACAACCGTTGGGATTGACATTTTTCAATTCCATATCTAAATTCTTAACGATTAAGTGTTTTGAATCATTCTCTACCTCTTTCTAAATACTATTTTTTTCCTATATGTTTACAATTCCAAATGATCTGAAATTTTTCAAGCATGTAGCCAACTTGCTTTGAAGAATGAATCCAAAGAGTAACCATCCTTTTGGACATTTTTCATACAAATGTGACCTTGTGAAGTGCGGCTGCCCGGAATTTCGCAGGGACAAAAAAAGGATTTTTGTCAATTCAAACGCTATTATCTTGCAATCCACAAGGTGGAAATTTCTGAAATTTTTTCCACAACTTCTTGAACTAGTGTATTACTAGATCCTACGGTTACATTTTTCCAAAAGTGCTTTTTTTTTCAAAATTTGGTACTTGTATTAGAAATGGCAGTTTTGGAGCGATTTTGGTGAAAACATAGTCTCTAACCTTTAGGGGTTAAGCATGCAATTTTGAATAATATGATATCAATTCAGATTTAAAAATGTGTGCAAACTACATGGATGTTGGAGTTTTTGCATTACATCAAATGGTACAAGAATGCATTCTAAGCATTGGAAGATTTCTAAATACTACAATATACACTATTATTGAGATTTATATTAATACATGATTGAATTATGACAACATGTGCAAATGCAATTTACTTGTTTCATTTTTTGAAGATTAACCCCTAAAGTCCCGTGGCTCTTTTCCATCTAAAAAACACTCAAAATTGTCATTTTTCTAGCAAAAGAGCAAAAATAAAAATTTAATATTTTTTTGGCATATCTAACCATAGGATTTTGTACAAGACTAGTATAAAAATGTGTGGAAGAAATTTCACAAACTTTGACCCTGTAGATTGCAAAATATTTGCATTTAAAGTGAAATAAACAAGTTTTTCTACACCTTATTCAACTACATTTTTGGGCTTTCAACCTTCATAACTTATCATTTTTGTTCTATTTATTTTGAATTTCTAATTTTATATGATAAAAATTTGAATTGACAATCTAAATTTTTTTAATTTAAAAATACACTTAGTTTTCACTCATTAAAAATTTGATAAATAGAAGTAGGCTCAAGATTGAAGGAAAGTCTAAACTGTTAATAACTCTAAGATGGAATTCAAATACACTAATCTCAATGGGTGAGATTGTTCTAGCAAAAAATCTTAACCTTATAAAACTTTTTTTTTTGAAAAATTATAAAAATTGAAATTAAATATGAATTCTACAAGTTATTTTTTCAAGAAGATGCTCTGATTGCCCAAAAAACAAGATTGTCTATAACTTTCACATAATGAATCCAAATGGAATAAATCAAAGCTTCCTATGTACAAAAAACATAATCTACACAAAACAAATTTTTTAAATGTTTTACTTTAAGTTTTTTTGAAGGTATTTTTTGCCCACCGAACTAAGAGAATGTATTTTTTGTGCCATAACTTTTGCTCCCATACTCTGATTGAAATAAAAATGATATTTTTGAAAAGCTAATGTGTTTTTTTATCTTCACGAAACATTAGAGGGGATTTGGGGCAAGGGAAGGGCCATTTCAGACCTGTTCTCCTTGTTGTTCCCAATGTAGTGCAAAAATGGTGCACTATCAAAAAAAATTATTTTTATTTTTTGGAATGGAAAAAAATGTTGAAAATAAAATTCATTTTTTTTAAAGTTTTTTCTATTGTCTGACGTGGCTAAAGTTTGGCCACATCAAATCGCTGCAGTCAATTGTTGCCCTTGTGTTCCCACTGTTTGGGAACGCAGGGGAACTCACAACCTTTTACAACGGTTGAATCCCTTCTAATAAAAAATAAAAAAATCACAACAAATATTAAGACCATAGGAGCTTGCCTAAAATCCATTTTGTCCCCCAAAAGGACAATGGGACTTTAAGGGTTAAAATTTTGAATTTAGCTATCAAGATTGACCTTTTAATCTTGTAATATATAAGTGCATTAGTCAATGCTAGAAGAGAGTATAAGGTAGGAGCACCCAATGGCATTAGTTTCTATAGATGGTAGTAATTTCAAAACTTAAATTTAGGTGGACTGGAGATGGCTTATTTTTGTTGACTAAAATGATAAGCCATCTATGTTGTACTTACATTTAAGTTGTAATCTAGAAAGTGATGCCACTGGATGCTACTACCTTAAACAAATACCCTAAATTGTAAATAGATTGCAAACTTAACTTTGAAATTCAATAGAAATTAAGAAAAATTTGAGTGAATGCTTGCCATATGTTGTTAGCATAGGTTAGAATTTGTAGTTTTACATCCAAATTTTCCCAATTGAAGTAGACTCTTTTAATCATTTTATGGTTGTGAACATGACAAAGTAGTTATGTACAATCTATCCAACCATATGCCTTGGAATATACAAAATTTGTTGCAAAGTGCACCATTGGATGTGCACCAAATTTAGCATACCATAATGCCACTTTCACTTTCTAAAGGTGAAATCCTTTTATGAATCCAAAATGACCAATATTTTTTAATTATATATTTCAAAAAAATTACATTAGATCTACAAGGTTTGTAATACAAACCATAGTCAAATCTTGGGTGGTACACTTGGTGCATTTAAAAAACTAAGTGCGGGTGAAAATAGATAGGATTTTATTCATTTGAAATAAAATTTATAAAGGACTTATTAAGAAATTAGGGATCGGAGCATTGAAAATAGCCAAATAGATTATAAGTAATATAGGTAGCCTATAAATTTGGTCCATTAAAAATTATACATGTAATTAAGAGGCTGAAGATTTGGATCCTATGCATTGTATTTAGTACAAGATGTTTTATAAAATTGGATATGAGGTGTGTTGGACGAGAAATTGGTCCAATCTTTAGATTTTGTTCAATGAGATCCTTGTCAATTGAAGTAGGAGTTAGGGTTTTCATTCTATCCATTTTTCTAGTTGTTGTTGCTTGTGGTTTTGTACATTTTTTATGTGGTTTGAGGTTTATGTTTTCATGCTCCAAAGGTTCAATATGCGTTGTTGGGTGAGGCCATTTTGTTTTTAGTTGTAGGATATTGTCCATCTCAAACAATAAGCACATTGTGACGTTGAAGACATTGCTTCAATGTGCCCTCATCAGCAAGCATTGTCATGTTGTAAATTTGTGCATAGTGTAAAAACATATTATAATTTGTTTTATGAAGTAGCTTTAAGGTGACGCCGTTCCAAGAGGTGTATGACATCTATATAAGAGGACGATTTTGCCTTAGAGCTTCATTGAAATCCAATAGTGGTTTTGTTTCCTACTTTAGATTTAGAATGTCGAATTGGAGGGTTTTTTCTGAGTCTCAAGATGAAGAGCCTCAAACAGAGGCTGAATTTGAACTTTCATTGTCGCAACTGCCGGATGAGCCGCTTCTGCCACGGGAATTGCCATCGCCATTTGTGCATCCATGAGATGAAGCTGGGCCTTCTCGACCGTCAAAACAACCTCGTATTAAGCAACGGTGGCACGGAAACCTTCAGCGGGATGTTTGTGCGTTGGTAATGTTGTTACAAGTTGGATGTGTTGAACCCGGTAGCCGTAAAGTGATATTTGAAGGGTATTTTGAGGGTCTAAACGTTGACCAATGTTATTGTATGGTCAGGCCGATCAAGCGGAGTCGTGGCCACCAACGAGGTTAGAAGGGCCGGTCAATCCCTTAATGAAGGCGGATCGTGCAGAATATGTCGTTGCGACTATCAAGCTCATTCTCAAATTCTTGAAGATGGAGTGAAGTTTGTCTTGAAATTCTAGTTTTTTACTTCTAATAGATATTAGTTTGATGTTAGTGTTTATATCCATGTTTGGAGTATTTTATAGAAATAATTTTGTGTGGTTATAGTTGTAGAAGGAAAAGATAGAAATGTTTGCCTTCTAGGTGAATTGTGAAGTGATTTTCCTTCTAAGTTAAAGATAAAGATATAGTTGTGGGACCAAATAGGAAGATCAATAGTTAAAAGTTAGCCTTAGGAACAAGTTAAAGGTTGATTGACACTTACCTTTAAGGTAGGGAGTTGTTCATAAGGGAGAGAAAAAGATGGACACTATTCATCTTCTCTCTTGTTGTAGTTGGCAAGATCCAAATGTTTGGAAGACTATTGTGTGTGGAGTTTTACGAATTTTGGAATGAAAATTGATGGATTTAGAGATCATGTTGTTGTCTTTCAGAAAAGTCTTCTCTTTCTTGAATTGAAATTGTGAAATTTGTGCTAGTTTGAGTGGAAGAATGCCTGTTGCCTCCCAATTGAAGGGGCAGAGACTTTGAGCAACCATAACAAATGGACAGAGTGTTAGTTTAAGTTGAAATTTAGAGAGGATGTGCAGACTTTTGTTAGCTTTCTATGAAGTTATCATTTGTTGTATTTGAAACATGTATGAGTGATTTATGAGTGTGGAAGTGAAAGAGGGTCTGTTGCCTTCAATCCTCGAGATCGAAACTTCGAGCAGTCATAAATTATGGACAGAGTGTTAGTTTGAGTTGATTCTTAGAGGAGAAGTAGAGATTTGTGTAAGCTTTCCAAAAAACTATCACACATCTCATTTGAGTTTGTAGAATAGCCGTGGCATTAGACCAAAGTTCAGTTAAGAAGAACGAATTAGAGTTAGAGGAGGTTTGAAGAGTTTTGAAGAAATCAAGACTTTAAAACAAGAAGATTGAAGATTCATGTGTTGTGATTTGTGGCTTGTTATTCCTAACCGATTTTAGAGGCTTCTTGTTCTCATTTCTTTTTGCACTATAAATATTGTTGCGGACTATGTGGTTATTCAATAATAGCCCTGTTTTATATTTGTGGACGACGAAGTGGGATTGATCACCCACATGGTCGATCTTTTATGTTGTTTCTACTGGTGAAAGGTGCTTCCTGGTCACCATGGGTTTGAAGTTTAGGAACCAATCTTTCGGACGGCCAACTCGTGATTTGGCTATTCCGTTTTACCAGTCTGAGGCCTTGTTTCTTATCACACACCTTTACCTTCGGCCCTATAGAGCCACCACATGATAGGATGGTTGGAGATCGGGTGAAGATTCGAATTTGAAGATTTTGAAGACCAAGTGAAGATTCGAGTTTTAATATCCTCCATCTATACTCACCAACTTGCAGCCAAACACCTTGTGCACTAAAAATAGCTGAAGTAGATGTTGTTGTTACCCTAATGCATTGTTGCACATATCAACAACAAACTCTCCTTCAAATGTCCCCTCTCGACAATTTAAGTATCTCCGAACTAATCAAAGTACGCAAGTGTTTGTTGGCAAGTTGGATAGAAGAGTACTATGTTCCTTGTTGTAGCAGGAACAACTTGAATCCTTCTATTTGGATGTCCCCGGCTCTAAGATTTTGAGTTTAAAGTTTAGCACTGAAGAATTCCAAAGTTTTGGCTTATTTTTCCACATTCGGAAGCAAATATGTGTGATGTTTAGGATTTTTTGGAGCATCGACTATTATAAATTTCTTACCCTAGACATTTACAACTCTACTTGGACTTACGGGCAACAACATTAGTACTTTCACAATGATGTAAACCACAATATAAATTTCTTGTACTTTTTGTCTAGGAGCTTGTAAACATGCATAAACTACACATTCTTTTGTAAGTACAATGAATGAATGTTGTTTGTGATTAGTTTAGTTTTGATCTTTTGTTATGTCATGTTTGTAGTGTCTTTATATCTTTACATGTTTCAATTACATAATGCTTTCAAATTCTTTTCTAAGGTACTTTACAAAAATAATTATCTTTTAAGAGTTGATTGCATGTCCATGGAAGATAAATTCCTTGAAACAATCTTGAATTGAATTGTATAGGAAGAAAAATGGAATTGACATCTAGCTAAAGTTGTTCCATATTTTTTGGGGACCTTTGAAAATTAGCTTACAAAAATTTTAAGTTGAATCACACTGGTCACAAATATGTACATCTTTGGTACATTGAAGAAAGCAAAATTTAACTTTCTATCATTATCAGCATTGTTAAAAAGAAAATCACAATGGATGCATAAAAACGAAATTGAATTTCATACATGTTTTGTTTGTACTTTTTTTCTAAACACTTTTTCTTTCACTTTGCTTATGAATTCAATTTTTTTCCTTATAAATAATATAGCCTACATGAATTTGTATTGACATGAAAATTATAAGTAATGATAGAGTCCAATAATATATGTAGGCCATTTTTCTAAATTAAATGATTATAGGGACCCTTCTATTTCTACCTTGGAGATAAATAGTCCACAAAATAGCCCCCTAAAAAATATTCCATTAACACACATGGTGCACAAAATCTACATAGAGTGCACCGACCAAAAGTCAAATGTTTATTTTGGCAATTTCACATGAAGTTTCTAATCTACATTTATTTTTTTATTTTTTTAATTAGAATAATCCATAATATAAAAATTTAAGTGATTGACTATGAGCATTATTTTGGGCCTACATGTCCTTGGAATTTGTGTTGAACCCACTTCTTCTTGGTGAGTTGAGCACACTTGTTTGTGGTTTGAGTGTTGTCATTGACTTCATCCTTCATCCTCTTTCATTTGATTTCCAACTACAATCTCTACTCTAACTGTATACCAAAATTAGTAGAAAATAACAACTCTATCTAAATGTTGGCAACAAGATTTCCATAGGAAGATAAAAACATTTTTTTTCTTCTGTGGAAACTTGCTTCAGATTTTGTAGTGGTTACTTTTATATTTTTGAACATTCTTTAATTCACTCACAATCCATGATTCTAAATATAAATTCAATTTTTTTAAATTTCATCATCCGTACAAAATAATTATTCTTATATTTCTTCTTGAGAATTTTTTCCCCATAAACTTCACAAAGAAGTTGCTGCTAATATCATTGTATATTTTTTGGTGATTTATTGCAAAAATATTTTATCTAACAAATTTGAAATTTTGGAGGCAATATTTTATGAATGTTGTTTGAGCAGGGTCTATGAATTGCCAAATAAATATTTTTTATTTTAGCAATCCATGTAAACAAATGGATAATTGTACTTAAAAATAACATAAAAAAACATCTTTGTCTTGCACTTCATCTCCATATGATTAGTAGTCTATAAAATTCTAACAGACTCATGATGCTAATTATTCATTCATAAACAAATCCAAAAAAAACTTAACCTTCACAAGAAGAACTCTGCTCCTATTTGGCAAGCGTGAATGAAGAGTTTGTTTGTTCAAGACTCCACATTTGTGTTCACAAAACAAGGAGAGAGTTCAAGAACTACATTATTTTTTTGCAAAGGGTGAGTTCCATACTAAAAATATCCCTACACTATTAGAAAAATATATCACAACAATTATGTTTGTAAATTTTTTTATGGTAGCTCACTAGGTATTGGTAATGATTGGTGGTTTTCAAGCTTTCTTTTGTGAAACGTGGAATGCTTTAAACCAACGTGAGACCCAATTCCATCAAGTAAACATGCACTTACTACATCCATTATAGAACACCAATCTAAGACTATCTAAGATATTCTAATGTTGGAGTGTCTTAGAATAAGGAATTTTGAACAATTGCTACAATTGCTTTCTACAATGATAAACACTCTTAGATTTTATCAAAATTTGATTCATGGTCATTGCAAAATTATAGTCATTCATGGCCATTGCAAACTTTAAAGGTCATTTATGTTCACGGTTAGTGCAAAATTCATGGTCATTTTCAATTCATGGTCATTTATGGTCATTGCAAAATTTAATTTTAGTGAACACTGGTACAATACAATAACTAATCAGTCTGCACTAATTCAAAATAGTAGAAACTTTGAAAAATTATGGTTGCCTGCACTATTAGGACAAAAAAAATCAGCGTTATATCTAGATTTTGATGGAGTCAAGTACACCTGAAGTCCACCTTTTGTTGTTGTACAGTACACTACCCTTGCATAATGATACGGAAATCCACTTTTGCCATTCAAAAGAACTTTGCATACTATAAAATTTTATTGGTATTTTTCTTTTAGCATAAATAATATTCAATTCTTGTGCAATTCCAATGAAGCATACCAAATCTTGGGTTTCAAAAAAGCAAAATTCCATTTTTGGTGAATTTTTTCTTTTAAAATTAATGGTTTTACATAATAATTGATTGAAAAATATTGGTGAAGAATTTTTTAAATTTGATTGCATAGATATGTAGGAAACTTCTATACGCACATCTTTCATATAAAAAAACACCCCTTTAAGTAACAAAAATATGATCTATAAAGAGCTTAATGTAAGATTTTATATGAGTAAATTTTGTAAAATAAATATCTCCATAATTTAACTAGATTTTGCTATTTCATCTACACACTACATCTATTTGTGTACATTTAAGCATGATGGTACAATTAATCTGCCAAAATCTAGTTAAATTATGGAGATATTTATTTTACAAAATTTACTCATATAAAATTTCACATTAAGCTCCTCATAGATCATATTTTTGTTAGTTAATGGGGTATTTTTTATTATATGAAAGATGTGCATATAGAAGTTTCCTACATATCTATACAATCAAATTAAAAAATTCTTCACCAATGTTTTTCAATCAATTATCATGTAAAACCATGAATTTTAAAAGAAAAAATTCATCAAAAATGGAGTTTTGCTCTTTTGAAACCCAAGATTTGGTATGCTTCATTGAAATTGCACAAAAATTGAATATTATTTATGCAAAAAGAAAAATACCAATAAAATTTTATAGTATGCAAAGTTCGCAAAAGTGGATTTCCGTATCATTACGCAAGGGTACTGTACAGCAAACCAAGCCCTTGGAATCTTCCGTTGAATTACGTTTCCATTACCCATCACACACTGAACACACGCCCAATGATCCCTCCCCTTTTTTTTTCCCCATCTGAATTCTGAAGTGGGCCAACCCTAAACCTCGGAAGGGGCAACCCTAAAAACGGGAAAAAGGCCAAACCTCAGCACTGCCACAGCCAGGGAGCCACTGAAATCCATGCCAGTCCCACTTTTACACAGTGGCCAGTTCCTGCAGGGAATCGTTGCCTGAGGCGGTAGAAAAGGTCCCTAAGTTACGAAAGGAAGCGTGCCCTGATGTGAGATGCAGCAGCGAGACTCCTGGCAACGACCCCAGTCAACAAATGGCCGCACCGCATCCCCACTTCCCCACCACCTCTCACAGTCCCGTCTTAATTAATATATTCCGATTCTGTGTCAAGGTCACCCCTGCATGAGCTTCCGATCTGTTCCATCGATGGAACTTTCGGAACTTTCTCCGAAATGGGTGGATTAGGGTGCTGCCAGTATCAGAGACAGTGAGTAACTGATGAGTTGCCAGTTCAGAAGAATCCCCAACGCCAGCCACTGTTGTCAAAAGGAAAGGACGGCCTTCGTTGCGGGCAAGAGAGCCCTTTGTCGGAGAGAGCGTGCCCAGCTCGCCGCGTCGCAGCTTTCCTCTATTTAGTGTCCACCGATGAAGCTCGGCAACTACCAATTAATGTTCGGGAGTCGTTCGTCACTGGGCAAGCAAGCACGCGAAGTTTTGGGTTTCGCTTGGTTGTGGAAGGGCCGACTTCGTAGATCTGCAAGGTGGGAGCTTGAGGATTGCTTGCACGGTGGTGGTCGTGGACGTTGGTTTCTTGCAGTTTGAAGGATGTTTGATTTCTGGTGGTATTGGGATCTTTTGCAATATGAGAGTTAATTTGGAGGTTGAATGTTCCTGTAGGACCGGTGTTTCGTAATGAGAGTTTTGGATTTCTTCTCGGCAGGTGTGAGGTTGGTCACGGTGTGTCGTATGCGAATATAACTTGGGTCCCTTTGCTAGAGTGAGCGAACAGGCGTGTGTGAAGAGAGTGCTGTCAGTTTCGATTTCTCGGTACTGCTGGTGGAGAGTCTTCTTGACATGCTGGGGAGAATTCTTTCGGTTCTTTGACAAGGATCGCAGTCACGATACGTGTAAACAATAGACGTTAGTACGTGGTGTACTTTGTAAGCACAAGTCTGATTCAGCAGTACAGCGATCTCAAGGACGTACGGTTTTGTTCCATTTTTTCAGGTGGCGGATTGATTCGCATTGATTTCGCCTCCAAGAATCGATCCTGGACTTCACAATGCAAGGCGCAATGCAATCCCAGTTGTGGAGAGGCCAGGTGACGACAGGCGCATCACCACTCCAAGTCTCAGAGCGAATTCCCAGAGGCAGGAAGAATCAAGGTGTGCGAGCTTCCGCCGAGCGCGAGGTTAAAGCCAAAGCCAAAGCCGTGGCTGAGCCGCTAGTCCCCCAGCAGCTCGCGGAAGACCGTCTTGTGCCTCGCGTGGAGGAGCGAGATGGCTTCTGGGTTCTCAAGGAGGAGTATCAACAAAGCCTCAATCCCGCGGAGAAGGTCCGTCCTGCACAATGATATAATATTTCTTCACAAATATATTCGCAAATATTGATTCATTTTCGCTTTCGTTTGTTTTTTTGAGGCTTTACTGATGTGTTACGGGCTCAGGGTTTGTGTAAAATCGATCACCCCTGATTATGTGCAGTCAAATGGAATGCCTCAATTGATAGTTTACGTCCACGCTGGTTACAAACTGTGTTACTGATCAATTGCAATTTGAACATGGCGGTTTTAAATGCAGATCAAGTTAGCGAAAGAGCCCATGAAATTCTTCTCGCAGAAGCTGGAGCTCGAAGAGCTGGCGAAGACTCCTTTTGCGGAACTGGACGCTTCCAAGCTCACCAAGGACGACGTCGACACGAGGCTCAAGTGGTTGGGCCTTTTTCACCGCCGCAAACATCAATGTGAGTATGAAATTCCTCATTGTTTCGTGAATTGTACGTAGTGACTATGGTCTCGCCATTGGATCTTTTCTCAGGTGTGTCTAGCCCAGCAAGTGGTATTGTTCGTTGAAATAGCGGAATTTCACGAAATTGGCGGGCATTGTTAAGATTGAGTCTTGAGGAGCCGGAGTCGTTTTGAGTCATGCATCTGAACACTGGAACCGAAATGAACCTGATTAATATATGTGTCTTAATTTAGAGTTCAAGGTTTCATTTGGCCACCCATCTGAGCACCTGGAATTTTAGTTTTCAAAGCTATAGTCAACTGAAATTACTACTTTTCAGAAGACTGAGTTTTGATTTACCGGAGCAGGAATTGTGTCGCTTAGAGGAAAATTGGAACCCAGGAGACCTGACATCTCTATCTGCCTTAAATTTTGGAGTTCAAGGTTTCATTTGGCCACCTCAAAAGCCATCTGAGCACTTAGCTGTCTTAGTTTTCAATCCTCTAGGCATTGTTTTGTGCTAGTTCTCAGACTTTTGAGCACTTCGGTGTCACATTTTGGTACTCTGAATTCCATTATTTTAACGGATTATGACCATCAGACGGACGATTCATGATGCGGTTCAAGCTTCCCAACGGAATCACCAACAGCACTCAGACACGATTCTTGGCGGAGCAAATCACCAAATACGGGAAGGATGGGTGTGCCGATTTGACGACACGACAGAACTGGCAAATCCGAGGGATCGTGCTGGAGGATGTACCGGAGCTTTTGAAAGGGTTAGAGAGCGTGGGATTGTCGTCCTTGCAGAGTGGCATGGACAATGTGCGGAACCCGGTGGGAAACCCACTGGCCGGCATTGACCCGGAGGAAATTGTGGATACCACGCCGTTCTGCAATGCGCTCAATACCTACATCACCAACTCTGGAAAGGGCAATGTCGACATCACCAATTTGTAAGTAGTCCTGTGTTACTACCCTTTCGATCTGTCGCCTCTGGAGTTTACAATACACTCAAAAAGTAGACCTCTTTATTTTGACCTCTAAAATTATATTTTAGGATACCCTGCACATTTGCCACTTGCTTGTATCATTGCTTGTCGCAGATTCAAACTATATCGTAGTGAATAAGTTGGGAAATCAGGAAGTAAGGTCAAAGAAAATTGAGTGTAGTGAGACGATCAATAGGAAGGGACAGAAATGTTTAGATACTTTGACACCTCAACCTCTCTCAATTGTCTCAATTTTCTAACTAGTTGTAGTATGAAGATCAGTTTCCAACAGTGTAAAGCGGCCATTTTCATCATTAAAGGTTCCCATCTTTGACCAAAGCTTTCCATGTGGAGGCACTTGCATTCTTCCACTCTGCCGACATTGAAAATTCTTAGAAAAGTCGAAACTGAAAACTGACCTGGTTTGTTATTGGCGCTAGGCCTCGGAAGTGGAATGTGTGCGTGGTGGGCACGCACGACCTGTTTGAGCACCCGCACATCAACGACCTGGCGTACATGCCTGCGACGAAGAACGGCGTCTTCGGGTTCAACATCCTGGTGGGCGGATTCTTCAGTCCGAAGCGGTGCGCCGAAGCCATTCCAATGGACGCTTGGGTGCCGACAGAGGACGTCGTGCCCTTATGCAAAGCTATGCTGGAGACTTACCGCGATCTCGGAACCCGAGGGAACAGGCAGAAGACTCGTATGATGTGGTTGATCGACGAGCTGGTAAGTAATCTCGAATTCATGGGTGACATTAGAGGGTGTCTAATTCAGAAGAAGGGATTCAGAATTGCGCCTTAAAATTCTACAACACTAGTCCTATGGAGACAGAGGAAACAACTCACAGCACCAGAAAGAGGTGATGGAGGATTAGAGAGGAGAGATTGAGAAAGTTCAACAGATTGCAGTCATAGCAATCTTCGTAACTTACTCTCGAATCCTTCATCACTTTCTTCTAGATTCGTGTTGTGCCCAATCTGGTAACAGACTTACAACTAGCGGAGCTAGAATTGCTGCTTTGACATCCCTATAGGGCAATCTTCCCATGTAATATGGGTGGGGAAAGTACACAAATGATCAGTCATCTTTCAGAATTTCATGCCCAATTTGTTAACAACTATGCAACTCGCGGAGCTAGAATTGGGAGCTTTGACACCCTTGAAGGGCAGACTTCCATATGAGAGAGGGTGGCAAGGCACAGAAGTGATCATCAGTCAATTTGTGTGCTGCCTAACCAGGTTGGCCATTCCTGTAATGATCGATTGTGTGAGTTGTGGCCATTGCCCATCCAGGTCTCTAGGTTGTGTCAAAGTTTACAGCGAGATTCTCATCTATTGTGAGCCCTACTCGATTTTCAGCCCCCAATTCTCGTCCAAAATACTATCTCGCAAAATACTAGCCCTCACTTAAGTGTTATGAAGTCTCGTTACAGAGCCCCTTCAAGTCTCGCAATCTGAAAGTTCAGGGTTAGCAGATGGCTGACGCGTTTTGCTTTTCCAGGGAGTGGAGGAGTTCAGAGCCGAAGTTGAGAAGCGCATGGAGAGCCCCATCCAGAGAGCCGGCGACTCCCTTGTGGATCCCCTTTGGAAGCGTCGTAGCTTCTACGGCGTGAACCCTCAGAAGCAACCCGGCCTGAACTACATCGGCTTGCACGTCCCCGTGGGCCGCTTACAAGCCCCTGAGATGTTCGAGCTCGCTCGGATCGCGGACGAGTACGGCACGGGTGAGCTTCGCATCACAGTGGAGCAGAACCTCATCCTGCCCAACGTCCCCACTGCGAAGATCGACAAGCTGATGAAGGAGACTCTCCTTGAGAAATACTCACCGAATCCCACGCCGCTGCTGGCGAATCTGGTGGCGTGCACGGGGAGTCAGTTCTGCGGCCAAGCGATTGCGGAGACGAAAGCGCGTGGGTTGGAACTGACGAAAGCGTTGGAAGCTACTATGGATACCTCAGCGCGGCCTATCCGGTTGCACTTCACGGGATGCCCGAATTCTTGTGCGCAAATTCAAGTGGCAGACATTGGATTCATGGGCACGATGGCGAGGGATGCGAATCGGAAACCTGTGGAGGGGTTTGATATCTACATTGGGGGGCGCGTGGGGTCGGACTCGCATCTGGGAGATCTCGTAAGGCCTGGCGTGCCGGCTACGGGGCTTTTACCTGTTGTGCAGGAGCTGATGATCGAGCATTTCGGTGCAAAGAGGAAAGCGTAGCAGGCGCTTGGAAACCTTAAACCGGTCATCTTCTCCCACTATATCTTAATTCGCTTGTAAAAATTCGAGGGTTATGGTAGCTTGAGCTTAGATGATATATGAGGTTCGTGTATTCAGTTAGGTTATGATTCTTCTTAGTTCGTCCATTTGTGTCCATGAAGCCGCTGTCCTTTCTCCTTAGGGGAGATGCAGTGCGTTTGTGCGCGTGATGACAATTCTATTGTACAGTATGTGTAGTTGCATTTTGGCCTCCAAATTAGCAATTACGTACCTAATTTTATGCCGTGGTCATTTAAAACTTTGTGCCTTCATTGTATTTTTCCGATCCAGAATTATTGGTATTGCAAAGTAATGTACTAGGTAAATCGAATGAGGAGCTCCGGTTATGGTTGTAAAAGTGTTCGGTGCAGCTCATGATTAGTATTTTCACATGGAGAGTCTTCATCATGTCCTGCTAACAATTGGGTGAATTGGCAAATGGAGGAGCTCGTTCATGTAGCGACTACCGAACGTCTGCAAATGTGTCGATATTCTTGCTGTGCTCAGAGTTGGTGGCGAAAGGTTGAATATGGAATAGGACAAAATGGTGAAAATCTAGAAAATTGAGACTGTTGAAAAGACCATTTGTACAACCGTTTTTAAAAGAAAACTGGCGAGAATGATGAACACATCTCTTTGAATAAAGGATAAAGTTCTCCTTGCAGCACTGAAAAGCGATGTTACCGTTCCACTGGTACTTTAGAAATTGCCTCCGCTGCATAGCCCCACGTTCAAATTTGAGATGGCCGCAACCGAAAAAACACTGGAATTGACAGAATAGGCCAGACCAGGAAGACAATCACGGAATCAAGTAATCTGTACTTCGAAAAGCATAACCAATTCGTGTGTGCTTGAACTTCGAGAAGTCATCTTTCCATGACAACCCGAGTTTTATACTCAAAAACATTGATCCTGGATCAGTAATCTACAAAGTACGCTCTAATCACTAAAATAAACTAGAATCTATATCCTCAAATTGAAAATAGTTCCAAAGAAAGAGGCTTGCATGGGAAGAACGCTGGGTTTCCCATGACACCTTGGCCCAGTCAACCCAGCAACACCAGGCGAAGCCCCACCGCCACCACTACCCGGGGGGCTTCCCGGTGTGGAAGAACTCCCAGACTTGATGTCAATGGGATACACATTCTTCCCATTGGGATACAACAGCCCCCAGTTCCGCTCTGTCGTCGGCCCCGGCTTCTCATTCTCATTGAAAAGCGCAAAAATGAACGTCGGGATGAAGATACCAGGCCTCAGGGGAGTGCCTTGCGTCGGGTTGCTGAGAATGTGGTTCACAAGGTTCTGGTTGTATGTGTGCGCATTCGCAACGCTAGCACCAAGCTCATTTGAGTCTCCAATCGTCGGCCACCCCGTTTCACTGAGCGCAATTCGCACGTTCCCGTATCCCACAGACGCCATCGCAGCCGCCATGGCATCCAATTGCGCATCAAGCAGATTCGTGTAGTCGTGATTCCCGTCCGTTGTGAACGTGCCGTTGTAAGTGAAGAGCGCGTACTCCAACGGGACGTACTGCGAGTTTGCCGACCAGCTGAAATACGGGTAGACGTTCACAAACAGATGCGCGTGAATTGAATCCAAGAATTGGAGGAGAGGAGTCATTACTTGAGTGGCAAGATTGCTTCTGAAGACGCCTTTCGAAGGGGGATATGAAACCGCGAGAATGGAAAACTCTGCTGCGGTGGAGACGCGGATGGACGTCATGTTGCGATTCTTGAGACTGGTGTGGAGGTTTTGAATGGCGGGGACGACTTGGAGCCAGGTGGAGGTGAGAGTCTCGTCGGCGAAAAGCTCATTGCCCACCAGGATGTAGGAGATGTTCGTGGAGGGGTAGTAGGGGACCACGTTGGTGGCGATCCAGGCGTCGGCGGCGCTCTCGTCGGCGGCGAGAGGGGAGATTTCGTCGTTGCCCATGCCGATGATAAATTCCAGGTTGGAGTTGGCGAAGGCTTTGATGGTCGGGCCGTCGTGGTCGAAGATGCGGACACGGCCGATGCCCAGGTCTTTGATGAGCTTTACAGTGTCACTCGCGGTTGGGAGGTTGTTGCCCAATCTTCCGTAATTAATACCAAGAGTGCGAGCCTCTGTCAATAGAAGTCACTTTAATCAACAAATTGGCAGCGATCGTGGCAATGTACTGAAATATTGGAGACTTGACAACAATTCTACTCAATGGACTCGCAGTCACTGTAAAATTGCAGAACACAGTCTCTTCAGAATGAGGAAACATGATGGTGCGATTGGCGATGCTGTATCAGTGTTTGGCAGTGAGGGGCTTACATGATTCCAAAAATCTCGCTCAAGAGGTCGAATCTCTCAGGAGGATATGGTTGGATTTACAGAAGGGAGAGGGCTGGTGAGAAAGATTGCTGTGAATTCGTACCTGGTGGGTAAGTGGTGACGGCTGGAGCGATCCATGTGCTTGACAGTAGGGTCAAGCAGATGCATGTTGCACTCCATCGAAAAGAAGATCTGGCGTCCATCTGGGGACTCGATGAAGTTCCTTCCGTGTCGCAGATCGTCTCAGCTTAGGTCTCCAGAACGTTTCGCACTAGCAGCTGCCACCCCTGAGCCAAACAAATTAAGCACGTTAGAGACACAGTTCCAAGTCACGGAATTCAAGAAAATGGAGCCTTAACCATGACCCTCCTTCATGCTATCTCAAAGAGGCGAATTTCAGCGCTCACCATCAATTTCTACAAACTACGCTGTGCAAATCTACCCAAAAGCGATCCTGCTTTCACAGAGCTCAAGATGTTACCAATAAAAAATCCGAAACCAGATTACACTGTACAACTAACCAAAATTGATCATGCTTTCACAGGGCACAAGATGTTAATGAAAAATCCTCCTAAACAAGACTTCAACTTCCAAAACAAACTCCAATTGATCTTGCTTTCACAGGATACAATATATTAATGAAAAAAATCCTCGCAACCACACTGCAACTTCCAAATCAAACCCGAATTGCTCCTTCAATCTCTCCCGAAGAGCCAGACGTTAATAAAAAAATCCTCACAACCAGGGAGAGATCAGCTAGGCACCTTGACTCAGACTCACGGATTTCGAAGCCCGACCCCCAACACGAACAGAAACCGATGTAATCTTGCAATCAAAATGCAACTGCAATGCCTTCCTTCCCACATAAGCGCACGCACCAAGAGCAGCAACGACGCTGTCCCCAGAAATTCCACGTCGTCCGTCACTACCAGCTAGACGAGCTAGATGCTCTGAGAGGAAATGCAAGCTGCAAGAGACGACTGTGAACTTTGCAGAGCCTGCAAGCAGCAGCAACATCAGGCGCAGGATGCAATGTGGCAGGGATTCACGTGTGCGAGGTAATGGAGAGCAGAGCTTGACAGCCGCTGTCAAGAGGTTTGGGACTTTGGGGTCTCTCCTACAATCCTGGTGACCGTTGTGGGGACGTATTCGTACGACCGTTGCGGAGACGTATTCGAGTGTGTGTTAGACTATGTATCCGTATCTGCTGGAGGTGGCCCACTCTAGCGGCTGGGCAAGCCCCTTTTGTGTAGAGTAAGCTTTCCCCCAGTTTCGCTGACAAGCAGTGACTCCCATGTTTGGAGAAGTCTTCACTCAGTTTGGAGGAGCTTGTACTTGTCCCCAAGAGTGACTAAAGAAAGTTTAGGAAATTTGTTCTGCTCACTAAGGTAAACTACCCCATTCCGAACCAAATGTTAGCAAACCCATTGTGGACTAAATTATGTTAGTGGTGTACATTCAAGTTAGCCCACAATGGGCTTTGCGGGTAGGTATGGGATCTTTGGATTCCATCTTTATAAATATGGTGTGTATTTTCCGAAAAGTGAAATCGGCAAACTTTGCTAAAAGTCGAGAAATCAAGTTAAATTGGCAAGCTTTAGTTGCCCATTAATGGTACATATATGCCCTTGAGGACCTCTCAAAAATCAAAAATTTACTTTTCTTAGTAAAAAATAAAAACTTTCAATAGTTAACCTTCAATACTACCCGTAAAAAAATTTAGAATAGTTAAAGGATTTAATTGCCCCCGCACAAATGAGCTGAAATCTTGAAGCAACCAAATATGGGTGCTCAAGCAATTAAAATCACATGCAATATAGATGAGAAATTATGGATTTAGACTTTGGATGACCGAAAGAAAGCCTAGTAGAAGCAAAATAAAAGATAGAAATTGTAATTTGTCACAACTAATCATGTCTAATCATACATTTGTTTTGTTATTGTAATTGACACCTAAAGGTTTTCATTGGTTTCCTCAAATAGTTTGAACTCTTTCACTTGTCAATGTCCAAAATCATTGGCACCTCATTTAGTTTGGCACATCATTTTTGAGCCAACTAAGGTAGAAGCACCGATTGTCAACCACATCTATTATTTGACCTGTAGGATGCACTATTTCCAACCTCAAGCTAGAACTCAAGCTTAGAATGTAATTTTTTTGTCCTTATAAAGGTTGGGACTAATAAGGTTATGACACATGTCTCGAAATAGTGAGCAAAAAAGTAGCAAGTAGTTCTTGAGTGATTGGAATTGGAAAACTCTAGACATTGGCTATTAGTCAACAATACTTTTTGGCTCCCAAAATTCACAATAACTTCAATTTTGGGAATAGAACTTTGAAGAATTTGGAATCTCTATATTTCCTATTTTCCTACATGGTAAAAATTTCCATCACTTCGTACTCCTCACCATCTGCTCCAAAATCGCTTAATTGATTCACTACTAGTGCTTCTACATTAGGGTTTGGTTGATAGTGGAGACACTTCCCTTGGCTTGACATTCTTTACCAAGTCAAGTTTTGTGAATATATGAGAGGTAGTTGTTAGTATGGTGTAATCATGGATTTGGTTTATAAATCCTCTTTTTCTATTTTACTTGCACTCTTGGATTCTTTTTTTGATGGAGTGAGAGATAATTTGCCTTAATGAATGTGAGATTTTAAATCTAATCTTTGAGAGTGTATGTTTGATGCATTCTAGATTGGAATTTTCTTTTTATATGTAATGCTATTGGTAGCTACTTGATGTATTGTATATGACAAACTATGCTTACATGACAAATGATTGATTGAAAAATTTTAACTTTTGCCTTTGTTTGCCTTTGGAGATTTTGGACTTGTTTTAGTATATTGTTATATGGAAATGAAATACATAAAAAAACAATTGGTGTGAGCAGTTTTGTTAAAGAAAACAAACTTTGCTCTTCACTTTTGTCATACAGACAACACAAAACAATGTATTGGACGGAAATAATTATTGGTGTGATACAATTCAATTGTCTTAATTGATGATTGTTTTAGAGCCAATTTTTTAACCTTTTATCTAAATTTGGATCTTGAGTAGTCATGTATAACAAAAAAAAATTGCACAAGTTTTCAAATAACTATTAAGAACTCAAGTTTTATTTACAATACAAATTTGTTTATAAATTTATTTTAAAAACTAATTTAAATACTATTAAAACTTTATTTATTTATTTAAAAATAAAAATGATTCATTTATAAATTTGAATAAAATTTTAAACCTAAAGAATTTTTTTTTTTTAATTTAAAGAACTTTAGAATTTCATTATAGGTGCAAGTGCATGACTCTAAATACTTCTTTGTCAATTTTCATCCCAAGCATGGCTTGTTTTATCACGAAACCATTTTAATCACCAATGGTATTATATTTGTGATATATAACCTATAAATTAATTAAGAGATAACAAGTTTTAGAATTTAGAATTTTTGTGTTCATAGCTTTCAAGAATTTAAGATTTTTACTTTCCAATATTTCAAAAGTCTAAAATCTTTGATTGATTATCATTTAGTGAGGAAAGTAACACAGCCCAATAAATATTGGGCTAGAGCTTCACTCTTCTATTTGATGTAGATCAATGATATTTTGAAATGTTAATTTTTTTAAATCGTATAAATCTATAATGAGACAGAGTTCAAATGGCAAAGTTTAAAGTGTAGAGACTTTGAACAACTAGCCCCAAGGGTAGTCAAAACAATTATGAAAAGCTAAAATAATGAAGAATTCATATTGTCATATTGTCTCATGGAACATTGTGTACTCATTCTTTCTATAAAATAATCCTTCCTAAAAGCATTCAATAGCTACTTGAAATTAGACAATTTTGACCCTATATTAGTTGAAGCATAATCCAATTCCAACTTAACTCCTAAAGGTTCAAACACCATTTTTTGGCAACATAGCAGTTTTGGATAGCTCACTACAAGCAAAAAAATTGTTTTTTTTCTTTGAAATTTTTCCTCAACATGTACCCAGTGAGTAGATTTAAGGTGCAACAATTTTTTGAATTTTTGACTACATGGTTAAAAAGTTATTGTATGATACGTAATTTTCATTGCTCAATGGGCAACTCGGGCACCTAAGATAAATCATTAAATATATATATATATATATATATATATATATATATATATATATATATATATATATATATATATATATATATATATATATATATCAAAATTGGTTATCTATTTATATGTATGTGGAAATCTTTGAATCATTCCATTTTCATTAATGAGATGAAAGTTATGAAGAGTTTTGGTTTGTGGGTACTTATGGAATCACAATTGCTAGCATGTGAGCCTAGGATCTTGAGCCCATGAGTCTAAAAGTTTAGGCTCCTATATTATAGGTATTTATGTTATGGAAACCTTCTATGATTATAGGATATTTATATATTTTAGGTGTTTATATTATAAGTACCTATATTATAAGCACCTTCTATACTTATAGGATATTTATATTATAGGTGTTTATGTTATAGGTACCTATAATTTAAGCACCTTGTATGATTTTAGATGTTATAGGTACCTATGTTATGGACATCTTTCATGGTTATAAGATACTTATGTTATAGGTATGTTTGTTATAGGCACTTTTAATAGTTGTGGAGTACCTATTTATACCTAAGCTCAAGTCTTGTAGGCTCACATTTCTAGGCTCACATACTAGTATTATTGGTTAAGCAATCTCTACTCTAAAACAAACTTTGAAGCCTTTTATTTAACTCAATTTTCAATATCTAAAAATAATAATGTATGTAGATTGATTATTACAACATTACAACCATTGGAAATAGAATTTTTCAATTCTCTAACTAAATTCTTAACAATTCAGTATTATAATTCACATTTTAGTTCTTTCTATGTAGTATTTTTTTCAATCACCAATGAATTTTTTTGGTTGGAATTTTTATATGAATTCCCAAATTATTTCTTCAACATATTATGGAGAGTAACAAGCTGTATGATCTACACATTTTTGTGTAAAAAGTTTGAAAGATGAAATCTAACCATTTGGTAAGAGTTGAAAATAATTCTTTTTGAAATTCAAGCAATTAAATCTTGTAGTTGGTAATTAAAGTTTTTAATCTTGAAATATTAGGAGAATATATTCTAACAAATTAACTAAAAGATACTATGGCTATATCTATTAATGAATAAATATAGATGAAGATTTTAGCCTTACTTTGTATTTAAATACTTTGAATATTTAGCACTTTTGGGCCTAAAACATCAAATATTTTTAAGGATTAACTCCTAAAGGACCAAGCACTTATTCAATAAACACTTGAAAACTTAGGTAGGATCATACAAAATCAATTTTTAATAAATGTTTTCAAATTTTTGACACAAGATGGGAACAATCATTACCTTTATAGAAATTTCAAAAAATATGGTTGAATGTCCAAATCAAAAGTTATGCTACCCAATTTTTTTTGGTATTTTGGGTAATTTTGGAATCTTTTGTTAAATTCCTTATCTACATCTAAAATTGGCGTATATGCAATTAGCAAGATATAGTGAGTAATTGTAGAAAAAACAACATTTAGTACAAAAATCTCATTCCAAAAGGAGTCAATTTCTATTAATCTTGTCGGGCAAGTTTGATAAAGAACATTTCCTTCAACTTCAAATGCTATTATCCATCAAAGAAAATTTCAGCCTTTTAGAGGGCCGTTTGAATGCATGTAAATTTGTAAATAAAGAAAATATCAGCCCAAATTTGATTATTGAGAATCTTGCCAGTGACAATCAACTTATGTGCCCCGTTGCATTGCCTATTAAATTTATTTATTATTCATTTATTTTTAATTTATTTCACTTTATTTGCACATTGGCCGAAAGTCAAAAGGCCCAAATTCTTTTTAATGCTTGAAATTTGTAATCTCAAAGTGCTTCAAATTTGCCCCACATATTCCAAATATTTGTCTCTAATTTTTCACCATTTGAATTTCAATTATAAAATTTCCTCTTTGCATGATAAATCATAAAAAAAATGACTATTGCCAAATCACTTAACCTCCTCACATTACAGGTAAACTAGACTTCATATTTGCTTTTAAAATTTTGAATGAATATACCTAATAAGGCTAAGAACTTAGTGGAGGAGAGACTCAAATTCATCAATAATAATAAATTTACTTTGAGAGGGCTCAAAGTCTGCTCTTTAGTTTTACTATTTGAGATGAAGAAAAGTGTTTTTTTCTCACTTCAGAAATTATAATCATTTAATCAATGCAGTCAAATGTTTCAAAAAAATTCCCACACATGTCCATTATATTCTACTACACTTTTTCCAACTGAATTTTTTTAAGTTTTTAATTTCAATTTTAGTCAATGTGCCCCAAAATGACAGTTTCTGACAATTTCTCTTGAAAAGCACCCCTGGTCTTTGAAGGATTAAAGGTTGTCATTGGGATTATTATTGTAATGGTTGGAAATTATAAGTGTTGTGATTTTTCAAATGCAATTATTCAATTCAATTTACTAAGTTAGTGTGACCGCCAATGTTCACTAATTTGTGTTAACCCCTACAGGTAAGAGACTATGTTTTCACCAAAATCGCTCCAAAATTGCTATTTCTAACACACGTACCAAATTAGAAAAAAAAACATTTCTGGAAGAATGTAACCGTAGGATCTTGTATTAAACTATTTTGAGAAGTTGCGGACAAAAATTTCAGAAATTTCCACCATGTGGATTGCAAGATATTAGCATTTGAGTTGACAAAAATCCTTTTTTTGTCCCTGCGAAAATTCAGGCAGCTGCACTTCACAAGGTCAAATTTGTTTGAAAAAATGTCCAGAAGGTGGTTATTCTTTTGACTCATTCTTCAAGGCAAGTTGGTTACATGCTTGAAAATTTTCAGATCATTTGGAATTGTAAAACATATAGGAAAAAAATAGTAAGTAGAAAGAGGTAGAAAATGCTCAAAACACTAAATTGTTAAGAGTTTATTTATGAAATTGAAAAATGTCAATCTCAATGGTTGTAATGTTGTAATAAACAATCTACATCCAATGTTTTTATTTTTTTTCAAAAATATTGAAAATTGAGTTAAATAAAGGACTTCAAATTTTTTCTTAGAGTAGAGATTTCTTAACTACCCTCAAACTAAAACTCCTTGTAACTTTCATCTCATTAATCAAAATGGAATGATTCAAAGCTTCCCATGTATATATAAATCTGAAGAACCAATTTCAAATTTTTATTTTAAAAAAAAGTGATTTAAAAAAAAGTTCTTCCAGCTGCCCGCCGACCAATGAAAATTACATATCATGCAATAGCTTTTTAACCACGTAGTCAAAAGTTATAAAAATTGTTGGGCCTTAAAGCTACTCCTTGGGCACATCTTGTGTGAAAATTTCAAAGAAAAAAATTAAAAATTTTGGTTGTAGTGAACTGCCCAAAATTGCTATATTGTCAAAAAAACAATGTTTGATCCTTTAGGAGTTAATTTAATAATAATGTAGAAGTTTATGAATTGTATGAATATGGAAGTCAAAATCAACATTGTATGATGTGATGTGTACTATTACACATTTTCTCAAGTAATAAAATGCTAATCATTCAACTTCCATCTACATTGATTCAATTTTCATCTAAAATTTATACAAATGCATTAAAATGCTTATGCAAATTAGACCACAATAATCTGAAGGGATCTTCCACTAAGTGAATTAAATTATGTAGTCATTAAAATAACTTAAATGTACAATTTATGCAATAGTTTGTAAGAAGTACTATGCATCATCAATGAAATGAACACAAATTAAAACATTGTAAATAAAATATTTTAAATATTTTAAGAAAATCATTGTTTGTAGTAGTGAAATTTAAAAAATCATATTCTAATTAAATTATATTATTTTACTAAATGAATTTACTATATAAACTTTAGTTATACTTGAGTGCTTATTGCATTTACCTTTTTACGGTTTTGTTTCAAATTTGAAGTTTCAAAATTTAAAATTTTAATAGTGAATCTATTATTGAAATTTATATTAATTATTTTAATATTTTTTTGATATATTTTAATATAAAATTAACTGATATTTTGAACATTATAGAAATAAATATATCATTATATAAGTTAAAATTCTTTACAAAATTAATATTTTATAATATAAAATACTGATTTTTTAAGTGTATCATGTAAAAAAAACTATGAATAATTTCTACATTAATAAAAGATGTGAATAGATTTTACTGCCCTCCATTCTAGAATGAGCTTCTGGTTTCCCTTAATTTTTTGTCTAAAAATGGTCTTTTGGTTACACATTGTGATTTTGTCATATTTGACTTTGCATTGTTATCTGGAAGATTGTAGTTCCCTTTCCATTCGTGCAATCATCAATCAAAAGACAAATGAAATGACTAAAAGGGTCAATCAATATTGCTTGTTCATGTTATTCCATCACACTGAGTGTTGTCTGATTGAAGGAGATGAAGTTTTAGATCTTTAGGAGAGGTGGAATAAAGGTCCACACATGATCCTAGGCCATACTAACTACACACAAAATGATGACCTCACATTCAACAATTAAGTGCTTACTTCTAGTCCATGAAAATGTTAATTTTTTTTTTAATTTGCAGTACTTGTAAACTATACTTTGAAAAAGGCTCTAAAACTCAAAGTTTCAGGATGATATAGTGCATTAAATTGTACTTACAACTAAAAACAGATTGAAATAATGCTATTTTCAATCTTAATTCAAAACATTTTATTCAACAAAAAGATTTTTTGGGAGGGAGGGAGTAATAGTATAGTATTATTTAATCAAAGAATGGTAAATATTTTAGAAATTAGCTTTTAGGAATAGGAACAAAGGGCACATAAAATAGGCAATGATCCTCTTTGAAATTAAATTAGAGCACTTGTGCTTAGTTGTGGGAGGAGTAGGCATCAACGTACAATGTAATAAAAGTTTTTAGGCCAGATTGCATGCACATTAGGAAGCAATTAGGATACACACGATTGCACATTTTACCAACTTTAGTATGTATACATTGATTTGCAGGTGATTGATTTATGACAACTCGAAGGAAGCGGAGAAGTAAGATGAGGTAGAAAAAGCACATGTCTTCAAGTAGCTCTTTCTAGCCGTTTTTTGCTTTTCACATCTAGTTTACCTTTAATTTTTCTAGGGAGACAGTGTCAAAAACTGAGGGGTTTGGGTATGATATTCAAAAATGAAAATTGAATTTCTTTTTGGAAATTCAACTGTACAAAATTGAAGTAAATTTTTTTTTGAAATGTGGAAATAATCTCAACCCATTTGACCACACGGATTGAAAGACTATAACGTTTGAAGTGAGAATTTTTTTTTTTTAAATTATTGCAAAACAGGGTCAGCAGACTTTGGGCCCTTTTGGAATAAAATTTTTGCTCTACATGAAAATGAGAATTTTGACCATTCATAACTATATGATATTAGGTTCACTCATGAAAAAAATTAGAAGCAAATATAGAGTCTAGCTTATTCTAAATCACCCTACAATGCAAGGAGGTTAAGTGAATTGGCAATACACTAGTCATTTTTTGATGATTTCTTGTGCAATGAGGAAATTTTTTATTTGAAATCCAAACGGTAAAAAGTTAGAGACAAAATTTGAAATATGTTAGAAAAAATTTCAAGAATTTTTACTTCACAAACTGCAAGATAGTACGGCTTGAAGTTAGAAGAAAATAATTTTTCCTGAAGCCGCCCCAACATAGCTAGCAAAGTTTGACTCCTCTTAGAATGTGATTTGAGGACTAAGTATTCTTTGGAGGAGGGGACATTATATGCTATATTTTATTAGTTACATACATGCCAAATTTCAAAAGTTGATGAGTGTTTTTGCAAAAGATTTCAAAAGTTTCCCAAATTGCTTGAGCTATACAAAAAGTTTAGGGGAGCACAATTTTTGATCCGGGCTTTTGATAAAAAAAAATTCATTTTTTACCAAAGAGGTATATGTTTACACATTGCATCCAAATTTCATGAACATAGATCCAATCAAAAAGGACCTCGTAGGAACCTACCGGCCAATATTTCTTACATACGACATTCCACCACTAGAAGAAAATATTATTGAAGTCAACACAATCTACAAGATGTTTTCCTATGTCTAGTGTAAAAATTTGGACTATAAATAAATAAATTTTATGCTAGAACTAAAAAAAATATCATCTAGATTGTATTGACTTCGACACAATTTTCTTTTGATGAACAAACACTTGGTCCTTTAGGAATTAAACCCCTTATGATTGATCAAATCAATTTATAAGACATAATCATGTAACACATACCTCCCAATTAACCTACTCCAATTAATGTAGAATTTAGTCAATTGCTTGAAAGCAATTTTGTAAACACTAGTATAAATCCTTGTTGTAAACAATGTTGTTAAGCATAGTTTTCAACATGATCTGAGGTGAATAATGAATAATGAAGCCAACACATTTACATGGGCTAAAATGGTAGCCATTTAAAAGACAAAAATATAGCATACATTTAACATTGACTTGCATATTGTACAAAAGATTTAATGGGTGTATCCACTTTTGATTCAATGTCAATGCGGTGACTGCGTCTTTTGGGTGCCTTGAGTGCATTGGGTGACAAAAGTGTCACAATGCACCCAAAATCCAATTTTTTTTATTAATTCTCCAGTAATCCCCCAGAATTTTTTGAAATTAATTTTAAAATTTAAAATATTCATACCCTCCCCCTTCCCCCTGCTTTCTTGTAATTTCAAAAAGGAATGCAATTGACAAACAATATGGGATAAACAACATCTCGTATTTGTATCCATATTCACATTCAATATATTATGTATTTGTATACAATATTGTATCCGTATTCAGTATTCATTTTGGTATCCATATCCGTATTGATATTTTGACGACTCAAGTTAAATCTCACAAAATCAGCAGCTTGTGACTTTCTGAGAAATCAACGGCGATTTTGAAGGTAAACATTTTCTTAAAACAAACAATCAACGGCTTTTTAAGTTTTTTGAGAAAGAGGGGGTGTGCAACTAATACAAACCAGGGGTGACAACCTCTTTTCAGTGGATTGTGTCATGTACCAAATTCAATGCGGTGTCTCAATTTAGCATTTTCATGTGACGGTTGTTGTTGTTAGAGACATTGAAAATGAGTTGTTAAAATATTATTTGTTGTTAGCATCAACAAAAATAAATTGGTTGTTATAGACAATTCTAACATTATTAAATTAAACTAAAAATTCAATGAACTTAAAGCTTAACACTTAGAAGAAGGTTAGATAGGAGATATATAATTGTAAGGAGAGGAGGCGTAACAATCCATATGGATATGTCAAAAAACAAGAATTACAAGCTCTTATAACTTTAGACCTCATGAACCTCCTGACATCTCTTTGAACTTCCTTTCTTTTTTCTAAACTTTGTTCATAATTTTTTAATCAATCTTCAAATCACAAACAAATTTTTGGATCTTAAATTTAACTTCAATTATCACATAATCTTAGTTTAAGTTTTTTTAAGTTTTATTATTACTTTGATGAGGTTCAAAGTAATGCCATTTTCTCAAAACTTGCATTTTTCATTTGAGTGATTATTTGCTCCAAATTATCTAATATTCTTTATATGCTTGCAATGTATACAAGTACTCTAATTGTGTTAAAAAATGATCATGTTGTGTGCAAAATTATGTTAGAATTTTGTTTGGCATTCGTTTGTAGTATCAAAGAAGTTAAGAGCGATATATTATTGAGACAAATTATTCTCAACAATTTCTATTGTAGATAACAAATATGTTATTTCTAACGTATTTCAGAATATAGAAGTAACACAATTTCTTTTGGATTTGGATTTGGATTTGTAGTAGTGAAAGTAAATAAATGTCTATTCAAAATTGATACCTATCTACTATATTGATTGTATAAAAATAATGTAATAGTATATTAATTAACAAATCTATTTGTTGCAAGGTGAATGGATGTAGAATAACAAAGAAATTCTTGATTGAATTTTAATTGAAAAATCATTTATTACATTGGAATTTTGTTTTACCAATTGATAGATCAATTGAAAAAATTGAAAAAATTACTAAAAGTCAATGAATTAAAAAAGATATTGAAATATTTATAAAAGCTCTATAAACAACAAAGAGCTAGATACTATTATGTTTCACTTGTAGGTGCTTGATGAGGAAATAGAAGTGGTGAATTTGTTGAAGTTGATATAGGTCCAAGCTCAAAGAGAGCAAGACACTCGTTGAAATCAATAATAATTGAGCATAATTCTAGAATTCCAAATACTCGAGTGATGTCAGCACTTGAAATTCCAAATAGTGTTGCAATCGTAGGATTCGAAAGAGCTTGTCCAAGTTGGCAGATACATTTTGGATGTTGATTTTATATTGTTGACACAATAGTGCAACAAGAAGCTAATGGTGCAATGGAAGAAGAATCATTCAAAAAGCCCATGCATTCTGAAAGAGGATTTGTTAAGATGTCACATTCATATGAAAGGAATTGAGCTCTTCATGAAGTCATTATCATAAAACACAATAGTATTGCGAATGAAAGTACATTCATCTCTTTTAGTGTAGCCATTGTTTTCTTTTTATCACACAAAGAGGAAAATGATGCTAGAAAATGAATGATTTATAACAAAATATTTTCTAAAACTATCAAAGGTTGTTGTTTAAAAAAATTCAATAGATAAAATAATAAGGAAACAAATGAATATATAATATTTGAAAACTTATTTATATCCTAAATTATTTTATAAAATATAATTATTTGTAAATACACTTCAATCTTTAAAAATAATCTACATATTACAAATAACTAGGAGTTTTTCTAATATTAAATATAAATCAATATGTTTCATTCATTAGTAGTATAATATTTTTATAATAATCTTGGCATGGGTGAAGTTTCTTCTTTGTATTCTAATTTTTTTTGAATTAATTATATCTATACTTTTGCATTACCTATTTTTAATCTCATTCTAAAATAGGATTATTTTTAGTATTTTATCATTCATATTAATTTATGACTATTTGTATAGCTTTAGTAATTTAAATGCTCCATTTACTTTGTGTTTAATGAAAAGATTTTTTTTCTAAAATAATACATATTGCATATTAGTTAAATAAATTTCTTAGGAATTGAACTAAAATAAAAGATTCAGTTCTACAACTCATGTTTGCAAAATTATATATTTATATTCTATCCTAGAAATAGTTGAAAATGAATCTTTAATAGAGAAAAATTCATGAAAGTAATTTGTAATGAATTAAAAATTATATAGCTCTCTATGTAAAAATATAATAAAATTAAAAGGCACTCATGCATGAATCTATTTTACAAGATTTGGGCATGTAATTTTTCACATTAAACTCTTCATGGAGCATATTTTGTTACTTAATGGGTTGTTCTTTGAAATGAAAGATGTGCGTATAGACGTTTCTTACATGTCTATGCAATCAAATTAAAAGAATTCATCACCAATTGCTTTTAATAAATTATCATTTGAAATCATGAGAATTGGACTTCAGAAATTCACCAGAAATGAAATTTTGCTTTTTTAAAACCCAAATTTGGTATGCTTGCTTCAAATTATACAAGAATTGAATATTAAATGTACATGATGAAAAAACTTGGTTATATTCTATACTACAAAAAATCCTTTGAATGGCATTATAGGGAATTCCATAACAATACTTCCAAGTATAGTACAATAATTCCAACGGTGAGATTGTTCTAGCAAGCAAACTTAACCTTGCCTAACAATTTTTTTTTAAACTGTAAAAATTGCATTCAAAAATAAATTCTTTAAGTTATTTTTTCAAAAAGATGCTTAGATTGCTTGAAAGACAAGATTGTCCATAACTTTCTCATCACTAGTCCAAATAGAATGAAACAAAGCTTCAAATGTAGACAAACAAATAATCTTTGAGAAAAAAATTAAGAAATAAAAGAATTCATTTTTTTGTGACTTTTAGGGGGGTGCCCCTCAAGTTGCTTTTTAAACTTATGGTGACATAACTTTCGCTCCTAAGCACCAATTGAATATAAATTATATTCCCATAAAGCTAATTTGATTTCCTATCTTCAAAAAAAGTTTCAAGAAATCATGTCAAAAATTGAGATCATACAAGCCTACCCCAAATCCCAAGAGTTCCCTGTAGGGATTTTAAAAATTTAGGGGTTTAGGTGCCATTAGAAAACAAAATAAATACCAAATTTAATATATAGGTTAATAGGTGTATCACAATTTTTCTTGAAGCCTCATGAATGATTTGGTTGAGTCCAAAGTATCCAATTTAGACCATTTAGCAAATGGAAAACTATAGGTGTCCCAATTTACTAGAAGTGATATAAAATTATAGCTAAAAAGCATTTTAAAGGTAATTTGGAAAATTTTCAAAAGATGAATTGAATATTCTTAGAGGTTGTAGGACATTCATGCAATATGTATCATGATTGTTTAATCAAGAACTTATTTCTTCATCAAATTTTGAATAATAATAATAAATTTTTAATCCTTAAATAAATCCAAGATAGAAATAAAGTTTGCGTATTACCATGATTATCAACCATGCAATATCTTTTAACCTTTTGAATATGTGCAATATCCTAGTCCTCCAAACAATTGGAATCATTGATTAGATATTTTTTGTCCTTTGCGGTTTTTTAAGTTAAAATTCCTTAGTAGAATAAGGGATGCAACTAAAATCCACCATCTGAACTTTGTATGGGAGTCAAAGAGTGATGAATTTTTTTGCCCTACCCCTACCCACAATGTATAGACTAAATGTAAAATCTTGTTCCCTATTCAGTAGTGATTAATTTTGTAATGTGTGATCACTTCTCACTATTTCAAAGTTGTTAATTCCAAACATAAATGTAAATTTCCAAATTGTATCATACTTTATAAATGATAAGTTCTTGTGTTTTTCCACAAGTGCTCATTGTCTATATAAAAAACTCCTATGAAAGAATGATTGAAAATCCTTCTCACAAAGTACTATTGTACAAATTAATTATAAAAAAAAAGAAACAAAACAAAACAATATCATAGTTCATCCAAAATTCACACGAAATATCAAAAAATTGTACGGGAAATCTTTACCTATGCATTGTAGTTGCAAATACTACATGTGCAATAGATGACGGATAATCCTTTTGTATCTATGTAAGACAAAAGTGCAAATGTTCATCCTTGAAATTTTGTGTGAAAAGGAGAGATCTTATATAGTAGTGTAACCTCCAAAGAGTGCTCTAGAATTTTTTTAAGCAAATGATTCACATAGGACCAAAATGGATGAATTCCAAGGAAACAGTCTTCATCTTATATTCAAATAGGTTTACACGTTTACATCCACCCTGGACTGCGATGATTGGTCTCATGATCACTGGACCCCGGTTACTGCAAACCTAGGTGTCCACGGTGACAGGTCTCACGGTTACGGTCCACCAAACAGACACCCACCGCCTCATCTTCCTCACCAGGTCCGCCTGCCTTTCCCACATCTCGCGTTGGTCTTTCGCACATCAGAAGAGAAGAATCTCGAACTTGCCCGTTTGTTGACGCTATTCAAGTTTGCTTTGCAGTGGAGGAGAGAGAGAGAGAAAGAGGAAGAGGACTATTGTGGCGCTTGATGCAGTGGACGATTTGGAGTTTTTAATTCGCACGAAGAAGACAAGCACAACTTCCGCCGTTTCCTAGTTTTGAGACAAGCTTCTTTGGAACCCTTATCATTTGGCTCTGTCGCTTTGGGGCTACGTTGTTTCGTGCCAGCGATCCTTTGCTTTTGGTATCAGGTTTACTGGGGAACTGTTTTGTTTGGCAGAGGCGTACAGATCCGCACGGACTTTGTCCCTGGTAACGGTGCCTGAGAACCCTCTTTAAGCAAAGCAAGGACGTTGTGGAAGCTGAAGTCATTGGCAAGGCGAAGTGAAGACGAACTTGTGGAAGTTTTCCGACCTGTTGGTTTGATATCGTGTTGTGAAAAGTAGGTACCTTAGTGTGTTAGAGCCGTCTTTTGCGGGAGTGCTTTTTTGTTGCAATGGACTCTGCCATGTTTCTTGCTGGTCAGCAGGCTGGGTATGGAGTTTCCAGAAGCGGTTTCGCTCCTCAGAAACGTCAGTGGAGAGGTGGCAACGACCAGAGCCGGCGTCCTCGGAAGAAGAACAAGACGTCGCATCAGCAGCGTGCGGGTGTAGTGTCTGCGATGGTGGCTGGCATGTACGATCCTCCGAGGCTGATGGAGTTGCAGCGTCAGAACCGAATCAGAACACGGAGGCACTTTCCGAAGCGGAGGAAGAGCGTTCCTCGGGTGCCTCCTCGGGCGCCGTTCAACGACAGCTCGTACCTGATGAGAGTTCGTCAGTCGGGAGGCTTGGCCTCATCCACCTCCCCTGCTACACCCGCTACTCCTGCGTTTGTGTCTACCCCTGTATTTGCATCCCCCGCCCCTCAGTTTAGGGAAGTTCCTGAGGGCGATGTCAGAGATTATGGCTATGGCTCTATGGAAGGTCTTATTCACCTTAAATCATGTCCTGATGAACCCTCACATGCTGGTAGCCAGGCTCCTCCGCAGTCGGTCCAGCAGGTGGAGGAACAACTAGATCATGATGTTAGCCGTTTTGAGATGACTTTGCCTTCGGGGAACGGGGGTCTCAGCCATAGGACGCAGCTTATGGAAGTCCGTCTTGCAGAGCAGGAAAGCCACATAGCATACTTGGAGGACGAGAATCTGACATTGAAGGAGCGGCTCTTCTTGGCGCAGCAGGAAGCAAACGAACTCAGGCAAAGGTTGCAGAGAGGTGGTTCTTGTATTAGTGTGGTTGATGAGCATGACGATGCTTGTTCTGACTATGGCAGTTCAGATTGATCATGTACATTGATGTTTTATTCTCGTTTGTGTTGTTGACCGTCTGAGGTTGCCATCGCAACGGAGCTTGTCTGTGAAGACCCGGTACGTGGGTGAGTGAGCCCGCGACAAGTCATGGAAAGCGTGGGATCTCGTGGTGGACCTTGCACTGACTTTCATGTAAGCACTGTTGTGTCCATTGTCATGTGGCGAGCGTATTGCTTTTATGTGTTTGGTTCCCAATCGGCCCTGGTTCAGTTGCTTCACATCTTGGAATGAGAAGTTCTTGGCATTGGAAGTGTCGCTGAGCGCTGGTATTATCTTTAGCAGGGTGGCGTTGCTTCCAACGTCCTTTTTTCGGGTACCATTTGGAGCTTCAGCCTCGAACAAAGAGGAATCAAAAGGGGTTTGTTTGAAGACATTTGAAGACTTAGTTGATGTATCCTGTAATGGTGCAAGGTCTTTGTACAGATTTTTATCTTGTATAGGAGCTCACCCTTCTAAATGGGAGCTTCACAATGTTTGTGAAGTAAAGGAGCATGGCATTGTGCCACATTACATCATAGAATCATTTGTTTCATACATTGATACTTCCAATTATGTAAGCCAAATGAAATTTTCTTGACATCTTTTAATGCATTCTATATTCCAAAATGAGTGTTATTGTTTGACCATTCGTCTTTAGTAGGTTAGATTGTCTAAAAGTTTTCTTCCACTGCTTGTATATCTATGTTGTATGTCTGTTGAAGTGATCGTAGTACTCTTTCCCAAATATTCTCCTTGTGCAATTCAGCAGTACCTTAGCATATTTCAGCCGTGCTATCCTAGCCTTCTGTATTCATGAAATCGGCTGTCGAGCGCTGCTGAATTGTACTCCGTATTCCTTATATGTATTGGAGTAACGACGTGTCTAATTTGAGATTGTGAAGTTGGTTTTTCTGGGCGAAAGTCAAACACTTCAGCTGCGACTGGCGGACTCAAAATGCGTGCATCAGAAAGTAGAATACAGCGGTCCACGGTTCGCCTTTCCTTGTATTTTCATCTTTCTTGTATTTTATCTTTCCAAACGTATTTTTAATATTTTGGGCAAGTGCATCCTGGGGACATAGAGACAGATTCACAGTTTCTCCGTTGCGAGGACGTCAACAGCAATCAAGCATTCAACAAAACACACTGATCGACCACTTTCTGGCTCTATCGTCCTCCTGGGTTTATTCACTTATTCTACTGTTTGTAATCGGCAATTCGGCATGGTACCCTGGTGTAGACTCTGATATTATTTCTTTCAGCCACGTGCGAATTCGTTCATTAATCATTATAGAAAATGCTTCTTGCGATGTCAGCACTTGCACCACACACCTGATTGCGGTCAGTTTGATTCTTTCGCTTGATTGTGTGACCTAGGTTGCTGGTTGTGTAAGAAAGAGAGATTTGAGTAGTTCATCCATATTGGGTTACATTAATTGAATGGTGAACTGTATGACATTGAATTGTTTTTTAAATGGAACATCTACACTGAATACGAGTATTAAGGGGGCCAAAAAATTAAAGGGACTTAATGTAGAAAACTGTAGATGTTTAAAGCATGATGTACAGCCCCCTGACACTTCACTATTGATGTACAGCAGAGGTAGATAGATATGTATATAGTGTGTAACGTTGATTGTTTAGTATAGGTCCCCTTAAAACCCCTATTCAGTGTATATCCGCCTAGATCATAAAATAATACTTCAAAATACAGTTATTGTTTAATATTTCAAAATGAGTGCTGTGTGTATTATTTACATCATAGATTCAATTTGTTTTTATGCATTGATTAATATTTCCAATTACGTAAGCCAAGACTTTTTTCTGACATCTTTGAATGCATTCTTTATTTTCAAAGTGAGTGTCACTGCACAATTGTGTGACCATTTGTCTTCAGTAGGTTGCAATGCCTACATCTCTTTTTGTAAGTCCCTTGCCATCTGCTTGTGTTACTTTTGTATGTCTGTGGTCAAGTGCCCAAATATTTACTTCGATGCAGCAACATCGTAGCATACTTCAGCCTGCTCCAGCCTGTAAGTTAGTCTCCCAAAGTCCATGAGATCGGATAAACACTGCTATATCCAATTTCATCATGAATTACATAATATTATTTAGTACCTCGGTGGTAAACTTAGCATGGTGCAGGGATATTCACACACGGTGTCAAGAGTGGAGTGTAACCTGGAAAAAAGATGCATTTATAATAGGGGTTGTCACACCTTCTCACCCCATTCTCAATCTTCAGAGAATGGGGACATGGCACTCTCTCCTTGGCTCTCCTAAACCTTCTTCACCCCATTCTCATTCTCCAGTGTGCTGGTAAATCTTGTTCTCCAATGTTCCATTCTCATTCTCCATGTCAACAAAAGGGGTGTCACACCTTCTTCATGAAGAAAGGCTCCTAATTAGATCCAAATATCTCTCCACAACTTCTCATTCTTCATAAAAATTTCATTTTCGTAGAAGGTTTGACAACCCGTAATCATTGGCAGCAGCACTCTTAACCATTATAATGGCATACAAGTCCAACTGTGGTTGCAACACGGTGTCCTTCAGCTGGGGACAACCTGATGTGTTTTCACGCTTCGCCATCCATGGCACCTTTGTCTATCAGAAGGGTCTCTCTGTCTTGAGGATTGCTTTGCTCTTGAAGATTGATTGTGCATAAGATCTTCGGTGTCTGCACTTCTAAACTCGAGTATAGACTCCGGCTGTGCCCTCCGACCAGCTGTTTAGGACCTCCCTGCTCTCTCAATGTTTACTGATTAGAGAAGGTATCAGAAATCATTACTTCTTCTCAAACATGATCCTTCATAAATGTGGCAGGAGTCGAGCTCTAATGTTTCTGATAACGAGCTCGAAGAGACCGAAAAAGGCATCTCTGGAGCGGCACGCACGGACAGCTCGTGAGCTGCAAGAAGAATCCCACGAGTAGGCTGAAATTAACGGACAAGGTGAGGATGGACATGAAATTGAACTCGGTATCAATTGGATTACTCGTATTTTCTCCTTCCTTTTCAACATGTTGCAACAAACTTCTTTACGCATCTGCTTTCACATTATGACGATTCTCATTATCAACGTATTCTAAGGAGCTAAATGTTGTAACCCCGTGAACAATGTGAGTTGTGTGCGCACGACGTGGGTGCCTGAGATAAGATATATCTAGATTTTGGATTGTGGAGGAGTTCTGTGATTCAAGCCTAATGTCATTTGCAATGCTGTTGTGGGGACAGGCCGATGTGCTGGCCTTGGTCGTCTTTGAGAAAGAGATCCTGGCATCTCTCAAACGGAACGGGAAGAAACTAACCAAGCAATCAATCAGCCTGTGCCCAAATATCTTCTAACCAGATTCAGGGAAAAGTATCCTGAGGCCTCACGGCTTGCTTGTAAAGTCAGCATGTGTAAGGTAGTCTGCTCTAGAAGTGATCATGTTCTAAATGCAACCCCTATCTAAGAGTGAGTGACATATTGCTTAAAATATCTATTACTGTCAATGATGAGTTGGGTAGGCTTAAGTGGTTGCTTTAAGAGTAGACTACCTTAGTAGCCAACCCATTTCCAAGGTTGCTCTCTTTCTGTGAAGTTGTGGTGCAGTTTGAGGAGCACTAGTGGCGCATTATGATTGGCTGCAAGGCTGTCAATATTGCAACCAACCCTTGGCTGATTTTGCATTCCGCCTATAGTCAGAAATAGAAAGGTCTTTATCACCCATAGAAGTCAAAGAAAATATTCTAGTGAAAAATTCATAGTAATTACGTTCTATGCAACAAAACTCTGGAAAAACATGCATCATTCCAAACTCTATTTTCATACATGGGAAAAATTCCGCATTCAAAAAAACTGTGCTCCAAATATGCATAATTGCTTAAGCATTTGAAAACGGGTCAACTACCTTACAAGGCATAGTGTCCCAATATACTATGCCTTGTATTCACCACTAATATATGGATATAAACGTACCAGATTGGTATGATATTTTTAGTTACCTCGATTAGTATATCCAAAGCCTTGAGAGTAAAGTATAGCTATATCATACCCATTGGGGTGAATTGACCCCTTGCTTTTCCTCCCAAAGTCATTCCAAGGGTGCATGTAATAAAAAAGACCCTCTATTTTGTGCTTGATTAATACATCTACTACACCTCTCTTAACTAATTTGGGACTTCAGATTGCAAATATGAACTCAAAATTTGCAAATTTTACTATGATTGCCAAATAAAAAAACTTAGTGGTTTCCCTTAGGAACAAGCAAGGGATTAGATCACCTCGGCCATCATGCTAATACCAACCTATTAATCCTAGAACACCGACTGGTCACTGGAAATCATCCTTTTGGGTATTCTAAGAATCATTTGCTTAAAAAAACACCAAAAGCATTCATTGAAGGTCAAGCTTGTGTGGGCAAGATTTTTCCAACTTATCATCAAGATTCCAAAGATGAATATGTACAATTTTATTTTAAATAGGAGGATTCTTTGTCATCAATTGGACACTTAGTTAGTGTCTACATCACATTACAGGGTTAAATATATTGAGAACAAGGGGGTTTTGGCTTTTTGGTGCTAGATTGCACTGTCTAGTTAAAAATAACTTGTCTAAAAACTTGGATAAAATTGCCAAAAATACTTCAATTAAGAAAATTATTGGATGAAATTGCCAAACTATAGATGAAAACTGCATTATAGACATGTGATATGTGCTAATGTGATATTTTCTATCCAATATGTGGATGAATGTTGAAATTTGGAGCACCACTGTAATATTTTATATTGCGACTTTGGCACCTCTTTAAAATGAAAAAAAGCCCATGGTTGCTAGAATACCATTGTGAAATCAGGAAGAATCCACCTTGCTTGAACTAGACTGGTATCGGAAGTTTCAAAAATCAAACCAAACCAGTATTTCGTTGCTAGCTCATTTAGAGAAAAATTGAAGTACCAGGATAGTTTCACTGGCTTCAAAAAAATCATATCAAAACTCACAAGTGGTATAAACCGGTTCTCTGAACTTGTTTTTTTATAATTTTCACCAAGTGATTTGCATAGCTGCATGAAGGTAAATAAAAAATATTCAGTAGATATGATAATAACCCCAATGTATCTCAAACTTTGATCTAAGGTAGGAGCACCCAAAATCAACACTTTTCTAATTTGGTCATCTATATTTTGGCTTTAAATGGCCACCCACCTTAATGAGGTGCCTTTTGTACCATTACTATGAAGAGCATTGCTCTCAATATAGTGCTATGACTTGATTGTAAAAAACTAGCACTACATTTTAAACCTCTTTAAACTTACCACCTAGTTAGGGTCCTAGCTTTTTCATTGTAATATATTTTGAACATGTGACATGGTGCTACATGCAATTATAGTGTGGCAAGTGTGTACGGTATTCTATAGCATTTTAGAACTCATAGATAATGAAAGAATTTAAGAGTAAACGCTGATAGAAAACATTGTGTAGTTTGCTAATTATTTATAATACAATAAACATTACATAATATTTTTGAGTAGTGGTGACATGGTAACTTTTGTAAGAATTATTTAGAGCAAAGCCATGTCAAATTAAGGTAGGCACCCCCAAAATGGCACCTGACCTTAAAGCGCCATCTACAGGTTGTGTACATTTCCAAAATCAGTTATGTACCTATTTGGATGGAGCTCTTTCAGAAAAAAACTTTGACCCGTAATAACTTTTGCATATGGTGTCCAAATGTCACGTTCTTTGGTGCGTTGGAACCTCCTTTCACTTGCCAACAAGAATATATGAAAATTTGACCAGTCCAATAGTAGTAACTAGGCTCAGTAGCAAAAAGTGGCGTTTTTGGGTGTACCCACCTTAAGGGAAATTAAGTAAAACTAAAGCTTTTATATACTCACATGTGAAGACAAGGGATAATTGACTTGAAGAGATTACTTGTTGAAATTGAGTTCAATTTTGCAAAATAAAGTTTCAAGGATTATTTTTCATACTAGTTATTTGAAGGGGTGCTCAACAAGGATTCTCTTTAATACCAATTAGTATTGCACTGTTGAAATGTGAAGCCTAATTCTAACATGTGTAGTGATGTAGTCTCCTTTGGTGCATATTCAACATAAGCCATCCTATTTGTATCATAATGTATCAATAATGCACATCCAAAATTTAAAATGTTCAATATTGGCACAAATAGAATGACTTACTCTATTTGACACATTCCAAAATTATAGTACTTTGTACATGCTATTATGTGTTTCTTGAAGAACTACGGAAAAATAGACATAATTATATATAATTACAATGGTCAGTTGATTATATTTATGCCCCCTTTAGCTTAAAGAATTTGTGGCCATTACTAGATAGCATTCCAATTTTTTTAAATCCTATTTGAATTCACATATATTAAAAAGATGAGTTGATTCAAAAAATTATAAACACATGTTAACATAGTTTAGGTTCCCATATGTAGTGTTATAATAAAAAAAATACCTTTTTGTCATCATTTCTAACAAAATTTCAAATCATTAATTTGGTATGAATTTTCATTACTAGGTTAACATTAAAATTTGTCAGCTTTTGCTTTTCAATGTGAGATAGTTTTCACCAAATATGAGTGGAAATCGATAATGATGAATTAAAAATAATAATTTTCATTCATATTTGGTGAAAAAATAGACCATGCATAGCAAAGAATATTGAAATTGGGTACACATCATGTAGGTGCATTGTATAGGGATTAATCCTAAAAGGCATGGAAAGTCCATTTTAAGGTGCAATATGATTTTTTGGTGTAATTGACATAGAAGGTGCATGAATTGAGGTATTAGGTTGTGACAAAAAAATTATATTTATGGTGAGCCAAATGGCCAATGACAAACAACACTTCCAATTTCATTCATTATTGCTCTTTCCTAGATGTCTCAAAAGTTATAATATAGTCACATATTCTATATACATGGTGTTGTATATGAATATAATAAGGTTTAGATGTTAAAATGACATTCAAATAAAAGAAGCTAAATGTTGAATTATCAATCAAATAGTGTATGTCTTGTCATATTTTTGTACATATATATCATATTCTAGAAGTCAAACATAGTACCCCACATACCTTTAAAGGTTCATAAATATTGTTATCTAGACTTGTAATGGAGATTGATTCCTAAACTTAAAAACCTCAAACTTATTCATATAATATCAAATTACATATCTCTCTATATATAATATTAAATAAACACACAATGTCACAATCCATATCACGACTTCTATCACAGAATATATCCCATTTTCATCTTGGAGAAAAATCATCCAATTCTTTCATCTAAGATCATAATGAAAACCTAGAGCACAAAAACCTAAACTAGATTGAAACAACTATTTTTGAATGCACATACAAATGGGTGCAATTCATGTGATCTTGAATATATATATATATTCATAGATGGATGCAATTCATATAATCTTCTCAAAATTGTGGACAAGATCCACTAATTCATAAATAAATAAAAATGAAGACAAGATCACTTGAAAAGAATTTTTATTAAAAGAATCTCATTATGAAAACTTTTGGGAATAGTTGAAAGCCTCAAAGAAATGGACTCTAAAGTCAAACTTCTATATATGTTACAAGTAGGGAACAGAAGATTTCTAGCACATACAATATTATAACATGTAATAAATAATATATATTTAACTTATCAACTTTTGGATTAGTAACAATAATATGTATTCTAGTTTATCAACTTTGTGGCTATTGTAACACAATAAGGTATTCTAGTTGCAAAGAATGTTATGAAGAATTCGCAACATTAAAAATGTAACATTTTTCTATGAGAATCTAAGAGTGGGTGAAATTTTGTAACACTTATAAGGCATGTATAAAGGTTCAACTTACCATTTTACACAATTCTTAGTCCCAGCTTCATCCTGCTTGCACCCCAGCATTTATTGCAAGGGCTGGGTATTACAGATCGAGATTCATGTGACCTATGGCTGTTTAGATTAGGTTCACCATTCTCGTCACCCAACATAACTCTTTGATTCCATTTCTTTCCTTGTTATACATTTCTTTTACTAACAATACTCTCCACACACCACGATCCATCAGGTGTGTTTTTTTGCACTGTAGCAGTACACCATGCAGGAAATGGGAGATGGTCCCTCCAAATTTAAACCACTGTTACCATGCCATGACACTGGAGTCTGGCACTTAAGTGCCAGAAAAAAAAACACTGCGACCCATTGACTCATTTGACTAACCAGTCACCAACCCCTGCATTAGGAAAATTCTGAGGCCTGCAGAAGGCCGCCAGTTTCTGATTTTCGGCACCCCGGCAGTGCAAGTACAGGAAAAAAAAAAAAAAAAAAATTTAATAGAAAAAAAAATTAATAAAAAGAATAAAAATTAAAAATAAAATAAAAACATAGGATATGCTGACGTGGCGCTGACGTGGCGCTGACGTGGCGCTGACGTGGTACAAGTAGTGCCACATCAGATCAATTTTTTAATATTAAAAAAATTCTTTAATTGCACCGAAATTGCAAGGGGGGGGTACAGAACTAACGGCCTTGTTGAGGCCTGAAAACTTTTGTAATGCGGATTCCCTTCTGTAACTTATTCAGACATCGATAGCCTGGTTTTTAGTACCGTCTGTCAGGTACATACTTACAGCGTCGCAGGCATTGGTTGCAACTTACAAGACGGCAAATGCGCTCGGCACCCAGCCAATGGAGATATTCGGCACTAAGCAGCACGATGATGCTGCGCCATTCTAATTATTCTCTCACCATCACTCGCCCATGCCTTTGCGTTGAACTTTTTTTCCACATTTGTACGTTGAAGTCTCACGTTTTACTTGCTAGACGAATGAAGATGATCGATCAAAGTGCTTGTGAAGTACAACATTCTCAGCAATATCACGAGTATAAATCCTCGTGACCTTTCTTCCTGCAATCACACTGCAGATGAAGGGTTCACTATCTGCTTCAGTGCAACGCCGATGTCATTTTAATTGTCTAGCCTCCCGCGTTAGTCATTAAATTGATTAAATTGAGCAGCTGCAGATACTCTCCCTGAAAACAGAATCGCTATCTAGACACCCGCATTAGTCATTTAGTCTAGATTGCTGCAGATACTCTTGGCGGTACATTGTAGAATCGGATTGGAGGTAGTCGGAAGAGAGTTATATAGAACTGACGAGAGATTTAAAAGCTTGTGGCTAGCCATGGCGGGGTTTACCGAGACAACGTACAACAACCTCATCACGCAGCAGAGCGAGACGCAGCGCCGGCTGTTTCCTGAGTACACCGGCGATAACCTGGATTTCGACGTGGTGATTGTAGGCTCAGGCATGGGAGGCGGCATCTTAGCCGACGACTTGGCGGACAACAGCAGCAACAAGCGCATTCTGGTGATCGAGGCCGGGTCCTATCTCTTCCCGACGCACGTCTACAACATCAGCCGTTTCCCGAACGCTGCAGTGGCGGGCAAGTACGGAGTCCAGAATTTCACACAAACGGGCAACGACAAGAGCGAGTTTTACATCGGGGAGAAGCCCCAGCTCAATCTTGGCGGACGCTCCATCTTCTGGTCCGGTCTCATCCCGTCGGTACAGTCCTGGGAGCTTCAATTCTTTCCCCCGAACGTGCGTTCCCGGCTCGCCAACGACCTCACCGAAGCAGGCCAGAAGCTCAACGCGTCCGTAACTCTAGGCCAAACGGCGCAAGCCATCGTACAAGCCCTACGACAGAGCCCGCTTGCGGAACATTTCGATATCATAGAAACTCCTCGCGCATTACATCAACCATACCTAACGCCATCAGGAGCGCCAGCGAGGGAGTTTTTCATGGAACCAACTGGCGTCTTCAACACCGCAGAGCTTCTCATCAACCAACTCGGCTTGAAACCGGATGATCCCAACGCCGCGAACCGCAACCGCCTCCAGCTACTGCTCAACCACTACGTTGAATCCGTGGAAAAACAAGCCGACGGCCGCTTCAAATTACAAGTGAAAGACGTCATCGGGAAACGCACTCGTGTCATCACAGCGAAAGTTGTGGTTCTTGCCGCCGGGGCTCTCGAAAGCCCGAAGATCGTCCGCCGCTCCCCTGTTTTCAACTCCTTGCCACAGCCAGTTCAAGAAGTCGTGGGAAAGGGACTTACCGATCATCCGACGACGAGCTGGATTGAGGGAAGCGTGACGCACATTAACAACGCCCCGATTCCGCGTAACGGGCACGCCAAGATCATGTTCTACTCGAAAGGCTTGCGGGAGGACAACGGGCGCGCAATTAGGTACCCGTTCAACATCGAAATGAATGTGAACCACGAGTACTGGCATCTCCGGGAAAATGATCCCTCCTCTCCGGAAGTTCCAATCGGCGCGGGGCAATCAATTGTCGAAATCAAGTTCAGCTTCGGCAATCTCCTCGACAACGCAAATGTCATCAATCTGTCCGAGCCCTACGTTCCGGACATAAAGTTCAAGAACTTGAGCTGGATGGACGACCTGTCGCAAAACCGATTCAAGGCGTTGGCGGGGTGGACGAAATCGAACGATCAGGTCTTTGCCGTCCTCAACGACTTGATATTCAAGATCTTCTCACAGTTCCGGAAAGACGGGGCTCTGGCTTCGCCTGTTGGCTACCTCGGCGAAAACGGGCGAGGGTTTGGCTACGGCACGGTGCACCACTCCGTCGGGACGCTGCGCATGCCGACCACGCCTCGCTTGGACAGCAACGACTTCGGCGGCGCGTCGGTGGTGGACGAGGATCTCATGGTGCGCGGCCACCCCGGGCTGTACGTTTGTGACATGTCCGTGCTGCCGTATAGCTCCTCTGCGAACCCTGTGCGCTCTCTTGCAGCTTTGTCACTGCAATTATCCCGTCATCTCCGGAGAAACTAAAGATCAATAGAAGATTCGATCATGGCTGCACATGCACGGCTCCTCCGCGAACCCTGTGAGCTCTCTTGCGGTTCTGTCTCTGCAATTGTCCCGCCATCTCCAGAGAATGTAGAAATCAATCCGAGCTTGGATCGTGGCTGCGCTAAGCCCTGAACTAACAAATGTCTCCTTTCTCAGTAGACATCAGAGCAGTTTACGGATTGGATGAATGATGCATTTCTCATCCTTACAAGAGTAGTTGAATGATCATTCTAGAGAAATTTGGACTTTAGTTAGTGAATTTTGGTTCTGATTTGGAGTGTGAATTTAACCTAAAAGGAGAAACTTTAAGAGGCTTCCTACAATTTTGTTGTAGGATTATGTAGGTGTGAGGTTGGTTCAATGCACACCAAAGTTTTCATGTACATGTTGTCGGATAAATGTTAAAAACTTCTCTTATGATATAATTGATAAATTTTGTATTTCTCTGCTTCTACAAGTCATGGTTTGTGAGTCCGAATATGAATTATAGTCTTCTATATATAATTATCTAGTAATTGATAATAAGGTCCTACGCTTCCCTCTAATATGGAAAATATTGAGCAAGCTCCACACCTACAATAATTGTAAAGGGATGCTTAGAGCTAGGAATTTCATTCTAAAGAGAGAGAGAAAAATCTTTAATTAGATTGTTGGTGTAACCAACCAACTAATATTTGATCTTTGACTTCTTTTTTAAGGTAATTGTATCTAATATCCATTGTAATGATGAAATGTCGACCTTGTTTCTGATTGAAGTTTTGAACCAAGTGTATCAAATATGGTGAGCACTAAAAGATGACAACTATGTTAAGACAATAGTCATTTTGGTAAATGAACGGATTCATTTATGGTACCATAGAGTTTGTGATTTTGTAGAGCAATGTTTTTTCCTACAACCTTTACCTTTGAACATTTGTAACTGATTTAATATACCTCCAAAAAAATATAAACATTTTGCTTCATAAGCATTGGCTAATTTGCAAAACTTCTTCATTATTTTTTTACATTCCTATAATGCCTTAGAATTTTTATGGATAATTTTATATTGATACTTATCTCAAGGAGAGATTTTTGCCTCTATATATGAATAATGGTACAACCATATTCCTCAGCTTCAATCTTAAGATGGTGATTTAGATATACCCTTTACATTTGGAATCTTGAATAGGGTTGTTTGGAGAACCTTGCACTTCTAACAAGATTATATTTGTATTATAGTGACCCACAATTCATAGACCAGCTTGCATTCAAGATTTTCTACAATGAATAGAGCCTTGATTCATGGGAAGAAAAGTAACACGCACACACACCTTCCCGCCAGCCTTAATATTAGCTTATCATTGGTTGCAACTTTTAATTCTTAGCTAGGATTCTTACTATTAAGATCTAGTTTAATTTGGTTCCCATATACCTGCAAGGTGTTTATTTCTTTTATTGATGTTTTTTATTCCCTAAAGCCCCATTATCCCTTAGGGGACAAAATGGATTTCAAGGAGGTTCTTATGGTCTCAATTTTCATCATGATTTTTTGAAACTTTTTTTTAAAGATAGGAAAATGCATCAACTTTTGGGGAACAAATTTTTTATTTCAATCATTGTCCAATAGCAAAAGTTATGCCATCCTCAGTCCAAAACGAGGTTCATTGAGCATCACCAAAAAATATCACAAAAATTCAAAATTTTGTTTCTCATTGAAAATATTCTTGTATACATAGAAAGATTTGATTCATTCTATTTGGACTAATGATGAGAAAGTTTTAGACAATCTTGTTTTTGGGACAATCTAAGCATCTACTTGAAAAAAACCCTTATAGAATTCATTTTTTAATGCAATTTTCACAATTTAAAAAAAAAAATCATTCAAAAAAATGATTGATGGGGTCAAGTTCACTTGAAAGAACAACCTGATTTTAAAGGGTCAAGTTTACTTGTTGGAATTATTGTATTTAAATTCCATCTTAGAATTATTAACAATTTAGTTTTTTGTTCAATCTCAAACCTAATTCTACTTTAAAATTTCTTAAAGAATAAAAATTAAATTTTTGCTTTTTGAAATTTTATTACTAGAATTTCAACTCAATTTCTCAACATAATTTTAAAAAATTTAACATGTGTAGTTTGAAAATTTTAAGTTGAGAAGATCCAAAGTCTAAAAATCTAGGCATGCAAGGTGCAAAAAAGATGTTTTTTTTCACTTCAAATGCAAATATCTTGCAATCCACACTATCAAAGTTTTTAAAATGTCTTTGACACATTCTTATACCAATCTAGTGCAAGATTTTACAATTAGATATGCAAGAAAAACAATTTCTAAATTTTTTTGCACTTTGCAATAGAAATGACAACTTTGAACGGAATTTGATGGAAGAAGACCTTGGGACTAGCTAGGCATTAATATCAATTTTGTTAAATTGACAAGATTCCACTACTCCACTACTTCAATACTTCAACACATTTTAGAATGCTTGTCGTGAAACATACTGTATATCTGTTCATGTTCTAGATTTTAAACCTTCATGATATTCGAATGAGTTTTTGTTTTAGGTCTTGTACTCAGAAGTGGTTAGAGAATTTCAACGCTGTGAGACATATTTAATTACTGTATGAATAATTAATGGTGTGAATCTTGATAGGGCTCTGCTGTAATAAAATTGGATAACCTTTTATTTAGATGAAAGGACTAAATTTCATTTGGGATGTTATTTTAAAAAGGATTTTGCACTAAGATTTATGCACCCATGATCATCACTCCCAAAAATGTGACGTGAATATTTGGACCAAAAAGTGACATTAAAACTTAGATATTGATGACACAGGATGTAAACATTCACAATACGAGAGCCTAGAAAAATTTAAGAGAGCTTAGTGTTGATTTTTGGTACACCTACAACTAATACTTGAAATTTCATAACTTCTTCATACAATGTCCAATTAATGCAAACTAAGAGCATCCTCAATGCACTCTAGAACATCACTCCGAAACAACCTTTAACTTTTAATTGATTTATAATTAGAACTTGAAATTTTTATCATTGGAAGCACATTCCAAAATACTTTGAATAGGTACAAGAAACTCAAATTTTAGACATTGGACAATGAAAATAAACTACTTCAAAGTTAGATTCAAACCATGATTAACCGCTTCAAATTGTGATTTGCTAGTGGCCTCTATAATTTTTGTTTGAAGTCGATTGGGGATGCTCTTACCATTTATTGTCTAATAAATGACTAAGATTACTTCTATGAAAGACAAAAAAATTGTGCAAATATTAATCCCTAGAATTTTGTAGAAAAAGGAAAAATCTTGCACAATAGTTTGACCTCTACACTAAAATTGGTAAATAGTGTTGGCAACACTAATTGTCCCACCTAACACTAATTGTGATTTGCAAAGTTAGTGTTAGAACATTATTTATCCATTCTAACACTATTTTAGCTCTATAGTAAAAATTTTGACGGCGGGAGGCAAAAACATTACATGTTTTTCAGCCCATGTGGAGGGCTGCGAGTTCTCCAAGGTTTCCAGACTTTGGAACTGTCTAGAACTGCACTGCAGCAGCTGCGTGACATGGCAAAGAGACTACCACGTCATATAAAAATATAAATAAATAATTTTTTTTTTCATTTTTTTTTCATTTAAAGATTTAATTTAATTTAATTTTTTTCTTGAATTTTTTTGATAGCGGCCGTTCTTTTACTGCCGGGGGTACAACCCTGGGAACAGGCCCGAAACGGCCCTCCACACATCCCAAAAAACATTTAATGTTAGAGTTTTCTAAGAAAGGGTCAAAATTTGACTACGGGAGTTAAGTGCCCTTACACTATTTTCACATCAGTTGAGAAAATAGTGTTGGGGGTAAAAAATAGGGAACAACACTAATTATCACCCAGTACTATTTACCAATTTCAATGTAGTGAGTGCTCTTGGTTTTCTTTTAACCAAATGATTCACATGGTACTCCACATGATGATTTCCTCAGTGACCAACTCATCCTTTGGGGGCTAAATTACTGTAGAATCCTCTTCCACTTGCCAATAAAATCCAAAATCATTCTTTATATTTACAACAATTGGTTGCAATGGGTGTCAACTTTAACCCCTAAAGTCCCAAAGTCCTTGTGGGAGGTTCTTGGGATTTCGGGTAGGCTTGTATGATTTCAATTTTTGACATGATTTTTTGAAAAAATTTTGAAGATAGAAAATCTTATTAGCTTTCTGAGAATATATATAATTTTTCAATTGGTGCCTAGGAGAAAAAGTTATGCCACCCTAAGTCCAAAAAACAACCTCGGGGGGGGGGGGGGAGGGGGCACTCAATGTATTCTTTGGACATCACGTGCGAATAAGTAAATTTTCTATCCCTATTTACTTTTTAATAAATTTTGATTTAGCTCCAAATTTTTCGGTGTTGTTACATAATCAATATATCTTTTATGTGAATTTTTTTTGGATTCAATTGAATTCAACAAGATATCCAAATTCACAATTGAAGATTGCACTGAAATGGTTGTATTTTCACTTCACATATTTATCAAGATTGCATTTGAATGACAATTGTATCCAAATTTGGTATGCATAAACTTTAATCAAGACTTCATTTATTGGAAATTTAAAAGTGATTTTTAAAATATTATTTACCATTTAAAATAGGAGGTAAAAAGATTTCCAACTATATAATGTATTTATTTTCTTACAAAATTTGTAAGTAATTATTTCAAATCCAAAAAGAATTCAAAAACTCACAATATAAACTTCCAACATATTTAATATGCTATAATTTTTCCAAACTATTTAAATGATTTTTTATCATATAAGATAGGGGGTCAAAGATTTTGTTTGCACGTGATGTTCAAAGAATACATTGAGTGACCCCCTGAGAAAACAACTTAAGGGGCAACCCAAAAAAAATCACAAAAAATCATAAATTTTTTTTTTTTTTTCTTCTCAAAGATGATATTTTGGTCTACATTGAAAGTTTTGATTCATTTTATTTGGACTAGTGATGAGAAAATTATGGACAATCTTATTTTTTGGACAATCTAAGCATCTTTTTGAAAAAACAACTTATACAATTCATTTCTGATTGCATTTCTTAATATTTAAAAAAAAAATTGTTATACATGGTTAAGTTTTCTTGCTAGACTGAACAATCTCACCATTAAAACTATTGTGTTTCAATTCCATCTTAGAGCTATTAACGGTTTAGTTTTCTCTTTAATCTTGAACGTACTTCTACTTATCAAATTTGTAATGAGTGAAAATTAAGTGTTTTTTTGTTAAATTTTTTTTTCATGGATTTTCAACTCAATTATTCACCATAAAAAATTAGAAATAAAAATTAGTAGTGCAAAAATTTTAAGTTAAGAAGATTTAAAAGTCAAAGAATCTAGTCAAGCAAGGTGTAAAAAAACTTGTTTTCTTTACTTTAAATGCAAATATTTTGAAATTTACGCGGTTAAAGATTCTGAAATTTCTTCCACACATTCTTATACTAATCTAGTGAAAGATCCTAAGGTTAGATATGCCAAAAAAACAGTTTTTAAAGTTTTTTTTTTCTCTTTGCAATAGAAATGGCAGTTTTGAATGTTTTTTGATGGTAAAAGGCCTTGGTACTTTAGGGGTTAAGTGCACTTACGTCCCTTGTTGGAATGCGAAGTCTCTCCATGGACTGATCGCCAGCAGTGGGTGATTTTTCGTAGCTTTGCAATCCATGAAGTCCGCGACAGTCCAGCATGAGCCCTGACTTTTCTTACCTCCATTTGGTTCCCATTGCGCTGCTAGCAATTAGGATTTGGAGTACCTCAGACTTACAAAGCTCGCAGGCTCGTTCCTAGCTCGATCTCTGATGTTATGAATTTTGAGACTAGAGGTGCGATGGGAGTTTCTGTAATTGAAGGGGAGGTGTGTAGGCTTCAATTATATCATCGTTGGCGAAGGGTTTCATGGCTATGGAAATTTTCGTTGGCTGAGATCGACTGCTTTAGGGTTTTGTTTGCATTTTGCAGGAACTTAACCACATCTCTGAATCCTACATCCACTGCGACGTTAGTTACTCACTTCTTGTTCTCTGAGCGTCAGTCTCCATCAGTTAGTTCTCCATCAGTGTGTTCAATTTGCTTCCGTATCGTATGAGCGTCAAACTAAACGTGTACTGTATGTCTTCAAAGTATGTTGCGAAAGAGCTAGAGTGGTCTACTTTTTTCATGCTTTAATTCTCACTTTTTGTTCTGTGAAGTGATCGGTGTATGCCGTGATGTGGTTGTTCTAAAGAATGGTTACTGTCGGCATGACTAGCTAGTTCACAGGGTCGTACTCGCAAGATTGGCGGGTTTCTTAGTGCCACTAATTTCTTAACCCATATGTGCTCGACCAAATGAGAGTAAGCTCACTTCGAAAATTTATAATAAATAATTGAAATTCCTCCAACGCATCTATATCACTCTTTCACGTAGAGCATTCTTTTTGCTTTCCATGGACATATGACATGATTTTCTTGACGCTTAGGGTTTAAGAGGAAAGAGCTGGCCAGGACATCGTAAGATTGCAGGACCAAAAGAATTCAGCATTTGGTTCTTTTTCAAAGTCCGCCACTCTTGCGGGTGTTGGAATCGCTGAGATCTGGCAATTCTCTTCGTGATCACAAGAATGACAGTATCCTTGTTTATTCTTAGTGGCAAACGAGCAGAGCAATTGGCAATCAGCAGTAACTGTGACTGCATGTCGATGAGATCATTTAGAGCAGTTGCTGTGGGAAACTGTTAGAGGGTTTCTAATCGCTGGCAATACAGGCTCTAGCCGGGAGTTTTCTTGATTGAAAAATTCCATGCCGAAGTAGACAGATTCAAAATTCTGAGGTGGAGGTGCTGTTTCAAAAGGCAGTCTCTACTTTTATAAGCCGTGTATATTCTCCATCAAGCCCTCAGCCAAATATGTGAACGGTGTCTAACGAGACTAGGAATAAGACGAAGGGCTTCCTTTTCAGTCAAAGCTCTGACTTCGAGTATTCAATGTGCAAGCGATGCTCCCGTCAGCAAGTAGGCCAAATTCAATTGCACATGAACATGATGGGAATTGGGAAGAGCTTTGGATTATTGTTGCAGGAGTCTGTACAGCAACTCCTTCAGCAGGAGTATATCTCATGAGATGAGGAACCTTTCAACACTCGTGCTTCTGAATCTGTCAGAAAACCAACTCTCTGGCCCCGTCCAAGACACTTTTGCAAAGCTGACTAATTTGCAATATTTGTAAGTTCATATTCCCCTTTCAGAAGCTCCTTCATTTGATTACTCTTAGTCTAGTTTAGCATCCTTTTACTCTGTGTCTTGCCTCAAGTACCCTCAACCCTCTCCAGTGGCATATTCTATTAGTTCACAGTCCCGCTTTCCCCAAGAATCTATCCTGTTGTTTACACATCTGATTCGAAATTTCCCCCGGGTCAAGTTTTGAACACATCTGAGAGTGCAATTGAAAGCTCATTTGTCCCCCAAAGGCAATGTCATCCGAGAGTTTTCAGTGCACTTCTCTTGGCCTGGAACAGAAATGTCATTGCCGCATTTTGGATGTTGCAAACGTAAGACAGTTCCTGAACCTCTTGTGGCTACTCACATGGGCTGCCTTGGTTGGTGACGTGCATGACTCAAAACAACAACAAATTTTCAGGATCTTTCCTTGAATCACTCGCACTCCTTCGTGGACTTTCTTCAATGCAAGTTGTTTCATCGGATTTTTGGTAAAACTTAATCATCCGCCAAGTCACTACACTCTGAAGGGGCATGAAGTTGCCCGTGATGAAATACCATAATTCTTAATGAACTGTATTTCCGCATGTTCAACCACATTGTTCTACTCCTTATCAAGAATCATAGACACTCATATCTCTTTAATTTGATTTGACCCTCTTCACAATGACATTCTGGAATATCCTGCACAGTTGTCACGATATCATTGTCACAATCATATTAAAACTATTTGAATTGACATAACATGATTACCTTCCAAACATTCAGATTAAGGCGGATAGAGTGTACAGGTACCCGAGACCATGGCAACATACCGGTATATCAAAATATGTTTCCATGCATGTGTTGTTGACTGTTGCAACAATCAAGGGTTTCAAATAAATGCAGACATCACTGATATAATTAAGTTTCACTTTGACTTTGCCATTGGATCTGTGCAATTCAGTTCATTTGGAGCACATCCCCGTGAATGCAGGTCCATCAGTTAAACACTCTCTCCGAGATCCTGGTTCACTGGAAATCCACTCCAGACACGTGCTGAAAAACAGCAAGTGAAAAAACTATATCACTGAATAAAAGCATTACACATCAAGTGCACAGCTACTTGAATCAACAACACTAAGAGAAAACCATTGCAAAATCTTAAACTGAACTATTTAAAAATCTATGCAGACGAAACTGGACACTGAACACAAATCAGATGTCTTACTTGTGACGAACGTATTCAACAGGATTAAAGTGTCCTTGGAGCGTATCTAACAGGATTGAAGTGTACGTGGAGACGACACAATCAGGCTGCGTACTACATCCGAGTACCAGAACAGAACGTAGTCAAGCTTAGCCGGGTCAGCAACGGAGAACGGAGAGAAACAAGCAACAACCAACTTTAAGTTTACTCTAAGCTTAACTAAAACTTGAACTGTTGCTTTTCTCTCGTAACAATACACAACCTATAAGTTTCCCCTCACGTCTTCACCAAAGGATAGAATATATATGATCCCTCCCCATGATTTTAATTTCACCATTGCAACATGTGTCAATCAGAAACTTAGGGACATACTAAAACACAAATTTTCCAACAAGTTTTTGGACGACAAAGCTCCTAGCTAGAAGCACCTACAGATTACAAGGCACCGTGTTCCCTAATAGTTGTCGTTATAATTCCCGTTCTCGCTTCCAGACCCGGAGTCTTCATCCCCGGGACCCGAGCCTGCTTCATTCCCAGAGCCGCTATCATAGCTGTCGTTGTTCTGAGAACGAGAATAGTTACTGTTATTCTGATAAGGTCCAGAGAAATCATCCCCAGAACCAGAACCAGAACCATCGTCATCCCCACCAGCAGGAGAATCACGTCTACGAAAGACATTGCCCCCGCCACTGGGAACGCTGGCTTGCTGTTGAAATTGGGACGACTGCGGGTTGTAATTCTGGTTCTGGTGGTTGTCATAGTAATTGTTGCGGGTCACCGTGTTCGTGTGTCCACCCCCGTGTGAGGCCACACGAGCTTGGTTTGGATAATGACCTTGGCTTGGATGCTGGGCAAATCCACGGTTGCTGATTTGCCGGTCGCCTTGCTGCTGTTGCTGGTGATGCTGCCCGGGATGGTGGCCTTGAGAGCGTAATTGCGAGGGATGGTGACCTTGTGCGCGGGCTGGCGTGCGCGCAGGATGGTGGCCTTGAGAGGGGCCTCGAGAGCGGCCTGGGGCTTGGTTGTGGCCTTGTGGTGCACGACGCTGTTGCGTCCGGTGGACGGGGGGTGCAGGCGCAGGATACATGTAATTACCAGCAGGTACGTAGCCCATGGATTGCATGCCACCCATGCCGTACATCGCGTAAGAATTCACAACTTGGCGACGATTTGCCATGCTTGATTCTTGCTGGCAAGCCTAGCTCTCGAGTTGGTTCTGCAGCGGGACAAAGAAAATTTCCACTTGCTGGTTACCAGTGAATCTCAATGACTTAACGTGATCAAGGTTGTAGGAAGAACACGCTCCCTTTCGCTCTAACACAGTCCGATGTTGCAAACAAGTGGACTTCAATATGTAGTGGCCCAAGCCCCAAGCCATTCAGTACATCATGCACGCAAACATATTTTTGATGCAGCCCTTCTGACCGAGAATTTCAATTTTGAGCATGTACATGTCGCTACTAGAATTCAGCACAGTAGCAACGTTTGTAGCAACGATTGAACGTTGTTCATAACACTAAAACGTGATTCCAAAGTTGACATCGAAAGTTGCTACTAACGTTGTCAAACATGCATGTTTGCTGAAAAACGTTGCATGATTGCTGAAGTATGTTCCAAAATTTTCATGTTTCGTGAAAAACGTTACTGGAGTATCTTTCAAAACATTGCTAAAATATTTAACGCTGCATATATGTCGATCCTGGCTAAAAATTGTTGCTAACACCTCCAAATATATGCCGCATGTACGTATGAAGTATGAACCCCCGTGGGACCGTGACATCTCCACGTGTTATACAAACAAAACGCGTAAACAATACAAACAAACGTCTGTCCTCGATAACATTGATGTACAAGATCCAATTTCAAAGAAACTTCCCACAATTACAGGAATAACTCGAATTAAAGTAACAGAGCGGAACCAACAAGAGAAAAAATGACGGAATTTGAAGATACGTGATGAAAATCAGTGGCTCCTGTCGTCTAACATGGAATCCAGAAGCTGCATGTCAATCCAAGACCAAAGTTCAAAGCTTAAGGTACATCGATCAGGTTGAGGGAATGTACTCACAAAGTCAAGACTCGACGTAACGTAAGATCCGTGCAGTTGCAGTTGAAGCTGGATCCCCCCCTTCCCCTCGATCACAAAAGTCTTCTAGATTTCTACGGAGTGGAATTGATCAGACACTCAAAATTTTATGAAAAGCTCTCGTGAATGTGGACACAAATATGAGCGCAAGCTTGTCTTGATGAGCTTAACACAATGTCATAAGCATAACACAAGTTATACTACTCCATTGAAATGAGGTAGCTGCCACGTCCATGAGCACTGTGCACGGCTTCCTCTGACCTTGATATTTGGAACGGAGAGGCGGTTTGTTGGCTCCGGTACCTTGAGCAACTGTAGACGTAAACACTGTAGCCCGTTGTCACGACTACAATTCCGTTGACGAGGGGTAACGTAAGTTAACCCTTAAACGACGGGCTCGTAACCGTGGAAATCATCTATTTTGTCATCGTGTGAATTGTTGGATTAAAATAATACAAAAGTACTCATTGGAAGACAAACTATTGTAGATGATCTTTCCTTTTTGCACAAAATTTGGTAGATGAATAGTTGCACTTCTGTCCTACACAAGAGATTCTCTTGTCATTCATCGGCCGCAAAACGTTCGCCTCGACGTTTATGGGTTAAACGAGAGCTATTCTGACACCAACTTTAGAATGCTTACCGAAACATCGTACCATGGTAGAACCACCCATTGTCAACCTCTAGGGATGCAAGATGCATACCCAACCTCTAGGGTGCAATTATTTTCAACCAAAGTTTGAAATGTGATTTTTCCTCCTTTGCAAGGTTGGGACTATAAAGTCATGATACATGTCTTGATATGGTGAGCAAGAAAGTATGAAGTAATAAGTAGGAAAGTAGTTCTGGAATGACTGGAATTGGAAGACTCTATGTATTGGGTATGGGTTGAGGCCAACTTTTGGCCTCCAAAAATCTTAGTAATTTAAATTTAAGAAAAAATAATCATTCCAATTTACGAAAAATTGGCAATGCCAGTCATTTCTATCTTTCTACAAGACACTAAATTCACATTGCCTTGTATTGCTCCAGAACATGCACATAATTGTTTCATTGGTCGACTATGGGTGGTTCTAACCATAATGACCGCAACAAGGTACAATAGGAGGTCTATAAACCACCCATTGAAAAGGGGCTCTGAAATTTGATTTGGAGAGGTTAGACTTTAGTAAATTTCTTCTTGAAAGACAAATGAAATTGACATCTAATCCAAGTCGTTTCATATTTTTTGGAACTTCGTGAAATGAGTTAAGAGTTTGTGAAGTTGAAACGCAGAGGTCCACGTCCTGAAATGTGAGTTACACTGTTTGCATATTGATGAAGTAATTACAAAACAAAGTGTAGAAATAGTGTACGTATTGAGGAGGTGGAACGTATTGAGGAGTGTACGTATTGAGGAGTGTAGAAATAGTGTACGTATTAAACAGCTGGAGGACTTTATGGACCTCCGACACTGGAGCATTCCAAAGATATCTCCCTCCAGTCCCTCCGGGCCGGACTTTATGATATATGGGATGGTTTATAATAATTACAGAGTATATGGTAAGGTTTGTCGTAAGCTCTGACCTCGTGGCGCTTGCTCATTCGGCTTGCAACTTTACACCCTAAATTGAGTTAAGCTTTAGACCCTAAATTGTGTTTAAAGGTCCTGTAAATCCAGTTAACACCTGTCTCTGCCATGTGTCCATGTCTGCAGGCCACTCAGGGAGAACTGAGTCAACTGACAGCCTTAGTGACCCATTTCCCACGGCAAACCTCCTATACTGAATAGTGAAATTAGGTTGCCTCTCACTAATTTCTGGACATTTTACACTAAATAAAAATGTACTACGGAGTATTACGGTAGTAAGGTAGAACAACCTATTGTGGTCAGGTGACCTATAGTGGACACCTAGGGAATGGCTCCATTATGGATTTTTTCAATTTTTTCAATTTTGGCTTCAAATGCATGTCTTCCATGATAATAATGGAGTGGTTAGTGACTTCACTGGGAATTTCTAACTTTTTAGTGTGAATTCATTTGTAAGAATTGACTTTTTAGGTCTTCTACGTTAGAAAATACTATGAGTGCTTTAGGTGAGCAAAATGAGCATGATGGATTCAAATTTTGTTGGTTCTAAGGTAGTCTATAGACTATTTTGGGCTATGATGCATTGAACACTTCATAAATTCATAGCAAATTCATATTTTTTTCAAAAAAAACATAATTTCAATTGCTCTCACTATTTCTCACAATTGTACTAGTGTGGGAAAAAAATTGAAAAATTTCAACAACCACGTGAGGTCAAACTCCTAATTTTGACCACAATGGGTTGTTTGACCTTATACAAGAATGCAATCATTTTCATGGATTGGTGCACAAATTCAAAGTCCGGTTCAAGGAGTTGAATGCGCTTCTATGTAGATATTTAAGTGATGAATTATGAGGTAAGTAACTTTTGTAGGTAAGATAACCTAATTTCACTATTTTTGTATGTAACTTTATGCAATAAAAAATGCATGGGAACCTGCACTGTTTAGATAACTACAACCACTTCTTTTTGCCTCATACTAACAATCACTATTTCTAAGTATACTCTAGAAAAATGTTGAGGAAATGAGATTATAAAATTTTATATTAGGCATGTCCAAATTTATAAAAAAACTTGTGCTGGCCTATGTTACTTCAATGTTGGGGAAATTTTTTAAGTTGCCTCAATTATTTACCTCCTCTTTGTAGGAGGAGTTTGGGTTTATTTCCAAGGTCATTGGTTGCATCCTCTCTTTATCAAAATCTCTCGGTTCATTTTCTCTAAAATTTCTTCTAGTACCAAATTCTCACCAGACACTTTCTTTTAAATTCAAATATAGAAAGGACTACAGTTTTCCTCTATCAAAGACATGCTAGTTTGAAACTAAATTTCAAAATTCATTACAATAGGCAAACTCAAACAATGGAGCAAGGACTGACGACCACAACCAACTCTAAAGTGATACCCACCTCCACCATATTCGAGCACTCCAAATCCCTCAACGACCAACCTTAAAGAAATATCCACCTTATCCAATAATATAACCGCTTCCAGCAACTCAAATAGTGGCTTTGGATTCAAAATGAGAAACAGCTAAAATATGACAATTTCATGAAAGCGGTAGCTATACATCCACCTTTATTTTTTAACACCATTTGATTGCCGGTCCTACCAATTTTTTGTTTCATTTTGGATCCTTTGTTTCACATTCCAAGCAGTTATTTTTCCAAAGGCATTGGCTAATAATGAACTAATTGATGGTTCTTCCCAAAACATTGTGCTATCTTACTTGCTTGTTGTAACCATGCCGTCTTGGACATAGATATGAGTTTTAAACCCTTGGCCCAAGTATGTAATCTATCATTGGCAAATTAATTGATGTTATTTATTGATTCTATTACTATATTTCTAGTCATCGATGACAATACATTGGTATTTGTAAACATTTAGTATTCAACCATTTACTAGAAGGGTAATGAATAACTCAAAAAATGATATTTGTTCAATTAATATTCAACCAAAAAGATTAAAGATAAATCATGCAATACATCGTCACCAAAAAAGAAGTAATGCATTACATGAATAAATTATATAAATATATTGGAAGATTTTCAATTATTTAATATAAAAATCTAGAAGTTGTATTACTACTGTCAATTTCAATACTACTACTATCTTCCATTATTGTATTGAGTGCATTTTTTAATGCAATCAATCTAAATTTCATTATATTGTATTTTTGATTCAGTTGTATTATTTGACTATAAATCCTAACATTATTTACAACTTATTTAGTTTATAAAAATTTCATTAACTTCTAAATGTCCATATTGCTAAGATTTTAATGCTTATGTTATACAAAATCTTGTTTCTGAAGAATGCATCAGTTAAAATCATTTAATCTATTTTTGGTATGCGATTTTAGAACTAGTAGATGACAAGTTAAAGGCGTTATTTGTATTAAAAATAAATACAAAACACGGCTTTCTTTCATCCTTTTGGATTACTTTTTGACACCTCTTTACTATTACAAATTTCTTTCAAATCAATAATTGCAACTTAAGAGTACAATATCATTCATTTTATTTTGACAATTTATATGTTTTTTAATTATTATATTCATTTTTTCCATAGCACAATCTAAGTAGTATCCTTTATAGAAAAAACAAAACTTCCCATTGTGAAAACTTATTTTGAGAGCAAGGTTTTTATTCATTTTACATGGTACAAATATGATTATTGAATATACTTATACTCTTTGCAAGTATACAAGACGTTATACCATAATATGATTCACTATAGAATTATTTTGTTGTAGCAATATACTTTTGAGAATATTGTGTAAGCATATGCCTTTGATATTGTTAACATACAACACTATAGTGTATATTGTCTCATAGGTTCAAAGAAATAGATATGTCTATGAAATCATGGGCTAGTGTTGAATTACATATAGTCCTTCATATAAAGCTGTCAATATAGATTGTTGTAGCTAATGTTCTTATATTTGAATTTCTTCAAATACTTAATAAGAATCTTGTGTTGTTTACAATTTAATTTGTTTATGTTATTTTTTGAAAACATTTCCTCAATTTTTCTATTATCAACTTTTACAATTGCTACATACAACTAATTTTGTACTATCTTCAAATACTATTATTCATACTTGACTTCAGAATTAGAGGTCACTTATTTATGTTGCAAAATTTTGTAGGCATTCTAGAGGAAGACCTAAGCGACATTGTTAGCTCCAAAAGTCTTAAGAATCTCTTCAAGGGCCTCTTTAAGGTTTGGATAGGTACATTTGATCTTAGTTGTGGAAAGAATCTCTGGAATTTTTTTATAAGATAGGAAAATTGATTAGCTTTCTAAAAATATAATTTTTATTTCAATTGATATCTAGGAGCAAAAAATATGCTATAATAAGCCCTAATTAGACAAAGGCGGGCAACATACAAAAAGACAAAAATTTGAAATACAATAAAAAAAAATTTCCGTATAGATCATATTATTTGTTTATGTGCAATAGTTTGATTATTCCATGTGGATAAGTAATGTGGAAGTTATGATTAAAGTTTATTGTCATTAGAAAAAAATTTGGCCCTGTAGAAGGCCAGGAGACTACATGGTAGTAATGCAATTATAGGGGAATTTTTTTAATTCTTTAAAAATCTGATGGGGCACTTCTAGTGCCATGTCAGATGCCAATTTCAATTTTTATATATATTTCAATTACTTTTATTTCAAAAAAATAATATTTTTAAATTAAAAAATATATCTTCTTGATTTTCCTGTGTTTGTACTGCGGGGATGCCAAAAATGAAGATCAAACGGCCCTTTGTAGGGTTCATATTTTTTATAATGTTTTAGGGTAATCTTGGCAAATTCTTGAAAAAATAATGTACGGATCTATTTTTTAACTTAGTTAAAAATAAAAATTTAAAAGAAGTTGTACATGGTTTAGTTTGATTTCTAGAATAACCCCACCATTGAGAATTGTGTGTTTCAATTCCATTTGAGAACTATCAACAATTTAGTTTTTCTTTCTATTTCATATCCACTTCAATATAATAATTTTTTAAAGAATGAAAATTACATGGTTTTTTGTTTGTTTTTTACAAACTCTTGATTTAATTTTTCAACATAAGAAAACTTAAATTCATAGTTTGTATTAACAAAAACTTAAAATTAAGAGGATTCAAAGTGATAATATCTAAGCATGCTACAAGCAAAAAAACTCGTTTTCTTCACTTTAAGTGCTTATCTCTTGTGTTCAATACAATCAAAATTTTTGAAATTTCTTCTAGACATTCTTATGCTAATCAAGTGCAAGATCCAATAGTTGAATATACAAAAAAAAATGTGTAAATTTTTTATTGTTTGCATTTTAAATGGTACTTTTGAGTGTTTTTGATGAAAAATTGACCTCAAGGCGTTAGGGATTCAAAACATAATATTTACTTAAATAATTATATATTGATACCATAACTATCTACTAAATTATAATACATCTAAAGTTAAACAACAACACTTCAAACCCATGAGACTCTTTTACTTCTTTTACTTCTTTGGTTCTTCACTTCTATAATTAAAGTACTTAACACCTACTAAACATTATTTAATACTTGTAAGAATATATGAGTACTAGTACATATTCCAAATGTAATTAATGTCAATTTAGGTGTAGCGATTAGATATTTACAATTCTAACTTGAAATATAGAAACTATAGTTGGTTTAGGATTGTTCATGTGAATCAATGTTTTTAAATCAATAATAGATATTAAAAAAAATTCTTGATATTCCATTAATTTGATGCTTCAAGTGTACACCAATTAATTTTTTTTTTATAAAGTGTCAAAGTAGCGATATAAAATATTATGGTGGTGCACCAAATTTTAGTGTTTATCCACGTATTAGATAGAAATATCACATTCGCATGTATCACATGTCTCTAGTTCTATTTTCATCCATAATCTGGCAATTTCTGCCAAGTTGTTTTTTTCTTCAAATTTTTTTGACAAAAAAATTCAAAAAAATTTGCCATTTTTTAGCCAAATTATTTTTTTCATGTATAATATGGAACTAGAAAGCCCCCCCCCCAAAAGAAAAACCCCAAAAACCCCCCAAAAAACATGGTCTACATATTACTCATTTTTTGAAAGGTTGGATCAACATCCTATTTCTTTACAATATTTAAAAAACTTTAACTTACATTTTATCAAAATGCAAGAAGGGCCATGTTTATATTTAAATGTATTCACATAATTCTTAATTTAATTTCACAACTTTTCTAGTTGACTTATGACTTTTTTTAGAAATTTTTTTAAATCCCACTTTTCATTTCTCTATGAATTCCTGGTTACTTAAGATTGTACAATTATTTTAAAGTGATATGAATGCATGAAAGCATACAACCATAGCGCACTTTTGATACATTTTCATATAAGGAAATTTAAGGTCCTATCCTAGCCACTTTGAGGAGCAAAGATAATATCATAAATTCTTAAACCAAATTTAAATGGAGATTTTCTAAAAACTTAGATAACTTAAGAAACTAATTTATTTTTAAGCCTTTCATAATTCTTCATGAAACAATTTAGTATGAAGATAATTACTTATATATTATTTTGCAAACTATAAAAATATTGATTCCATCTGGAAGAATATTTTTTGAAAATTCACAATTTACAACAGTTGTATTGACAACTTGAAAGGTGCAATTGAAAATTAATATGTGGATAATATTAGTTGTAGTAATAGTTCTAGAATATGGTATTGATGAAGATCAAGAATTTATATTCTATACTACAATAGCTTGCATATTCCCATGTCATGTGTCATTTGTTTGTCACAGTTTCATGTATTGATGATTTGACCTTCATTGTGCCAAAAATTGGTAAAAAAGAACCACAGTCAAAAATTGGTTGCGGGTTTTTATCCATAGTCTTGTACATGCTACCAACGACCACAATGGACATCTTTTTTGATTATCAACTACAATTTTTTAAATTTGGGTGTCTGTAATATATTATTAAAAACGTCTTGAAATAAACTCCAATCATCGGCAATATATACAAGGTTGTACAATTTTGACTATGGTTCATTTTTACCACTTTGGGATATAGTAGTTATACATTTGGATAACCTGTTGCGTTTGTGGCGTAAGATATATTGCATTTTACTTTTAAGATTCCTCAAGAATAAGGTTGTAGAATTCTTGGATATGGTATATATTGTGATGTGTCGACACACATTCTAGTTAAGCTTATTTTAGATGTGTTGCGCATGTGGAAGTCATACAATTTTGATAGGGTATAAAAAAATTTATACCAGAGGAAGAACAATGACCTCTCTTTTATATTTATTTTTTTTGTTAATGTGACAAGTATTAAAAGATGCTCCAATCCAATTAGAAACCACCAAACCAATGATGTAATGATGAGGCAATAAAAAATATACCCCCCAATGCAATCGACATTAGTCTCTCTTTATTCTTAGCTCTACCAATTTCCTTCTCAAGCTAACCTAGTAAGTTAGCAAAATATGTCTGGTCTTGCAAGTTGGTTCACAATAGGAGAAGTCATAATTGTCATACCTTTTCAAGCTTTATCATATGTGCCAATAAATTGGAACTCCCCTTTTTTGCATGAAAGGTTTGCCTCATTCCGTTCCATGACTTCTACAAACAAATTCTCAATGCAAACCTCAAATGAACTTTTTTGTATAAAAAAATAAGAAAATAAAAGATTTTATATTTAAAAAAGACCTTTCATGCAAGCAAAAAAAAAAGAGAAGTTTCAATTTATTGGCACACGTAACAAAATTTGAAAAAGTACAACAATTATGACTTTTCCCTATTGTGAGCCAACTTGCAGGCTCTCCAACTAGTCAAGCTTGAGAAGGAAAATAAATAAAGATAGACCAATGCCAATTGCATTGGGGCATGTTTTCTTAGTTGCCCTATCATTATGCCATTGATGTGGTGGTTTCTAATTGGACTAGAGCTGCTCTTACTAGTGATAGTCACAGCTTGTTCAAGGTGCGTATGAACAATGGAGATCTATGTGGTGGCAACATAGTGTTGGCTTCTTTTTACCGGAATATTCTTAGCGTGATATTGATTGTTCACCTTCAACATCCACCTCCGGAGGTGTATGTTGAAGGTGAACAATCAATATCACGCTAAAAATATTCCTTTATTCTATTAACTTTCCCTTTTGAACTCCCACTTTGACCTTTGGACTTCTAATTTCGTCTTCATTTCACCTTTTTGGCTCCAAAAAGGACTCCAAAGTAACTCCATTATCCATTCTCCACATTCTACCTCAAAAAGGGTGGTCATAGCTTCTTCTAAAAACGTGACTTCTCATTGGCTACTACAAACATGCTCCACTATTGAATCTCCATTGTTCACATGCGCCTTGAACAAGCTGTGACTACCACTACTGGACAGTGGGCTACAGTTCATTTACAAATTCTTCAGTCAGTTTTCAGTAGAAAGTCCAGCAACTTTAGAAAGCTCTAGCGTGCTCGAAAATGAACCAATTTTGAAACCGCAAATTGCGTTGGAATTGCAATGAAGTGCACTTCAACTTCATAACAAGTGGAAAATGAATAGTTTAAAATTATACAACAATTTGGATTCCTTTTATACACTATCTACCATTTCATAGAGAATAGTCAAAGAATTTTTGCATTCAGGTGAAGAACAAGCAAGAAATCACACATGCAATTCAAGTGGTATGGGAAAGAGTATCTTTGAAGCAATTGTGAAGGTTCATTTCGTATATGTACCATTGAATACAAGTTGTAATTTTCACAAATGTTGGCAACACTAGATAGTACATAGTGTTTAGAAAACATCAAATTCTTTATATGATTTTCAATTACATATGTGTGTTTATAATGATGATAAAGTAGATTTCAAGGTGACTCCAACACAATTTGAAATTTGAAATTCCATTCATTTTTTAGCACACATGGGCCTCCCAAAGTTCTCCTAATCTTAGCAGGATCCCCAAATTCGTAAATGAACTGTAGCCCACTGTACATGTTCACGTTACAGTGCCCTGGTTTTCGTCATGGCGCAATTACTAGCTATCCAAAACCCGGACAAGGCCCCATTCTCTCATCGAAATTTGGTCTTCACAGAAGCAAGGCGCACCAGCCACATGAGCTTACTATGCTCCCACTGCAGTGAAACCTGCACTAAAATCAACTAGTTGCACAAATATTCATTGAAACAGATAGATTTTGGTACGAGAGTATGAAGCATATTTTGGTAGCAATAGGTTTGATTAACAGTAAAACGGCTTACAATGAATTGCCCAAGGATGGTCGAATGAGCATTTTCCCTGGTTTCCATCTCTCCAAATCTTGATGAATACCAGCATACGAGGTGGAGTGAGGCAATGTTGCACATAATCGGTGAGGGATTCATGCATTGGTAGGGTAGCTTCCCATCGTAGCAAAACACATAGGCCCCATCACAAACCTTATCCCTGACATATAATGCTGTGCAACTGGCAACATGCCAAATTGATTCAAAGAGAGAAGATTGAAACAATAACTACGAAAAAGAAAAGACAAAAAGGACTGGGTGAGCTGGGAGATGGAGCGGTCGACCTCGGAGCTCTGGCGACGGAAATGGCGATCTGCAGCAAGCGACGTCGGAGCTAAAATCTGTGGCTGGCGACGGCGAGCAAGCGACCTCGGAGTTGGTAGGAGGCGCATCGATGGTGAGCAACCGAGAGGAAAGACTACGGATACGGTTTAGGGTTTAGGCTCAGCATCAAGCCAAACGCCCGGGGTTAGGGCCAGTTTGCATTGGTGATTTGGAGGTCCTGGAACCTGCAAGGAACTGGACGCTGGAAGTACCCTAGCATTGTTTCCGAAGGCAAGCACCTTCTGGATTCCCAACACTAAGGTAGTGTGCTCATAAATTGTCACTTTAAGGGCTGGTCGGCCTTCTGATGGGTTTCAGATGCCCAAAAGTATTTGAAGAGAAATAGATGCAGAATCTAACACAAGTGGTTTCATATTTTTTGGAGTATTTACGAATTACTTATGAATTTCCAAAGAATTTTGTTATAGGCACCTATTTCTAATCCTAGGCCTTGCAAACCCACACATGTGCAGACTGAAAAAAGATATGGCTTGACCAAAGACAATCATTGTGGCATGTAGAAAGTAATACACAAAGTTCCAAAATGTGATTGTTACTAAACTTAAACAAAATCTAAATTCTTTAGCATTTGTAAAAAGGCAATTGGGCAACCAATTTTTCATTTAGAAAAATTAAGTAGACACACACTCACTTTGACGTGGACCCATCTTGGCTCTTATTTGATCCATTAAAAGAAATATGAACAAATCTCCTTATGCTCTGACATTATGAGCAATCCATCTCACAACTGCTCACTGCTCATTTTGAAGCCACTTGTAGGGGCAATTTGAAGAAGAGGGTCAAAATTCCAACCCCCTCTTATACTTCTCAATTTGAGCAATGCAGCCATAAATTTGGTAGAGGATCAATAAGATTTTTGTTTGCTTATCAAATTTAAATCCTTCTGGGAATCCAACTTTGTAAAGGAGGAAAACAAAGAGTGGAGGTGGATTAGAGGCTTGGTTGGAGTTGCACTTACAATGGAAAGTGCAAGCTTGTACAATTCTAGAAGCTCCACCGTTTCAATAGAAACACACTTTTAGGAACGTAGCCGTGGATTGAGCTGAGACAATATTTATTGCCTTGGTAGGTGGTTTGAATCCCTAGCCCATTTCATAGAGGGACTTATTATTTACCACTGATGATAAAGTTTCAAAATTTTGAATTCATATTTGAAATCAGAGACTTCCAATAAGTAAAGGAAGATTGATAAATATAAAATTAACCTCAAGAAAATAGGGGCAGATTCTCACATTTATCTCAAGTTGGTGCAATGAAGGGGTCAATTCTCCATGGCCATGTCTGTCTACATGTTGCACCAAGGAAATCTTTGTGTTGTAGGTAAATCTTCTTTTTGCTCTCTACTACAAGGAAATTCTTGACACTAGGCAAATTCTTTTCCACAAAAAAAACCACATTCCTAGTTAGATTTGGTGCAGTACATGCAATACATAAAGTAATATCTCAATCTCTCTATTGCAAATGTTTAATAATTGCATTGATTTATCCTACATTGAAATTAACTTAATATTCTTGAATGGAAAGGCAAAGAGGGCCTTCTAGAATATTGTTGTAACAAGAATATATATTTGTGTTATAGTGGCCTTCAAATACATGGGCAAGCTTGCATTCAAGATGTTCTACAATGAAAAGAGTCTTATTCATGGGAAGCAAAGAGGCCCTTGCCTCAAAGTTTAAGAATGTTATATATGTAATATCACTTGCAAAATGGGTTCATGACCAAGGAGGAAAAAACATTGTGGGCATTAGTGCACTTCAATAATGTTTCAACCAATACTAGTATAAAATATAGTGAAGTTGGTACGATCTTTATTAGTGTCACATATACTAATATATGATAAATTTGTAAAGCTAACAAGGCAACCCATCAAGAAAGCCTCTCAAATCTTCACCTATAGCTCGGCTTTTTGACTCTCCGGCACCATTCCTTCACATTCAACCTCTTGCATAGCATGTATTGCATAAGGTAGGAGACTCTAAAAGCGCCCCAACTCTAAAAGTGCCCACTAACACATAGGTACATTATGCTTTCTTCAATATAGCAATAGTGTGCATTTGGTAACCATTGCATTTCAACTTCAAAAATGAAACAACTAATTCCACAAAGGTCTAAAAAGTATAAGATGACTTGGGTTAGATGTCAATTCTATTTTTCTTCCTACGATAATTTACTAAAGTTTGTTTCAAGGAAATCAACTTCTCCAAAATGCAATCAACTTTTAAAAGGATGCTTTAAGAACAAACTACCTCATGGGTGCACATTTCTTCTTCAAGATCTCCTTCATTGTAGTATAGATGCCCTATGGCTACCTACCATAAGAGGGTCAAGGTGAATTGGCCCCCTCAATCTCTAAGTCATTCCAACAAGGTAAGTAAAAAGAAATCCCCCTATTTTGTGCTTAATTAATTTACCTTGTACACCTCTCCTAACTAATTTAGGGCCTTTGTTTGCAAATATGAATTCAAAATTTTCAAATTTTATCATTCATGAAAAATTAAAAAAATTAGCGTTTTTTCGAGGGGGGTAGTTTACCCCGGCCCATGAGAGTTGCCCCGAAAGTAACTTACAAGCTTGCCAACTCCATGTCTCAATCAAACTTCTCAACTTTTCTTTAGCATCAAGGCTTTTCCTTAGAGAGTATTTTTCATAGTATTGGTTGCATCAATCTTCCATAAACAATCTTGCTATGGATTTTGGACATGACAAATGAGCCTCCAAAATAAGGTAAGAGGCTCTTATTGTGGCCCTCTTCTTCAAATAGCCTTGTAGGGAGCTCTAAAGTGGACAGTAAGTGGTTATAAAATGGATTGCCAACAATGTGAGAGCATAATTAAAGGTTGTTAGATGTTGGTTTATACTTTGCCAATAGATGGAATAAGAACTAGTTAGAGTCCATTTCAAAGCCAGTGTGTGTCCACTTAATTTTTGTAAATGGGAATTAATTGCCCAATTGCCTTCTTACAAATGTTAAAAGAATGTAGGATTTGTTTAAGTTTAGTAAGGGTCACATTTAGAAACCTTATGTGTTACTTTTTGAATGCTGCAATGCTTGTTTTCGGTCAAGCCATATGATTTTTCAGACTCTGTGTGTGGATTTTGCAAGGCCTATGATAAAAAATAAGTACCTACCAAAAAATTCTTTGGAAATTCATGAGTAACTCATAAATACCTCGAAAAATATGAAACCACTTGTGTTAGATTTTGCATCTATTTTCTTCAAATGAAGAATAACAAAAAACATTTTTGGGCATTAAAACCCATCAGAAAGGCCGACCGGCCCTTAAAGTGATGGTTTATGAGTCTCCTACCTTAGCAATAGTAATGAACAGGTGAGTAGCCAACGGATTGTACAATTTTTGTTCATACAAGAATGAAAGAAAACTTATGGAACTCTACCTCATTTGGATAATGTAGAGATGTGAGCTACTTCACATTAAGCCACTTGGTGCCCACATTTAGATGTCTTTCAAAAGTACTCTGAGTTTTTGAAAATATTTTGAAATGTTGTTGAGGACAAAAAAGAAGTTTGATGAATAACATTCACAATTACTTGAAAAGTAAAGTATTCATCACCTATTTATCTACAAATTTGATAATTTGTAGTTGACTATCTATAATAGAGGTCTTGTCCTTGTAAAGATAATTGAAGTAGTTAATCACAAAATTTAAATTCCTAGATGAATATATACATTGTCGATTTCTACAATTAAACTAAGAAAGTCATTCATTGAATCATTTTTGCCCTCTGCAACGTCTCAATGACAACCCCTAAGTGCTCAACTATCTACTCATTGGATGATGAATATCGTGAAAAGTGAGCTTCACCTCATTAATAATCATTAGGGAAGCTTCAAAAAAAATCATGTAATATTTATCAATGGAAAAAAGAAAGAATGCTCTACGTGAATGAATAGAGGGTGTCAAAGTTATATACTTGAGCAATCTTTCAACTTATGTTTTTCCCCACATACTAAGCTAGTTCAAGTCATTAATAATAACAAAGTTATAGGTATTCTCAAAATGCAAGGAGAAGGATTGCATTTTGAGAATCTTTAGAATTTGATAATCTCTTTCTATTGTTCTCCTAGTAGCTCCCTTGTTCCCTCCTAGTTTTCTTCAAGCAATAAACACTAGAAGAAAATGAAGGGTTTTGCAACTACACTATGCAACTAGTTTTTCAGTTGCATAGGACACTTGTGACTAGTTTGCGACTGGTGATAATTTAGAGACTTCTACTTGCAGTGGACACCCTAAAATCTAGGAAAAAGTGTAGCAATTGCAAAAGTCACGCCTCGTGTGTGACTCATTTGCGACTTGTAGATTTCAAACTTTCATATCTATCTTTGTCTAGATTTTTGAATTTCAAATATATATTTTTTTAGATTTCAAAATTTCAGATCTACTTTCTTCCTAGATTTCAAAAATTCAAATACTGGTATTTAATAGATTTCATTGGTTTAAGCTACCTTAAAATTTCACAAATTTTAAATATTTTTTGACTTCCATAGATTGTAGAAATCTATATTCTATAGAAGTCTTAGAATTCTATCAACAAAATTCACTACATAAGACTACAACAACTTACAAGTCTTATATGTCCAACTCAATGGTACTCTTTACAATTGATATGGGACAATTGATATAAGACAAATGAAATGAACTTTGGAAGCAATTAGTAAACAACTAGAAACTGACTAAGAAACAACTAGTGTACGACTTAAGAGTGACTATGAAACAACTAGCTTCACTATTAGAAAATTCAATTTTTTTGTTTATTTGGTTCACTTTTCTATTGATTTCTATCCAAATCAACAAATTACTCTCGAAATCAATAGAAGTGAATCAAATCTATGCAACCAAATCAACAGAAAAGTTGAATTTTCTAATTTTGTAGGAAACGACTAAGAAACAACTATTGTCATTTTACAGTTGCAATCTTTTCCTAGTTGTTTCCTAGTTGGTTTTTGCAACTATACATTGACTGCTTTGTGATTAAAATAATGTATGAATGTTGTAAAACAATGACATAAAACAATCACTACAAGAAAAAGGGGTATTATAAGTGAAGTTTTTAGTCAAAATATGCATATGTAAAGGTCTCGTGTTTTTAGTACAACATCTTTTTTTGAAAAACTTTGAACTAAAAAAAGTTGAAGAATCAATCTGGATTTCACCTCCAAAAATCCGTTTTCAATTTCAAGTCTCTAATCAAAAGTTATGGACAAAATTCAGAGAGGATGTTTAAAAGTGTTTAAAAAATTGTTCATTCCAACCCCTTTCTGAATTTCGTCCATAACTTTTGATTGGACACTCAAAATTGCAAACGGATTTTTGGAGGTGAAAGTTAGATTGATTTTACAACTTTTGTTAGTCCAAATGTTTTTGAAAAAATGTGTTTTACCATGCCTAAATGGACCCTGAAGTCTGCTGATTTCAAAAATTAAAGTTCCATTGTACATAGAAAATTTATTTGACACTTTTGTACTAACAAAAACGTGTTGATTTTTTTGGTGACTTAAATTGCGACTTAGAACACGACTTAAAATGCAACTTAAAAATGTGACTTAAAATGCGACTTAAAATGCAACTTCGTATTCATTCCCATGACCAATTAGCAAAACATGCCTAAATGTACATATAAAAAATTTCAGCTTGACCTTTCAACAAGAAAATTGGATTTTCAGTACTTTCATACTAAAAACCTACTTAAATATACCCCAATCTCTTGTAGTGAATTACACTAAATTTGGTGCATATAGAGAGGATTACAATTGTAGGATAGTTGTATAGGACACTAGTTGTATAGTAGTCGGTTGTGCCGGACATGTTTTTCTTCTAGTGAAAGGGGTATCAAGGGTCCTATTTGTTTTTTTTCTTTAGTAATTAGACATGCCACATATGAACAACGTTCAATCCTATGTTATAAATTCTTAAACTTGATGCCTATGATCCCTAGAGCTAGTGGATGTCAAAGTTGTTTTGTAAGAAAACCTAAAATTCCTCTAGAAGCAAAGAGTCACTCAATGTGCCTTCCAATTTCTAGGTTTAGTCAAAATCTTGCCTTTGAAGAGTAAGATTTTTGACAAAACTTAGAAGTTGAAGGGCCTATTGAATGGCTCTTCTTCCTTTGTGGGGAAATTTAAATTTTTCTTTTCAAACAACCCCGATACCGTCTAATGACATAGATATGTTGGAGGAGCTCCAATTATTTCTTGTAAATTATCAAAAGTGTTCTCACTATATTTAGGTTAAACACTTAAGGTAGGAGGTTCTAAAAGTGCACAGACTCTAAAATCGTCCACCTCCTCAAATGTACACTATTTGTACATGTTTCTTTTTTTTTAGTCTTCAGCAATGTACAAACACTATACATTTTAGGAGGTGGGCAATTTAAGAACCCTATGCCAATTTAACTTCAAAAATTCATTACTAATTACTCAAAGCTCCAAAAAATATGAAACCCAAAATTCAGTTTCAGCTTTTAGGTGGACAATTTGTGGACCTCCTACCTTAGGGGTTAAAATTTCCCCTGTCCTAGGAAATTGTTGGATCTCAATATTTTGGTTGCACGAGATATTTCAGGAGGTGGGCCCTTGCCCTCTCAAATTTCTGGCTTTCTCATTTTAGGGGGTCCGGAGGCTTTTTTTTTGAATTTTTTTTGGCAAATTTGAGGCCTGCGACCCCAAATTACTCTAGGAGGTCCTCTTCTACTTTATAAAAACCAAAAAAAACAGGGGCAGGTTTTACCCCACCCCCACCTCCTGAAATATCTCGTGCAACCAATTTATCGAGATCCGAAATTGTTGTGCTGTTTTCGGAAGACATGGGCAACTGAGCTGGAAAGCCTTTGAGCTTTTCGTTCAAGTTTTCAGCGATGGCGCCAGTCCATTGCGACACTGGGCAGGCCTATTCAGTTCCTTTGTCTCTTCTTCATCTCCGGCGTTCGCATCGTTGCTCGACACCGTTCTCCACTTCGCCAAAAGCATTTGCAATTGCATGTGATTTACATGTTGTTGTTTCTCGACTTATTGAGTTCCTGCATTTCGTTTGTGCATTTCCTTAAAGCCTTGAGCGCAGTCTTGAAACATGAAATGTCAAGTTACCGCCACTTTGCCCTGCAATGTCCCGCGGAGTTGTTGCCATCCGTGTGCGAGGACATCCCTGAAGCGTTTCGGACACGGGAATCCATTTTTTTCAAGAATCTCTGCTAAATCGCGATTATCGCTCCATAGACTTCCTTGCGGCGCTTCGGTGTCGACGACAAGCGATGGCAGAGTAACTGTGGTGAATGCGAAAGCCGCAGGATGTGGTTCTGAAACGCTTGAGCTCATTCAGAGTGGCGTGCTCGGGGAGCATCCAGATGCGGAAGCTCTTCGTGAGGTGATGAATTTGGGAATAGACCGTCTCGCTGCAGCTGCTGCTCGGATTCGTGATCGGAGAGAAGACGGCGACATCGTCACTTTCTCTCCCAAGGTTTTTATTCCTCTTACGCGCGTGTGTCGAGATTTCTGCGGCTACTGCACTTTTGCTGCGCCTCCTCGACCGGGGAAGCCTGTCTACATGTCTGTCGATGAGGTGAGAGAATTTCGATTTCCATGAAGCTGGCATTAATAGGACCTAAGAAACTATTATTGTTGTGAAGCTCTGTCAAAGAAAGATGATTGAAAAGCAGATGCAAATTTCATGCGTACATTTGTTGCAAGCTAGAGTGGTCTCGGTATTGATGTGCTGATTTAGAACGTGTTTGTGGATGCAAATTTTGTAGTGAAATTCTACACAAGCAACCTCTTGTTTTTTTCTTGAAATTTTAGGATATCTCCAATCTCAATTATGAAGGCGTCTACTATGCGAACAACTTGTGAGATGGTCGGCTACATTGCGTTCATTCCTTCTTGTAATTCTCTTGCATTGGAAATACTAGCACATGTAGCTTATTGTTCGCATCCATCAGGTGCTAGAGGTGGCTCGTGCAGGAGTAGAAGCAGGTTGCACGGAGGCTCTGTTCACATTGGGTGACAAGCCAGAGCTTCTTTACGACCAAGCGAAGCATGAGGTATGTCTGATCCTCTTTTCTTTTTGGAGCTGTATACTGGAGTGCACGATTTTCTCCAGTGCATGATTTCTGAAGTATAAAAAACTCAGAACAGTTCATTCTCAATGTCAAATATTAGCTTTAAGATCCACGTTTGATGTACTTACGCTGTCGATAATTTAATTTAGATCATTATTTGAATATCCTCAATGGAACTGCGATTGAAGTCTTCTCCTTGATCACATGTGTGTGACAGCTTGAAGCTCTGGGTCATTCATCAACAGTATCATATGCTGCTGAGGTAGCCAGAATTGTCCTTCAGGAGACAGGTTTACTGCCTCACATGAATGTTGGAGTTATGTCAAGGGACGACGTGACACTCTTACGCCATGTTTCTGTCAGTCAGGGATTGATGCTGGAGTCGGTCTCTGAAAGGCTGTTGGAGCCAGGGGGTCCGCATTACAAATGTCCCGACAAAATTCCACATACTCGGCTCGCCTCGATTGCTGCAGCTGGTGAGGGAATACTCTTTCATGCACAGTGAGAGTAGCATATGACGAGGAAGCAAACACTGGACTTTTGCAGTTATAACATTTTTATTTCAAGGTTCAAGGTTTCGGGTTTTATCTCCCAAACGCCAATTTAGACAGATTGATTGAGTTAAGGGCCCTGATGGTTTTGATTATGTCTCACGAGTATGATCCGGTTCGTGTTTCAGGCGAGAAGAAGGTGCCTTTCACGTCTGGCCTACTCATTGGTATTGGCGAAACGCGAGAAGAGCGATTGCACGCTCTGCTTGCTCTCCGCGACTTATATAACCAGTATGGGCATATCCAGGAGATCATCATCCAAAACTTTCGTGCAAAGAAGGGCACCGCAATGGCGAAAGCGACTGAGCCTTCGCTAATAGAGCTGGAGTGGACAATTGCAATGGCTCGGTTGGTGTTTGGAGCATCAATGAGTATACAAGCACCACCCAATCTTACTCCCACCGTGTACCGTTCTTGACTTCGCATAATATTGGATCAATATGCTGGTGCTTACCGTGAATGTTTTCGAAGATTAAAAGAAGTTTTTGGGAGGGACTCTCTTTCTGAGTAGCCTGGGATAAGGTTTTCGAGTGCAGTTTTTAAGGAACGTCTGTTTGCTTTATTCAAAACCTTTGAGCTTCTGTCTTCTGTTGGAAAGACGTCAAATTCAAAATTCGGAATTTATTGCTCTCTGCCGTACATTCGATGAACTGGTTTTGAGTCCACATTTAGAAAGTAATTTATTGTGGAATTTCTGCTCTACAGGGCGGATGGAAAAGAGTGGAAGAAACTTATTGATGCAGGCATTAATGATTGGGGTGGCGTTTCACCCGTTACAAAAGATTGGGTTAATCCTGAGGTCTCTTTTTAAAACTGTTTCAAAATTGCAATGATGAAATGTATCTAGATAAGGTTGGATTATGGATGCAAGAAAAGGTTAGTTAATTGCTATAATAGTCCCGGTCGTCACATTCTCATAATTTATATACTTGTATCACTTGATATCTTATTGCAGGCCCCTTGGCCGCATGTAGACCTATTAGCGGCTGCAACAGCAGATGCAGGAAAGCTGCTGGTGCCGAGGCTGGCCGTCTACCCTTCTTACATCAATGAATTTTGGCTGGTCAGTAAGTTCTGAACCTTGTTTGTGTCGACGTTTCGTTGTTTTTGAATCGAATGGATTGACAGTGTTTGTATTTAGCCGAAACTAACAGCTGATTTTCGGCAGCGACCGTCCGCAAACAATCGTGCAAACAATCAGTTTGAAAGTTGTGAATGCAGAACCATTTCTCAACACTGTTTTGAAGATTTGTCCACGACATGCGCGGAAAACTCGCTGTTTGAATTTCTTTTGTTCCTGTGGCTACTTCTGTGATGAATGCTAGACCTCGTCTTTGAATTTAGAGTTTATAAGGTGCATGTGCACATGGATTGAAGAAGGAAAAATTGGTATATCTTGTTGCAGGATGGTGAAGTTTTAAAGAAGGTCCGTGCACATGAGAATAGTCTTGGGTATGCCAGAGCTGAGGGGTGGTCCCCAGGGCTTTCCCGAAATGCACACTTCTCTTTTCTAGATTGTAGCTTCTCCAAATCAACTGGGAACATCGTGGACCACCTCTCTGAAAGAATGGTGGCTCTTGCTAAAATCTCTGTAGGGAACGATGGTACAGTGCACCCTCCGAGGTCATTGAACAGAGGTGAGCATTAGTCCCAGTACCTGGATTGCTGATGGATGTGTAGTTTCCGGAAAGGGCGAGGATTGTTGATGGATTGTTGGCAAGGGCGTTGCCAACAGTTGTCGTTGGTATGAAATATATCCAGACTGACTGAGAAGGTTGATCTGTTGTTCTGACCCAAGGGGCGTATGGAACGGATGTAAGGAGAATTTTGAATAGGATAGAAGAAGGTGAAGAGCCATCCGAGGTATACTATTTCCTTACCAGGACAGTGGTTCACCTGTGCACCATTTACTGATATTGTTGGTTGGTTGAAATGAGATAAATTGTTGACCGCATTTAGTTACTTTTGTGTATTCAACACTATTTTTCGAGCTGTTGGAGTTTCAGCTTTGTCGGCCAAATGTCTTTTCTTTTCAGGTCGAAGTCACAAGACTCTTTCGTGCTGTGGGACCCGAATTTCTTGAGATTGTCAAAGCAGCAGATGAGTTGCGTGCGAGAGTCAATGGAGAAAAGGTCAGAATTTAATGGACATTTCGGAGAGATTTGGGAAACATATTTGGGTGTGATGCTCTGCTCGTGTTCTATTGATTAGTTCTAAATGATGACTTTTATGCTGCAGGTTACATATGTCATAAATCGCAACATCAATTACACAAACGTTTGTGGTTACAGATGTCAATTTTGTGCCTTTAGGTAGGAAAATATTGTGGATTTACTCTCCCTTGGTGAGTTGTTTCTTAGTGCTGGTACTTTTTATCTCGTTCTTTGTTTGTGACCTACAGATTTCTCAATATTTAATATTGCATATATCCTTAACTATAGATCGTTCCTCTAATTTGCAAAATTGTGTGATACTTGGAGGAGATTTAGGAATTGAATTTTCTGGTGTTTTTTGTGTCACCGTTTCAGTAAAGGAAAGCTTAGTGAAGACCTGCGTGGAAAGCCGTACAGGTAGTTCATTCTTTTCAGTTTCATAGAATCGGATTTTCAGTTTTACCGAATTTGGTGGTTGTTGCTTGAAACCGTGTCAAGTGCTATCAAGGCTGCTTGTAAGAAATCATATCAATGTCTTCTGAGTTGCTGTAGCTTACAAGGATCTAACTTCGTAATCCAACTTATTATGGTCTCTGCATAAGCCCATGACAACGCTCTTGTAATTAATTGCCCAGTAAAACCCCTACTACGATCGAGTTTTTTCCTCACTAAGTATTTAATTAGGTGGTGTTTTGAGCAGATTATCCCTGGAGGAAATATCCCGCAGAAGTCTAGAGGCCTGGGAAAGAGGTGCTACCGAAGTTTGTATGCAGGTACTATCTATGTCTTTAGAAACAAGTAAAATCTTCAGTCATATTTGTCAACAAATTGTCATTTTCTTAGACCTCCAAAATTGCAGAAGATTTCAAAATTTCTTTCTAGAAATTTGGAACTATGCTATAACAGAATATCCCAATCAGACTGCGTGTAGCATTATTTGAAAGTTCTGTGTAGCATTGTTGGATCTTCTGTAGTAGACTGATCATAATAGTAATTTTGATGACGTCATGTGGATTGCAATTGCAGGGAGGTATACACCCTGAGTTCACTGGGGAAACTTACTTGGAGATCTTGAAAGCGGTAAAGAAGGCTGTTCCAGAGCTGCATGTTCATGCATTTTCTCCTCTCGAAGTCTTTCAAGGAGCTTTTACCCTGGGTGTCAGGTACTTGTGTCCTCATTTTGCGTTCTCAAGTTTCAGAAATAGGGTGTGGTTAATATGGTAATATTATTATTGCTCATTTTGACTCCTTTAAGTCGCCAACAGAATTGGACCTTTTCGTACGTTATTTCAAGCATGTAGAAGATTTGAACCTCGATATTCAGAACGAACATCCTCCGTATTCTCTTTGTTCTGCTATTTTCTTTAAGATTTTTTGTGCGTGCAGTATTGAAGAGTTTCTGGTGGATTTGAAAAACGCTGGTCTTGGTTCACTGCCGGGCACTGCTGCTGAGGTGAGAACAATAAACCGGGACGTGAAATGAGTGGCTATGAGTTTATTTTCGTGCAAGTTCGTATCAGAATTTCTGTTAGTGATGATGCAATGCATGATCTCTTTTAGTTCCATGCAAGACTCCATGTTCATGTTAGGTTTGCTACTGCAGACAGCGTTGAATTTGAATACCATTCTTATTTGTTCTCTCAACTGGAGTAAATGGGGTCCCTTTCTAATTGTAGTAGTAATGTTCATCGATAGGAGTTTGTTGTTTATTTTACAGCTGTAAAGATTGGTTATTCAAATATGTAAAGTTCCGACTTGAATACCTCATATTTTTTTGCTTCGGACTGGGAGTTCCATCAGTAACTTTCCCAAGTCTCGAGTCTTCGTAATGACGATCAGCGTGTACGGACCTTCGTTTTGCAGGTACTGGATGACGAAGTTCGAAGTCTGCTGTGTCCTGACAAAATCAATACTAATCAATGGCTAGAGGTTCACTTTTATCTACCCGAATCTTATGCTGACTTAATTCTTTATGGATTGGAGAGTTATGCCCATAAGAGCAGCACGATTATTGGTTCGAATTACGTCTCAATCCCTCCAATAAATGTGTATTCCTGTTGTCATCTTCCATGTCACACTCATTGTGCTGAAACTGGCAGGTTATGGAAACTGCGCATAAGGTAGGACTCCGTACAACGTCAACTATCATGTTCGGCCACCTTGATCGACCTCACCATTGGTAAGTCTTCATCGCAGCCATTGTTTGAGTATCTTGTGTAATTAATTGGTTACTGTACTATGGGCATCAACTGCCTGTAATTCTTTTTGTTAATATACATGTGAAGGAATGCTGTGATCCAGGTCACGACATTTGCTTCATGTAAGGAATCTTGCAAGGAAGACAGGTGGTTTCTCAGAGTTTGTGCCCCTTCCCTTCGTGCATATGCAGGTGTGCATGATTTCTAGCACCGATACTCATATATGAAAAAATTCACTCTCCGAAAGGAGGAATTTTTCTTTGAAAATACTACGTTTTGGAAAGAGTTGGGATGCCTCTCTGGAAGTGCAAGCATTTGATTTTGTATTTGGGTTTACAGGCACCAGTGTACTTAAAAGGCCGATCTCGAAAAGGACCAACAAGTCGAGAGTGTGTACTGATGCACTCAATAGCGCGACTGATCTTGCATCCCTTTATCACTAATATCCAGGTGCGACTCTTTTGTTCCGAATTCGTACTCGCACCTTACACAGCCGTGCCAACCTGTTCTTCCAGCTATCATGCCCATTTCTTTAGTACTATCCGTGTATATGATCAATTCCTATGTTGCTTGGCAGTTTCTGTTCTATTTCCTGTGAAACGATAGCAGTTTGCGTGTTCGACTTGTGCAAGCACGACTTGAGTGCAGTTGGCATTATCCTCTTTTGAGTGGATTTACGTTGGCAAGTATAGTCTGCTTCTTAGGTGGGTCTCCTTGCTTGCTTGGTGTAGGCTTCGTGGGTCAAGATGGGCCCAGGTGGAGCTCAAGCTCTTCTAGCAGCAGGCTGCAATGACATGGGAGGCTCCCTTATGAACGAGAGTATCACAAGAGCTGCGGGAGCATCACATGGTAACTTGGTCATTTGGGTGTCCTGCTTGACCTGCTTGTCCTGCTTGTCCTGCTGGGTATTGACCTGCAGTGCAACCTCAGCTATCACCACCCTTCCATCGCAATGCAGCATATTCACGTCTCCCAAGGTTGCGTCTTGTACAGATCCCGAAGGGGTCTGTGTTGTCAGCTTGGAAACGTTTTCCATCGATTTGGCAATCGAATACGACTATTTGGTTTGTATGTATGAATATTAGTCATATAAAGGGTCTGCGGCCAGCATTCCGATTTCACTTGCTATCCTCAGATTTGAGTTTGTTGGAATGCAAAATATGCTCCATGTCCAACACATTCAGAAGCATCCGGTTGAAAACTAACAAGAGACTGGCTTGCAGGCGAAGAGCTTCTTCCTTATGAGATGGAAAGTTTGATTGTGTCTACTGGTAGGATACCTCATCAGCGCACAACTTTGTACGGAGATGCTCCTGTGCAGCAAAGACTTCGGGCCTTCTCGGCTCTTCCACTTACAAGAAGAAAGGATTAGATCATCGGACTTAGGCTTCAGCAAATGGGAAGGAGAGGAGAGCATCTGTCCATGCGGAGCTTACGAAGCGGTTCTGAGGTGGGTGCACCTGAATTCCCCCGATTATTGCATATCCCTGTGGCTTATTTCCACTAATTTTACTGGTGGAGGAGCTTTGTGAGTGTTTGTGCAGTGACACTGAATCAGTACTAAGACAAACGTCTTGGATGTACTATTTTGTTTCTAACAAACTCGATCATACAGTAGCTAAGATTCTGTTGTTTAGGTGAACTTAAGCAAATGCAATGTGCCCTACTGTAATGATTTTTCAGCATTCAGGCGGAAGCCAAGTTCCTGTGCACAGCTAAGATGAAATTGGACCTTGTGGAATATTTCTTTTTTCTTTGATCTTTTGATGCAATGAAAGTGATTTCCATTGCAAGAAATTTATGACACATTCTAACATGAAGCACTGAACGATGTAAAGTGGCAAATGAAATGTCCTCTGTTCACTAATATGGTAAGCTATCCTTCAGATTTGCAATCAAGGAGAGGTCAAGGGGTTTCACGTGATGATGAGTGGGAGTGTTCAAGCTTTAGCTCTTCATTCAGACTGAGTAATGGTACCGGTAAAGAATTGTAGGAAAATGGAGCAATATGATCGGAGCAAATCTCATTCTTCACTGGATTGGATTTAGACTATGATCAAGACTTTTCTTAAATGTCCACTATGATTAAAATATTTTTTTTACTCGTCCAAAAAAATGGACATTTGTGGATTATAGTGAAATTTGGGTCTTGTTTCTTCCTCTTCCAATGTTTATTTTAATAATTTTTGTTGAAAAAGTTGCACATATTTTTCTAGTTTCTGTGGTTTGAATTTCATATCAATTCGATAAGATTGGAATTACTGATCAACATTTAGTACTACTAAAAGGTTCAGCCTTACATTGGGTTAGGCTAATATTTAAAGTTACAACTTTGGTGTCTTGTTTCTTCTTCCGATATCCGCTTTCAATCATTTTTATTGGGAAAGTTGTGCATACTTGTCTAGTTTTTGTGGTTCAAATTTCATATCAATTCAATAAGTTTTCAGTGATTGACCAAAATTTTAATACAAGGAGGTTCAACCTTAGATGGGTTTCCTGCAACTTTTCTTGCTATTGCATTTTAATTTTTTATTGTGATGTTAAGGTTGCATGTCATTTTCTATGTTCCAAATGTTTTTTGTATTGAATTTTAATTCATTTTTTGCATAGATAGATGCCTTGCCATTGAATTTCATGTCATCTTTTAATTGTTAGTAACGTGACTGTGGAGCTTGTGTTCCAAGGACAAGTTTAGAATTTATTCTTTTTTCTCCCTAAGGATGGTCAATTTCTTGCATCTTCCGTTCACTTGCAGCCAAGAAGAAGACTATGTGGGTAATGAGAATTTGTTTAGTCCTCCAACTTGAAGTGAGTACCTTCATGTCCTACATTCAACATCCTTCTTCAATCAGTAGGGGCTTAATTGGAGAAATTGAACTATATAAGAACAATTTGGATGTTGAAGGGAAAGAAGTAGAGAAACATGAAGATTGTTAGATTGTTGAATCCATGAAGAAAAGAAGAGGTAGACTTGCAAAGAAGAAAGCTCCAACCAAGAAGAGAGATAAAAAAAAAAAATTGAAGAAAAAAAGTGAAGGTTGAAGAAGACATGGAGAAGAAGAAGAATTAGCCAAACAATGATGTTGAGCAATTAATTGCAATTTGATGCAAAATGCATGCAAAATTTCAGAAGAATGCTAAAAAGTAAGGTATGGTCTTCATTCATTGTGGTTAAATTTTCTTTTGTTGACATTTTTGGACTACTTCAATTTTGAAGACCTATAATTTTTACATTGAAAGTTGTTGAAAATTCAATGAAAGTTGCTAGAATTTTTTTGTTATGTCTTCTAGTTTTTTTGGAATTTTTTTCAAATGATTCTAAATTGTATTGAACTTTTGGACATCATTTTAGTGCATACAATTTTATATTGACTTACCAATGTCTGTTTTCATGACTACAACTTCCATAGCTTTACAAATGTTTTAGCACAAGGTAGTTCAACCATAATTAAGCTATTGAAATATATTTCAATCATATGTGTGTTTAATTTTGAACTCTTTACTATCCTAACTTCCATTGTTTACTTATGCAAATTGCTGCCCACAGTTTTTCAAAGTAATTTTCAAAGGATTAGGCATTGTTTTTGAGCATTTTTATATGCTTCAATGTATAGAACAATTACTTTTCAAACAACATGCTTAATTTTATGCAGGTGTGGACACATAGATCCAAATTCAAGCATGAATGCTTGTTGCAATTCCTGGATTTTTCCGCTCTTTTGAAGCATGTCGAAAGAAGTTTAAGACCATTTTCAAGTCTTACAAAGAGGACAAGCTTGCTAATTCAATCTTGGGGAATAACAGACATGAATGTAAGTTCTATAACTCCTTGGATCAGTGGTGGCATCAAGCAAGATCTATTATGAAGCATGTGAGTACAACTACAATGGACAATATAGATAGTGGTGTACAAGATGATAGTGAAGATGTAGCTCCTGATGCATCTGAAGATTCATCACATGAATGTACCACCCAACCTAAACCTTCACCACCTCCAAAGAAGGCCAAATTCCAAGATCAAGCTCTATTTTATTTTAGGAAAATGGTAAACAATGGAGCAACAATGTTGGAGCATTTTCACAAGGCCAACGAATTGCTGCAAAAGCTAGATCAGCAAATGGATCGTCCCATTGATAAGCTCTAGTGTTCTTTTGTATCATAACTAGAGTCCATAGGAAATGCTACTTGTGTTGTTTTTGCAAGACGGTCCATGTAATAACTTTTTGCCAACATCATGTGAGTTCAAAACTTTGAATAGTTTCTTGTAACATGGCTTTGATCCTCTCTTCACAATTTACTTTTGTTTCATCTACAATATCTATATCCTCCAAGTTTGTTGTATCATTTTCCATAGGATCATTGAATTCTATTTGCACCACTTGTTTTTGTATGTTTCTCATTTCTAGTATGCTTGCTTCAAGTGCATGGAATATATTTGCATTTTTTAATTCACCAAACGATTGTGTTTTAGCCTTTTTCATATCCTCTTTAATAGTCTTTGCCTAATCCAAATCAAATTCCTTTCCACATATAATGCAAAGGTTGTAGAGACACAAGTAAGCTGTAATAGTTTCCGGAATATTTTCAAACAGACATAACCAATCCTCTTCAATAACATCCTCCATTTGCCCTTCAAAATGCCCAAAGCACATTCTATAACCACTCTACTGTTACACTGAATAAATTTCCAATGAGCCTTTTTTCTTGATAAGCCCACTTTCTCTTCCTTAAAAGGTGAATGGAACCATAGGTGCATCAGATATGCAGCATCTCCAATGAATTTATATAGTAAAAAGGCTCTTGACATGGTTTTCTTTCCAGTCTCTCATTTTTAAAATAGTGTCCAATCATGTATACTTCCAACCCAACCAAAATCATAATCCCAAAATTTGCAGTATCAATCCACCATACCTTGCAATAATACCAAATAAAATCCCTTCCTACAATAATATGAAGCAGGATTTATGCTTGGAGCAGTAATTGGAAGTTGGCTACCATCTATTGCTCTAAGAATATATAGAATTCCATGCAAACTTTCAAATTCTACACATATTTGCTTCATCCAATGTAATGTTGGTCTCTAGATAATCAAGGGTTTCAAAAGCCTTTTAATTCCCTCACAAGTCTCTTGAACAATAATTAAAGCACTTGGTGTTGACATTCCATACAAATTGGCAAGTGTTTGCAAAACATCACTAGAATCTAATTGATGCAAGGTCTAAGAGATTATATCTTCTATTGGAATACAACGTCTCTATTGTGTATCTTTCTTGTTCAAAATGGATGCAAGTAAATTGCACAACTATAAAAATGTAAGTCTACTCACCCGTAAACGATCTTTGAACATTTTTGCATTATATAATCCAAGAAGAATTATGAAGCAAATCCACCTAGCCTATCAAATTTCTATACTATTCTCTCTTTGCTCCCAAATGCAAACAAGGCCATCATCATAATTGCAACATTGTGTTGATGAATGATAACTTTTTGAACCGCCATAATTGAAATAATTACATGCTTCATAACCATAAAGATTACAAGAGCAAGTAAATTTTTCCTCTTCTACCATCCATAATGCTAGACCAATATAAAAAAGAAGAAAATTGGAAAGGAGGAACAAGAAGAACACAAGTACTATATTGTAGAAAAGAGTAGTTCTTCATACAATGAATATGGAATTTCTCCCCTTCATCCTGAAAAGACCATGACTATCTTTTCAAAAAACATTCCCAACATGAATTTGGATTGAAATGGAAATTTTACTACAATAAGTAGAATTGTAGGAGAATCCAACCCTAAATTTTTTTTTTGCAAATGGACATTGGATGAGGGAAAAATAAGCCCCATAGTTGGAACCATCAAAATGCACTTTTGTGAACTAAAATTGAATCATGTGTACTTAAATGATTTCCAAAAATTCAATGTACACTAGATTGATTTGAAAATTTTACCCCACAAACTAGACAAATAGATTCTTTTTTTTTCCAACAAGATTTATTGAATTTGGGCATTGGACGCAAAAGCTACAAATTTTCAAAGTTGTCTACAACTCCCAAAGATACAAAATATGTCCATGGGAACCATTAGGGGTTATGATTCCTATTGGCCGGCCAAAACTCTCTTGGTGGTGAAGTTCACCGGTGGACTTCAATTTGTGAAGTTGGTTGGAAGACTTCTCTGGTTGGTATTACACTACATACCAGCCAAGACTTCTTGAGGCATTATTTTATTGTCTTTCCATCTTGTCAAAATGCCTCAAATAACCATGTCTTGGCCAAAACTTCTTAACCAACCAGAGCTCTTCTCCACCAAAGGCTAAAGCAACCTTGATTAGTAGTTGCAACTACAGTCCAACCACACATTTGTATTGTAAGCATAACCATCAAAAAATTGGTAGGATCGGCTACCAATTAGAGTGCAAAAATAAAAGGTAGATATGTAGTTGTTGCTTTCATAAATTTAGCAAATTTAGCAACTTTCCATTTTGAATCCAAAGCTAATACCCAGGTTATTAAAGCAGGTATGTTCTTAAACAAAGTGGATACTGATTTAGGATTGGCCATTGAGGGGCCTGGAATGTTTGGACGGGGGGGGGGGGGGAGGATATCACTTCAAGATTGGTTGTGGCAACTTGTCCTTACTCCGTTGTTCATTTCTTCCAGATGTAATGAAATTTAGAGTTTAGTTTTAAAATTGGCATGTCTTTGAAAGAAGAAGATTGTAGATTTGTAAATTTGAAGTTGAAAGAAGTCTGGTTTGGTGAGGATTTTGTACCAAAGGAAATCAACTATGAGATTTAAGTAAGAAAAAGATACAACCAGGACCCTTGGAAAAAACCTCCATTCATTTTGTAAAGAGGAGGGAAATTACTGGAATAGCTCAAAAATTATGAACTTTGGTGTGTGGAAAATAGTGTAGATTAGAACAATGGATTCCATCACCATCATTTGTAAAGAGAAAGCTACAATTTTTATAGTAATTATACTTGTAATAATTACTACCATCACATTAGATAATAATAAAGAAAAAGGAAAAGGAAAATATATCTAGCTTGGCCATAGTAAATTATGACTGCCAAAACCAATTGAGTTGTGAATGTGATCACCAACTAATACATAGGCCTTCCTACAAATATAGGTTGGGATAAATTATGAAAATGTCACCCTAAGAAGAGTCAAGGTTTTTTTCACCTCATTTTATGTTAAAGAATTTTAAATTTTCCTTTTTTTGTAGTTCAAAGTTGTAAGTATGAACCATTTTTGCATTTTAGAAAGAAGACTATTGAATGTGATTGGACTTCTTGCAACCATGTTTTGTTGTGATTCCAAAAAGAACATGACTTGAATAGATATTTAAATTATTTTTGTAGCATTAATCCTTCAATGTAATGATCTATTGGGATGCAAAACAAGGTTTGGAAGTAGATATTTAGTGGCAAATTTTTTCTCAAATCAATTTTAATAAGATAAAACCACCTAATTGTGACCAACTTTGTCATTTGCATCTTGATGCACCAATATATTTCTATGCTTATCAATTTTTAAATAGTAAATCACTTAGAAGTTATATTTAAGTCCTCTTTCATACAAAGTTCATCTAAAACCTTGACTCTTTTTAGGTGAAAGCGGACTTAACCTTGGTCAAAAGTAACTTCACCAAATGTACATTCCAGAAACTCACCAAATGTAACTCACCAAATGTAACATTTGGTGAGTTTCTGGAATGCGATAAGCTAGGATACCGCTTTCTAGAATCTGCTTCACTTCATTGAAGCTAAAAGATGGTGCATGTATGAAAGCATCTCTCTCGGACTTTAGGCTACCTATAACAGTAAAAATAAAATAAAGATGCTTGCAACTTGCCCACCTCCCATGTCTGCCCAAACACTTTATTGCCATATCTTTGAAGTTCAGACAAGAGCATTCAGGGAAAGTGCCAATGGTGATCAAGTACTGTTGAACTTTTGGTGGAGCTCCATAATCAAGGGTGATAATACACCCATATCCTGGATGAGGAATCATTGTCACCTTACGTATCTAACCCTTCAAGGTGAAAGCGGACGCACAATTGTTGGCCTGCTGAATGTTGGGAGCATTGTTGTTCCTGCAGATGGACTTACCTGATCTGGTCTTAGGACAGTCATCTGCATTAGCTGGAATGGGAAATGAAGCGAGGCTAAAGGGAAGCTCTACCGTCCCGAAGAGTCTCCTTGGAGAGATGACTACACGCTGTGGTAATTGAAAGCCAACACTCTCTAAATCAAGGATTTCCTTCTTGGAAAGGTTGGTCCCAATCTTCACTGGCCATATACATGGAATGTCCGGTCTCGACTGTACCCACTTTCACTTTGTACCTTTGACACAGTGTTCGATGTCATCGTTGCAGAAGAAGAATTCCATTGTCTCTGGCCTCTTTTTGTGAGCGTTTTGCATGACGCCAATGTATATGGGGGCTGCAGTGGATTTGTTGCACTGAACAATTTTGGCCTTGCACTTCTTCTTGGTGATAGCTTGCTGGGCGAAGCAAGCCTTTGCTGAGGTCTTGGGCAGCCTTGCAATGTGCCACTCCGTCTCCTTACAAGCAATTTCGTATACAACAGTCACATGACTAGTTCTCCCTACGTCGGTCGTCATGTCTTGGTTGTTGAGTGCTTCGTCCTCTTGCAGCTCAGGAGAGAGTTCTTCCATTACATTGGGAAGACTGCAGCTCGCATAGTTAGCTCGGCTTGACCTAATTGCAATCCGTGGACGAGAGAAGTTTACCTTATCCGGCCAGTGTGACTCGCCTTTAAAACCGAGAGGAACATTGGCTTTTTGCTTTTGGGAGCCAAAGATCTCCTCGCCAACCAAATGAGGGTCACGAGTGCAAAAGAGCTCTGCTCCTGGCAGTTTGGCCATAGCAATGTTTAGCACTTTGGGGTCCCCAGTTCGTTCGGCTATGCGTTGGGCAGCGCGAAGCTGCAATTCTTCTTTCCCAGGACCAGTGCCAACGCGGTCGCCCTTTAGGTATTAGTAATATCGGACAACCTGCATGAGTGCTCGGATGAAATCATCGACAGTAGCAGTATACAAATCAGTTCTTTAGTTGCCAGACTGCTGATTCCATTTGTGGTGCATTGATTCGGCGAGATTACAAGAGGGCATCTCAGCAAGCTCCGATTCAGTGAGATCCTGCCCATGACAAAGACACAGACAAAAATCAAAGGAAGAAATTAGGAACCAGAATGCCTCAAAGAGAAGCCAGTGTCATATGCAAAGTGACGAACAATAGCAAACTTACCAACTGCATGAATCCACCCCAATGGCGATAGCGGAAGTGCCAAAATGCCAACCAGAGCTCTAGACGGCTCAATCCCTCGTTGGATGTGGCCCCCGAGGAGAGCCACCATGCACGAATGGCAAGATATAGAGTTTCGGATTCTAAAGCTGAAGCTACATTTTTGTACTACCTACAGAGTTGACGGTGCTGGTGTTGAAGGTCGGCATGGATATCGGCCTTTGTATGCTTTTCAAGGGATTGGGCCCAATGGAAGAGCCACGTCCTCTCTTGGTCCTTCATGGGAATCGTGACATCACCACTACCGTAAATCACCCTAACAGCATTCCAGTTTGCTTGCGCGCTGTCCGCCATGAAGCCCTTGAACTTCGGTGATGGAACACCGTGCCTTGCTATGACAACATTTATGTTCTTCCAAAGTACCATCTGAGCAACAACATCCTCTGACTGCATATCACAGACCGCAATGGTCATGACTCGACAATAAGCGGAGTCATACACATGGCAAGCCATGGTGGTCCAATGCTTGACCCTTTTAACGTGATCAAACATAATCCACGATTTCTCTAGATCTCCTCTAGGCTGCATTCGTTTGACCAAGTGAACCCCAGATCCGAGCCCCACCTCCGACATCTTGAAAACATATACCTTGTCTGAGTCGGAGCCTTGTCCCAGAAACTTGTTCTCCTGCACGTAGGCCCAGTGGCTACAGCCTCTGAGTGTGGCGATGCCGTCCATGACTCCAAATCTTCGAATGTACCTAAACGCAGTGATGTCGTTCTTGATGCTTGAGGAGCTCATATACTTGCACTTCTCAAGAACAGGGACTAACTCCTCCAAGTCGAATTTTTGAACTTTCGCCCCTTCTGGATTAATGAGTAACACACCGACGAGCTCCTTACTAGCCTCCATGACAATTGCAGAGTTAGTGGCCTTGGGAGTCCTCTCGACCTGCTCTTGAATGAGCTGACGCTTTTTCTCCTTGATCTCCTGGTCTTCACCCACCTTTACAGGATGGTCATGAACTCCCAGATGCAGGCAAGCACAAGTCATGTTAACATCTCCATAGACATAATAGACTCTAGCAGCACAAGTTGCAACATAGGTCGGTGAAACTTTACAGATTTTGTAGACAATTGTTGACCCAGCAGGTGCGGACTAGCCAGCCGGAATCGTCTTCACAGTGAATCCATCCCATTCCCTCTCATTGACCTCGGAGGTGCGATGAATGCGGATAATGTATTCACACTCTTGATTGTCACAGCGGAGGTGGCCAATGCACGTAGAAGTGCGAAATGTCAAGCTGACATTACTTTTAATATTTGAAGTAACTGTTTTGGTCCAAGCATGACCATCATGACGCTTGTCCATTCCATGCATCATATGGAATGGACCCGTCTTTAGTACTGGTGGTAATTCAAAAAGGACATCTCCACTAAATGTAGGAGGGAGAAACTTGACCCTCTGGATGCGAAGAGTGTCAAAATCAAGTGTTTTGAAGACACTCCTAACTCCTTTAATAGCCCGAATCCTCTTCAAGGAATCAACAACACTAAGGCACTCCTGAGTAAAGACGAGGGGTGAGGGATGACTCAACGGAGAAGGAGACTTCAAACATGACTCATGAAAAGTGCTATTGACCAATGGAGAAGGCATGGGAAGTGGTACTATTGGAGAGTTTCTGTCTGAATCTTCACTGAGAATTGTGATGAACTCATTAGCATGTTCTAACTTCACCCGTGTGGCCAGGGTGACCTGAACAATGCTCGTGGACGACCGGTGGGATGTGACAAACTCCGTGGATGCTTCATTGACTGACTGACTCACGCCGTATACTCGATATCTTCCAGCATTGAGCAACCATTTCTTGGTGGCTCCGTCACAAACTGGAGACTGGCCAATAGTGTGAACCAGATCTCTAGATTGTGCATCATAGACCTCTTCATCAATGAACATGATTTCCTCACTCATCTGGAACCTGAGACTCAACCTCAATGAGGTGACATGAGCTACTCCGTCATTGCCTAACGGAAAAGATATTGGAACCCTTTCACTACTAGAATAGATAACAGCCAACCTAGGATTAGGGTCACAAGTAATATGAGCAGCCATGGTGAAACGAATGATTGAGAATGTGAATAGTGCTATGAGCATTTCCATGAAACCACAAAAATCATGCAACGGCCTAATGTATGGGTTTGTGAACCTATCATACTTTTCAAAAGAATGACGTTTATGACTGCAAATTAGAGCAGGAATCGCCAAAATGAGGTTGTGTCAGACAGGAAGCTGAGTTCGGTAACACACAACTAATGGAGAGATATTTATGAATGTAGGTCCGTTATGTTCATTGCACGTTGCAATTGATAAATGTGAGTAGGATCTATATACAAGAATTCATAAATGAGGGAAGTATCTATACAAAAGGGGTAGTCCGCTTAGCATTTCAAATATTGGGAAATATTATTTCTAGATCAATGTTGCCGTTGAAATTCACATTTTCGTAGAAGTATATTATGATTAATGATTTAAACATTAGGATTAGGACTAATACTATAACTTCTTCTATTAAAAGACTTGAGAGGACTATACCACACTTAATATATTTTAGATTATAGTGCCGAAGTGTAATATGATTTACATTGTAACTAATGTCCAAGAAGCTCAATAACAACATTAGATAAAGATCTCATAATCTTCTATGTTAATTAGTAGAAGTGGGTTTATTCGTACTTAGGTGAAGCACATACTTGCTGTTCTAAAAAAGAATAGAGTGTAGGTTTAAGAAAACTACAAAGCACCTAAAGCACTCAGGGATTATTGCAAGTATTTTGTCCATGGCAGCGGGAGTTTAATTGTTCTGTCAGTACTCTATCAACATAATTATTGCCATAATCATCATCCATAAATTATCTGACATTTTTGACGCAGCTGTCACGTTAGTAAACAATATATGATGGGCCTCTTAGGGCACATTCTCATAATAGTTGAGGCTAGGAGTTTACATTTTTCTAGGGCAAATGAATGAGTTAGATGAGTCTCTTGTGTCCAATGAGACTAGGAAGAAGAGGAGACGGTCAAAGTTTAGATATTCTAGCAAGAAAGTTTTGCAGCGATCAAGAATGAAGAGTGAGTCATCTAAATTTGGAGAAATTCACTTGGAGTCGATTACAAAGGTATTATCATTTCCATGTGAGATTGGTGACACTGACCATCATGACGTTGCACCAGGATCGAGTCTTCAACCATGCCTTCATAGTATTGAGGAACATAATGGTGACGGAGTGGTGCAGAGATGTGGAAATGTTATTTCTTCTGAGAGATGCAATCTAAAGGTTAGTATCGTATCATTCTTGATGAATTGTAAACCGTAAGGGGATTGAGAAGTTGGTTTACTATGAACAGAGGTTAGGGGCAACATCTTTCATGTAAATGTCACCATTGAATTCTCTATGAACTGATCCTATATTACTTCATGAATCAATTCTACAGACTTGATTTTCTCCTTGTTCATATTAGTTCTTGAGAGCGTCCATGTAATATTCATCATGAATTCATCAGATTAAGCCTGGATTTCAGGGTTTACTCTCCATGATATTTTCCGAAGCATGTGTGTGACAGATCCATAGATGAATTCCTTCTCACACTTAGAGCTCTTCACTGGGTGTTTTGATATAGACATATAGTGTATACTGGATTGCGGCCTTATAATGTTCCGGTAGTCCTTACTGAGTTACGAGGTACGATTCAATGTGCTTTCCCCGAGGAGCGACTAAAGAGAGTTCAGTGACTGTAAGCATTTGTCTGCGACTTCGAGGACTGGAAACCCTAATACATAAAACAATGTCTACACTGAGTGAAGGAATAGCAACCACCATAAACAAAATATAACAAACCTTTGGGCCTAATTAGTATTTGTAAGTATTTAACTGCACGAATTTTTGGAAATTACGCAGTTAGTGTCACCTGATTAGAATGCACGTGGTTGACCCTAAATCTCCGTCGACCAAATTGAAGAATGGGAATGCGTGAGTTCCTTAGCATTCAGATGATCATTGATTTTTGCCTTATATCTTCCAGCCTGTGAGCGACCCTTTTCCTCCTAACATCCAACCAGTCAGCGATTCCTTACCTTTTATCCTCCAGCCCGTGGGTCCGCGCTTTGAGACTTCCCGGATTTTAGGGTGTGCGGGAGAGAGCGGGAGCGGCCGACTGAACCGCGTTTTGGAGGCAGGAAGAAGCTCGCCGAGTCCGGGAGGGAGCGGGAGCGGCCGACTAGTTCGAATCGCGGAGGCACCCGACATATCGCTCAGTACGGGTGGGAGCGGAAGCGACCGAGAGGATCTTGTCTCGGAGGCAGGAAAGAAATCGACGAGGGCAAGAGGGAGCGGGAGTGGTCGACAAGATCTTGCTCGTGAGGCACCAAAAAGATTGATGAGGGCGGGAGCGAGCGGGAGCGGCCGACGGAATCATATCAAGGAAAAGGTAAACAGACTTAGAACTCGCCTATAGAGTGGGTTAAATTATGAACTTTGCTTAATGTTTCTGGAGTTTGACAGGAACCCCACTGTCGTGCTTGTCCTCAGTTGAGTGAGCCTCTCGTCACGTCCTGGTGTCGTCCGGACTTAGCCTCGGCCCCGAGGTCTATAGCCATACGCCCAGGGCCGTTCTTTGAGGCAAATTTATTCAAGCTGACCTAATGCCCGATAGTCCGTATCTCTAGCACTGTCTACTTGTTTTCGGTTGATTCCTTGAGCTTTGAAAGACGAGGACGGCAAAACGGCAGACTTGTCTTCATCAGTGTGAGAACGATCTTGAGCCGATAGCCACAGAGTTTTGATCGGCTTAAGGGTGATGTGTCCAGGGATGTATGCGCTTGGAGTGAGTTGATTTGGAAAGTAGGGTTTGCGTCTTATCAGTGCTCTGTGCGTGCTCAAATTGTAAGGCTTCCGAGTTTTTTCTCGGATCCGGTGACTGCCAGCAGGTGGCGTTGGCGCCGAGGGACCCTTGAGATCCGGGGTCCTTGAGATCTCCCGTGGACGTTAGTTGATGCAATCTCAGCCTTAGCAGATTCGCGATAATGATCCGTAACACCCTACTACTGATGACGTCCGCCTGTCCCGTTGGAGTAGCCTCGCCGCCAAAGGACCCTCGCATGCTGTGCGGGATGCCATGTGCGGCAGTGGCTTAGACATCTGGTTCAAATCACAAACGGCGTGAGCTCGTGACCGGTTCATACTTATTTCTTCGTCAGACCCCGTCAGCCCTCGTGAGCCACAGAGTACGGCGACCCGTCTTGACTTTATCAGATTGGGGAAGGTCAGTGTCCAAGAATCTCAAGCATTAAAATTGGCGTCAGCGTCTTGTATCTTGCCTCTGCTGTCTTTCGGGGATCTGGCCAAGGCAGCCTCGGCATCGAGGTGTCCCAAAGAATCTACGAGGACGTCTTGCGCAAGTACCCCGGCGAATCGTGATCGTGTACTGTCCACTGTAGGATCTTGTATTTTCCCGTGTCAGAGAACAGGTTAGATAGTATTTGGTGAATGATGAAATTGTCCTCACGCTCGATATGATTCCTTAGTGTACGCACTGAATTCGATCTCAGTGTTCATTCTGGGGTCGGAAACTCAGAGAGTGTATTTCTAACTCTTCATCATCCATGGCCTTCATGAATATGCAATCTCAGCGGTGATAAATTTGCATCATAGATAAATCTCAGCGGTGATAAACCTATTTCTAACTCTTCATCATGAACAGCCTATTGATTTCGTATTTGTGAAGGCTACGCATCATAGATAAAGCTCAGCGGTGATAAATTTCTATCTGCCTTCATGAATATGCAATCTCAGCGGTGATAAATTTCTACATGATTCTGCACAGCCTTCACGAATATGCCTAGCCCCATAATTTGGGCCGCCTAGCTAAGTGTGGTTGTTTTTCTTAAATATTTATGGATTTTTTGAGTCAGCCTAGATTTCTCTATGATGCATAGCCTTTGTGAGTATGCTCGGATTTCCTGATGATGCTCGGTTTAATTGCTTTTCAAGGCCTTCGTGATTATGTCTTTATTTTGTGAGTGTACTCAGTGATCGTCATTTGCACTGACTTAGTGATTTCATGTGCTTCATTATACCAATATACAGAAATGTAAATGGGGTTGAACTTATATTGTAGGAACGAGTAGAGACACGTGAAGACATTGCCAGCACTCTAGTCAGCCCTCGGTGGAATCAAGTAAGTGGCAAACATAGATCATAGGCATTCAATATAACACTCCTCCGTCCAAAGCTGAACTTACCTGCTCAAATGTTTAGTCCTTTAAATTTCTAATACTGCTTCTCGGAATTGGTATAGGATCTTCTCTTCGGTGATCTCAAGGCTCGAAATTTATCACCGCTGAAAGTGAGATTCTGGACATCTCATTCTACAGATGCATGATTTTTTTTAATATTTGAAGGTCTATTGCTCGAGTTCACTTTCCTAATGTGCGTACATATTCTCATGAATCTAGGAATGTACATGTGCGAAGAAAGCTGTATTGTCCTTATATTCCAGCTGCAAGTTAATGATAATCTAATTACTTGGATTTGTTGGACAGATTATGGCTCAAGTAGGGGACACTCCGCTACATCCCGAGCCTTGTGGAGAGGGCACCTCCGAGCCACGGACGGCGATTGATATCAATGAGGATGAGGCAGAGGAGGCCCTATTCAAGCTCAATGAAGACGAGTTGCGTAACCAACAGAAGTCAAACAACATCCATTGCATTGAATCCATGAGGCTATCGCCCAAGGAGGCCTCAAGGTTCGAGATACCGCTATGTCGGATGGTGTATATGCCATTAGTCTGCCCAACTCTTGCCCAGTACATCAAGAGGTTGGAGGCCGAGTTTACCCATGGATATAGGCCGGGAGCATCCGTGTTCTATGTATCCACAACCAACAAGAACGGGGAGGAGAGGCTTGTGAAGGATGTGGACACTAGTAACTGGGGACCTCAGTGGACCTCAGTTAATGATGAATTCGATGCCAAATTGTCCTTAGACCCTCATCTCATGTTTTTATGTGGTTGTATGTTCTTCATTTGTGATGGAAACCATCGTTTCAAGGCATGGACAGGATACATTGATTGGCTTCACAGGAATGAACGGGAGTGGCATTATTCCATGGATAGCATTTGACTCGATACCAAGGGCAAGGTGGCCCTCCTAATGAACGCCATGCACGACATCAATAAGTAAGATTTCTTACTACATTTTTTTGGATTTTCTATTTTTTTCTACAAGTGCTTGTTTCTTATTGTCATTTTGCATCTTTAGGTCCAATGAGCACTCCCATGTGAAGACGAGCATGGTGCACACACTATACCGTGTGAAGTCTGTCGGGTGCATGCCACTCGAGAGCCTCAAGTCTTGGCTCACTGAGGAGGAATTCAAGAGGTGTGTAAACAGCCCCCACATTGAGAAGACATGGTATCGTCTGACAACCGATGTCTTCGTTGCGCTCCTCTTCAGGGTAATAATCCTACTGACTCATTGTGTTAGTCAAATTTCTACATTTCATAACATTTCTTAATCATCCATGCTAATGCTAGTCACTCATTTTCAATTGCAGCAAGAGATTGGGGAGGCCTCTGATGATGCGGTAAGAAGGTATTATGATGAGACACCTAAAGAGGTCAGGACCGACGCCGGCATTACTGCAGCCATGAGGGCTGCAGCAAGGATCAAGCATCAATCGTTCAAGGGCCAGTTCTTCAAGTATCTTTCGATTGCCAACCCGAAGTTCGGTGACAAGTTCCTTGAAGAGGTTGTTTTTTCTCTTTAGACTCCTTTGCGGGACCTTCTTGTTAATTGATATTAATGTATTAACATCCCCTGTACTTGTTGCAAATCACAAAGCACTAGAGCAATAACGAGAAGCCAGAGATGACTCTAGAGAAGCTTCAGCTCATTGCAACGGCTTGTGCAGGTCTGGAGTTCAAAGTTCGGTGGCTTCAGAATTGGAATTCAAGCATCCACTCCCATGAGGCAATCCACTTCCCTCCTAAGGGATTCACTGAAAAGGACTTCGAAGGTTGGCTAAACAAGGCCTCATTTTGGGCAAGGGTGAGTAATCGAGATCCATAATAATCACATACTTGAATTCATTATCAACTGTGATATTTGTTGACTCTATAAATTTAGAGTTAGTGTTTGTTGTACTCTTCATTTACTTCATTTCATATTTATATATGGCAGTGATGAAGTTGACATTAATCACCTAAACCCTGGCCATTGAGCTTTTCAACGTGTTTCATTTTTCTCATCTCCTACAACTTGAGGACGGTGTTGTTGATCTGTTCTCGAAGAGCGTCAAGGACGACGGCTTGGCGATAAACATGGATGTCGCTCAGAAGCCAAGGTCCATCTCTCAGTACATCCAGGCTTGGCATAATTAGATATGGGAGCATGGATTTGTTGGCTTTTTCAGGGGCAAGGAGTCCTACACGAAGACAAAGGCATTTGTAAACCAGAAGCAAACAAACCTTGTTGTGAAGTGAGCCGTGTATAGGTATAAACTCAGTTCATAATTGGTTTACGTTTTTTTTGTTTCATTGATATGGATGATTGTTACATAAATCTTTTTTTCTTTGTCTTCCTTCATCAGGTACTTCAAGAGGGAGCTCCTCCCACTTGGTGCCATTGAAGAGCCCCACCTTCCCCAATACTTGACCGCATGGACAGACAAGAACTCCGTTCTTTGCATGTACAATGCTTGGCATGCTTGCTTTTGGTCCATTGCGCATCTCAGGGCATGTTGTTGGTACATTGAATGCGGGAAGTCCTTCTGCCCAGTTGAAGAAGAGGACGCAAAGAAGGCTTCTGATGAAGCTGACAATGTTGCTCCCGACCAAGGTGATGTGCAAGAAGATGAGGTGCAAGAGGTGGACATCTCTACGCTTCCCGAGAAGGAGAGGAACAAGATTCTCAACCAGAGGACCAGGGATGCGGAGAAGGCCAAGGCTAAAGCTGATAGGAAGGCCCAGAAGGTCAAGGACAAGGCAAAAATGGATGCACAAAGGGATGCCAAGAAAATTGGGCGATCAGGGAAGTCAAAGGCAGGTGATGCTTCTACTCTAGCGCTTGTGTTTCCAGAGGCTTCCACTGGATCCATGTCAAAGAACCCTCGCAAGCGGGATTCCTCCTTTGTTGAGCTCTCAGCTTCAAGATTGCAGCACTGTACATCACCTGTCTTCCAGGATTGCTCGGGGGGGACTTTGCATTTGGATGAGCTTTTCCTCTCATCATCTCTAGATGCCGTTGCATCTTATTATGAGCAGCACAATGCCTTCCCGAAGGAATGGATGGAATTGCAAGCCTTTCTTGAGAAGATATTCCCCATCTCTTATTTTCCATTGCTTTATGACGTCATTGTGGTAGTATTGAAATGAGTGTCATTCTAAATTTTCTTTGTCATGTGCAGCACAAATCTGACAAGGCCCGAGCCTTGAGAGGTGTTCAAGCCGCTGCCGGCCTTCTCGATCTCATGGTGGTGGACATTCCTGAAGGTCTTCCGGTTCCAACGGTGACCTCTCCTGGCTCATCCATTCCGGAGTGGAACAAGCTTCCAGATCGATTTGTGGAGACGATTTTTGAGAGTGCTTGTGAACTGGTTCACGACAACGGGGTGCTCCTATTGTTTCATCCAGATGATCTTCAAATCAAGGCTGATATTCGAGGCTGCCTAAGGCTTTACCACTTCTCACTCTTCAAGGAATTCATGGGAGTTAATCGCTTACCCCTGACTAGTGTTAGGAACGCTTCAATAACTGTGAGTGAATCATGCATGTCCAATTTACTCTTGTCATTGGCACTTGCTTCACTGACCTCTCTTTTATTAATTCCATATATTGTTTCATTTGTTTGTAGACTTTGAGATTCTGCATTCAACTTTTTGTGAGGAGCTTCCCTGGGGTACCAGCCTCCACCTTCTCCATTACGCCTGTACCAGAGCTCGATTCTATTGGTATCAACGTTGCTGATGATGATGTCCTCTTCAACTTGGTGACAAAGGACACACAGCTGATGAGAGGCACTACTCCTTGGAGAGGAGGTAGGGAGAAGTACCCTATACTTCTCTAGACGCTGATTGAGTCTACCACGCAGTTTGGTGACATAGTTCTTGATTGCACTGCATCCACTGGTAAGGGCTTCCTGCTGAATCTCTTTATCAAGGCGTTATGATTTTTTGTTCATTCACATTTCCTTACTTATTCTTGAATTCAATACAGGAGCTTCTGTCCACGCTTGTCGAAAGGCTGGTCGGCATTTCGTGGTCATGGAGGTGGATCAGCTGATCTTTAAGGCCATTTTGGAGCCCCTCATCGTGGTCTCTGTCCCTGAGGTCTCCAAGAAGCAACGTCTTGATGCTGGAGAGGCCTTTGAGGTCTTAATGGATGAAGAGATTACAGAGTCGACCATTGTTGCACGCCATAAATTCTGTAAGTAAGTTTTTATCATACTTTGAATATGGAGCTTTAAGTAAGTTTGTATTGCTACGCATTTATTTTGACTCTTTCCTATACTAATCCCTTCATTGACTTCTTGTATATTCAGCTCGAGCTTGAGGAGTCCAACTCCTACTTTCGCCTTGCAATCAAGATTGTTTCATAGCCCTGAGAAGTCATTTTCCCTATCTGTCTATGCTGATGCAATGGCACGTGCTTCTCTCAAAAGTGGACCCAATTTTGCACCTCAACCTGGGCTTGGAGTAGATCGCAGGGTCCTAAAGTATCTTGACATAGATGCTGTTGTTGATACTTCGTTTCCATCAAATTGTTCAGATTCAGAATCTAGTTGTAGATCTGGTGATATCTATGGAGACTGTAGTGGTGATAGTATGTCTTCTTAGACTTTTTGCAGTTCCACTGCCTGTGGGATTGCTACCTTTTGTATTTCCATTCATGTTTTGCAGTGAGACTAAAAAGGCCACTGCCTTTGATTTCTATGGTCTTGTCTTTGTTACGTAGACTACACATTTTCTTGACTGCAATTCTTCTGCTACATTTATTTGTTTCGTACCGCGTTACCCTAAACCATTGCGTGGGCAGAACTTGTGGAATAGCATGTCATTTCTTATATTATTAAGTAGTGTTGCTGGCATAAATTTATCCTTTTCTTATCACAGTTTATGTGGACCTCCTCTACAAAAATTGGTATTTTCTTCCGCTTTAGTGTTCTAGATCGTCATTCCTCATCCACGGTTGTAGGTTCACTTTCCTACTACTCCCCTTCAGACCCTATTTTCATTATCACGGTAATAGATGCTACTTCCAATATTTTGTAGAAGTGCATACAATTATTACCCACGGTAATAGATGCTACTTCCAATATTTTGTAGAAGTGCATACATTTATTACCCACAGTAATAGGTCTGCCTCTTTAGGTTTGTCAAAATTTCAAAACAACTAAAAGATGAAATCCCTGCTCCCCGCTCACGTACTAGCTTTTCCCTGTCAGAAGGTGAAGGAGTTGGACATGTGCTAGCTCACCCTTTGATTGCCATTCTAAAGGCTCGCTTTTTCATTCTTTAAATTAGCACTTTTGGAATAGCTATTTACATGTAGGTTATCATCTTCATTTTGTTTGCAAGTATCACACTTAGTATAGATATGCAATAAGTACTATTTCTTAATTACATAATAATCACATTTTTTTAAGGCCATTATAGCATAAAATTTTATTTTATTTAATATTTATGCATAACAACATATGTTGCTTGTAAATTCTTTGAATGCTATAAGGAATATATGCCTATCATAGACTATTGGTCTAATTATATCCATAACTATAATTTTTCTACATTCTAGCCTATGAAATATTGGGTACATGGTCTATAATAATTATGCATATCCTACATTTTTGTATTTCATAGTAGCTCCAAGCAATGCATAGTTATAATTTGAGACTCCAACTAAAAGTTACAGACAAATTTCAGGGAGGTTTTGGAAGGAACATTTTTGTGGATATTTTTTAACACTTTCTCTAAATTTTGTCCATAACTTTTATTTTGAGTCTCAAAATTTCAAATGGATTTTTGAAAATGAAATTTATCTTGATTCCCCACATTAACTTAGTTCAAGGTTTAAAAAAAACACTAATTCTACTATGTCCAAATGAGGTTTGAAAGTTGACTTTAAACACAATTCTTGCATTTTACAATGAGTGGTTTATCTTCAAATTATCCCATAGCCTTTGAAGATTCATGATGGACTACTTATTTCTCTATAAAAACAGCATCTTCATCCTTCATTCTCATCAAGTATTTACTAAATAAGTCTTTTGCATTGCCTTAAAAAAAATTCTTGGTGATAAGCAATTGGACTATTTGGAGGCATTTGCATTTTTTCCACAATTTAGATTGAGTAGAAGCTACATCCAAGTGGAAAGTTTTTAATAATTAGGGTTAAAGTGTACTAAAGTACCTTAATCTTGATTATAAAACACTTTCTACTCAAAGTTTGAGCCATTGACAAGAATCTGACATTGCAAATGAAGGTAGATGGAAATAGAGGAAGAACAATTTGTTAAGCTAAAAAAACACAGTCTGCGGGGTGCTTAGAGGGCTCTGGAACAACCCTCTTGAGACCTCATTTTTTCTCTAATGTGTGACGTGCACTTGAAATTGAGCCTCTAAGTATGATCCACTTGAGAATTTAGAAGCATCTAAGGGTGGAAGTACACTAATAGGAGCCAACTTGGGCGTAACACCTCCTTTTTTTTTAAGAATCTTCATTCTAACTCTTGAATATAAATTGAAATATGAAAAAAAACTGAAGAGCATTGTCTCTTAGTTATGGCTACATGATATAATGTAAAACAAAATTAATTATGTTAAATTTCTAAACATCAAAAGGACTAAAATGTAGTTATAACCACTACTTAATTCTGCTTAATTGGATTCAATAAGGACCCATTATTGATGATTTAAAGACTATTTTAGATGAATAAGCGACAATTGTTTGGTGGAATATTCCATTAAGGACCTCTATAAGCACTTCAATAACGTCTACAAGTGGCTCCTATTAGTGTACTTCCACCCGTAAGCATGTCTCTATTGTTAAATTGTCTAAGTTTTTATTAGATCTGAGTTAGGAATGCAATAAACACAATAAGCATTTTACACATGTAGAATTTGGGGAATTCCTTGAGAAATTGAGCTCAATGTGTATTGAAAGAAGGATGAAAAATAATACAAAAATAAATAAATAATTCCTCAAAGAAAAAATATTTTGTTCAATGTAAATGTGGATTCTTCATCTGGACCCATTCCTATATAATTGCTACACCTCAAACGGAATTTGTTCCTAATCAAGTGTGAGCCAATCAAATCTTTTTCAAATCAACACTAGATGTAGCTATTGTCAACTTCAAGACATCCTATTGTGCCAAAAGAAAAGGGCACCATTATTGGTATTCCTACTAGAGTTGGGAATCTAAAAGTAGATTCTTGATTTTTGTTTTCATACATTTTTTGAATACCATATGAATAAATTGAAAATTCTTATAGTGCTAAAAATAGATACATTTGAAATAATTAAATTAGTATAGCATTAATTTTTTTTGCTTAATCTTGGTGATCTTTGAAACAAAATATCTAATATTTAGGTTAGCAAGTATTTTTGGACATGGTATGAATAACCTATGAATTGTCAAAATTTTGATTATCTATAGATGAATCTAAAATCATTGCAAAATCTCAAATTTAAATAGTGTACATTTTAGGAAGGAATCAATGAGTATTGCTTGTAGATGAGACTCTCAATTAAGGATAAGGTATGTACATCTATAATCAACACTATCCAAAATATAACACCTACATTTAGATCAAAAAGTGTAAATAGTTCTTTTCCTAGATATTGATTATGCAAGATGTACGCAATCAAAATTTGAATGTATATGAAAGTCTAATATTTCTTTTTAGTACATCTACAGACAATTCTTTAAAAATTCATAACTTATTTATAGTGTGCCCAAATAAAGTATACTAAAATGTGTAGGAATGCCAATAAGATCTAATAAAAAAAATTAGAACTAAATTAATTCATTAAAAATTCTAAATTTTCTGCATCAGCCATCTTCAGTTTTGTTTGTCAATTCTAAAATATGTATTTTTTTTAATTATTCTATTATATATATTTTCTAATTATTGACTTTCAAATATGTGTTTTCCAAGTAGGAAGAAGCCAAAAAGAACAACTTCAATCCAAATTTGACATGAATAAAAATTTCCAACTTAGAACGGTGCTATTAACTAAACCATGTGAACACATTTTCAACATAAAATAACACATAAATGGTGACCTACTGTAGCAAGTATTTGTCAATATCAGTAATTGATTCAAAATGCAAAAAACTTAGAAAAAAACTTTTGGTGATAAGCATATGGATGAAAATCAAATTCCAAACCTATAAGCGTCTCCAAGAACTTACAAATAAGATGAAACAACCCAATGTCATCAATCATCCAATTTTGACATCTATTGAACCCTCCCATTTGCGTCATTTACCCATCTATTATCACAATCTTAGCAATCCTTTAGCATCATGACAATGCATTTGGGGAGAAGACATGTCATCACTGTGGTTTAGCATGGATCTACCCACACTTTATCAATTTAAGATAAAGCAGCCTATGACAGGCAAACCACCCAATGTAGACACCTAGAATACCACATATTACAATCTTATATCAACCCATGGTAGATTTTTGCTAATAAATGAGAGTAGGACTTCATTAGATTGATTAGTGATCAAAATCAATGCCTTGGGGTGATGGTGATGGAGTTATTAGTGATTGTCATAAAACACTTACACCTTTTTAGTGTAAACTTGTTATATAAAAAGTTTTTTTTTTTTAATTCCTTCAATGCCATGGCCATGTTAGAAAATATGGTGACTGCTTTTTATGTGGTAAGATGACCATTATGGAAACACTTTTTACTAATTTGAGGTAGTCTAGAGACTATTTTGGATCAATTGGGCAACAACATTCAAAAATTCATAACAAATTCATACTTTGTCCAAAAAATAAAATTTCAATTGCTTCCTTCATTTCTCACATTTGTCTTTGTATGAAAAAAATCTGATTCTTTTTTTGCTAATGGCAACAAATCAGACCACTTATTCTGCCTGTCATAGGCAAGTTTACCTTAGTACCATCAAACTTTGAAAAATCACAGAAAACTCAATTCTTGTTGGAATGTCTTGATTCTACTTGCAAATGACTTCTCACACTTCTCCATCTCTAAAAAATACATGAGTTGACAAATAACTTCTCCAACGTAACTAGATAGCAAATCTGATTGAAAATACACATGTTTACCTTAACCCCTAAAAGCCCAAGGGGTTTGGACAAAACACAAATGTGTTATAAAATATAAGTTCTACAACTTTTTTGAAGTTTGCATTAAAATAGATAATGTGAAGCACAAAAAGAAGAAAATATCCGTATGGTCAAAATTATAAAATTATTCTTAGATTCTCTTCAAATGAATTTTGAAGATATAACTTTCAAAAATTCACCAAAAATACAATTTCTATCTTTAGCAATTGAATTTTTTTTTGATTGGTCAAAATTGTGGTTTCTATTGATTTGTGAAAAAATGCATAAGATCCAATAATGAAAACACCAACACTTTCCCCAAATAGTAAGTTTTTCAACACTAGGCAATACTAGACTCTTTGTGCTATTTCTTTTATAGTTTTTGTTTGACCGTAGCGATCTTAGTTTTGAATATAAATATTGAAAGACAATCCAATCTTTTAAAAAAAATAAAAAATAAAAAATTGAAAAAAGTTTTTTTCTGCCCGAAAAATCTGCCCGAAGTCGGGCAGCGACCATAAAATGGTCGTTTGAGCGCTTAGGGGTTAAGGTAGGTACACCCAAATGTGCCACTGACCTTAAACCGCCATCTATACTATGTGTACATCTCCAAAATCAGTTTTGTACCTATGTGGAAGAAACGCTTTTAGAACCAAACTTTGTTCCTTAATAACTTTTGCAAACAATATCCAAAATGCCATGTTCTCTGGTGCATTGGAACCTCTTTCCACTTGCCTACAAAAACATATGAAAATTTGACCAATCTCATAATAGTAACTAGGCTCAGTAGCAAAAAATGGCGGTTTTGGGTGTACCTACCTTATGTCTACCTTATGTCATTTGCTTGGACAACTTGATATGATTTCTTCGTACATTTGTTGACAATTTTTTTATGAGACTTAATTACTGCCTGACAAGGCACTGTCAAAATAATTTACTTCATCTGTGGAATGACCACGATCACAGTAGCTTCTGAAAATATGCCATCGGTCGTTGTGACTTGTGTCAGCTACGGAGCTATGGCGTGTTGAAAGATAGAAACCACCACATGCCCAATCACACTTTTTCAGGCAGAGTAACATAATTTAAAACGCCATCACAGTTTCTTGGCAGTGAATGGGTATCTCATTACAACTAAAAGCTGACTCGAAATAACTGCCACTCCAAAAACAGTCTATTCTCTCTGTTGTACCTTGCCTAGTACATGATTATTTCATTTCAAAAACTCCGATGTGTAGATGCCGGATAAATTCCTAAGACACTCTGTTGTTATACTTGGGAGCAGTCCTTAGTGCCTGGTCAAGATCGGCAATCAAATCATCCACATCTTCAATACCAACCTGCACAAAATCATGCGCACAGTGATCATGCAAAATAAAATCAATAAGAGTTTGAAGTTGGATATTTTGGCTTCTAGAAGAGTTTTTGAATTCAAATTGAGTATGGACTACGAACCGTCAGTCTTAAGAAAATCAAGCATTGCCACCCACAGCTGTGTTAGTAGCATACCGAAATGCGAATGAGATCTTCAGTCAGGCCACGAGCCTCCCGAACATCCGCAGGTATGCTAGCGTGCGACATGAAGCATGGCAGACTTATCAATGACTTCACACTCCCTGCAGCATTCACAAGACGGCATTAAGCACAGAAGCAGTTTCTTATCTGAACACTAGGAATCTTAGAGAGACAACCAATAACCATAGTAGAATGAAGTAACACAATTAAATCATAATCAAGGAATCGAGGAACGGGTCAGACAAGATACCGAAGCTCACGGTGATACTGAACAGTTTGGTTTGCTCCACAACGTGCTTAGATACCGCTAAAGATCCAGTGTTGAAGCTGAAAACGGAGCCTGCACCCTTAGACTGCAATGAACCGAACAATTCATGTTCAGCCTAATCCCTGCAGGTCTCGTGGAAACAGCATACAAGCTTGCAGTCGCGAGCTTGCCCACCTATAAGTGAAAGGTGGCAGACAATCATGAAAAAATGCCCATATAGACAAACCTGTGAGTAATGCAGGTCACGACCAGTATGCTTAGGTAGGCCAGCATAATTTACGCGAGTGACTAGTGGATGCTTCACCAAATACTCGGCAATCTTCTGAGCATTGGCCTGTTCATAGAAAGTGAACACAAGCTCAATAATCAGAAGCAAAGTGATAGTTACAGAAGGTCGTCATCAAAAAGGTACAGCATAATTGAGCTTGAAACATCTCCTCAAGGCTGTCAATAGACTAATTCTTCCTAGGTTTTGTGCTCCACTATAAAAACTACCAGAAAGAGGTTTTCATTCAACTTAACACTAACTTACAGTGTCTTGAAGCAAAGGAAATTCTGATTTATACTGCAATTCGAGTACTTCAACTTCAAAACACTCATGTGTATGCAAACCTCTTAAAGCAAACGAGCACAAAGAGTCCACGTTTCATACCTGTTGTTTCTCAACTCGGAGAGCCATTGTCTTTATGCCACGTAAACATAGCCAGCAATCGAAGGGTGAGAGTCCTGTTCCCTCAGCATTTTGCAAAAAGTAAACCTCTTTCGCCAGACTGCAGCCCACTTAAATTTTCAGTCCCATTACCAGAACAGGCGAAGGATACACTGAAATCTTCTAAGAATGTTTATGTTTAGATAATTTCATGGTGAATTGAGAAATGTGAGGAGTGCCAAGTACTCGGGTGTCAAAAAAATGTGAAGCATACCTTTCTCCCTTGACAGCGAGAACTCCAGCCATTACATCACTGTGTCCTGCAATAAACTTCGTTGCAGAATGCATTACGATATCTGTACATGAAACTCAAAATTAGTTACTAGTAAGCCTTCAATGTCCTCAATACTACAACCATCAGTGGGCACACAGAATTACAGATGACCGGGTTCATAGCTAACATGAACACTTCCACCAACAGTCTTTAAAAGATAACAGTGTGAGACTTTAATCACAAGTCTTATGTTACATTATTTACCACGAACTGGGATTGAGCTTGTACAAAATCATGATGCATCAAACAATAGAGAATGGAGTGCCCCTGATGTGGCTAGGCCCAGAGTCCTCACCAGCACCAAGACTTAGAGGTTTTGAAAGAACTGCCGACATTATGCTGTTGTCAACAATAACTAGTGCGCCATGCTCGTGCGCAATTTTTGAGATCTCCTGAACATTTGAAAAGGTTTGCAAATAGGATTGTCAATAATTGGGCGTGTTTCAAAAAAATGTTTCCAAAGTAAAAGTAAGCTAGATAATGAAGCAATTGCAAATCCGAGTCATCTGTTTGCTCATCAACATCTCGTTCAGGTCATCCAAAAAGGAGTTTGCAAAACCTCACTGGTTTATAGTAGAAGAAAAAGACAATGCTGTCAAGAGAATATTAACAGTGAAGCACCCGGATGTCAGAAATCATTTGGCGCGGGTTGGTGGGACTCTCAAGCCAGACGATTCTGGTTTTAGGTCCAACAGCTGCTCTCACAGCATCCAAGTCACCAGTATCTATTCGCCTGTGGAAAACCCTCAAAGTCGTTTCATTCATAACCTCAACAAGTCCAAGAGATTCTGGATTAATTAAAAATAGTAAACCCATGATTTACATCTTATTTGGGATGACCAGTTACAAAAAATCACAAAGATCTCCACTAGTTCAAGAATTTCGATATCATCCAAACCTTTGGATAACTCAACTACATGCGCATACTCAGCAGGGGACCCAGAAATTGGGTAAAGATGTCATAGAGCTATACTTACTTGACTACCAAACCGGACTTTGGAGATATTTGAGAGAGAAGGCGGTCTGACCCGCCATATATATCATCACCGGCAACAATCTCTTGACCTTATCAAAGTCAAACGAGGGCCTGATGTGAGGAATGGAAAAAAAAAGAAAAAAAAGTAGACGAGGAAGACAATTGACATAGCCACCAGATGTCGCCCGGTTCATAATTTAGTGACTTAGAATTGATATACTGACCTGCTTCAGCAAGACGACTGACAGTTGCTAGAGCTGCCATTCCTGAAGTAAAGCAAAATGCCCGATCGGCACCTTCTAACTTTGCTAACGTTCTGCGAAAAGAGCAGGAGAGGGTGAATATTATGCCAGAGATGATCTCCACATTAGCAGCAGAAGAATGGCATATCTCAATCCTAAGAACCAGCTATTAAGTACTCGTAGGTAGAGGGAAAAAACCGAGCAGACGTGCCTTTCAAGAGCATCCCTGGTGGGATTTCCACTGCGCGTATAATCATAAGGACCACCTTCTGTTGCTGATGGCTGAAATCATTCTCCCGAAAGAATCAATAAATCAACATACTTCAATTGGAAATAAGATAAATAGACCAAAGACCTTGGATGCCAAAGAGAGATCTTCGCAAATTATTAGGTTCACCTGTTTAAAAGTGGCTGTTTGATACAAAGGTGTGCTAAGAGCACCGTATGGATCGAAAGAATTATCTAATTGCTGAAGCTGAGTGGAAACGTGAAGCTCTCCTTCTGGTCCAATGCACAGTTCAATATTCCTCCATCAGCAGTATAAATTTTTTTAAGTAAGAGCGCTTCCGTCGCAAGATACACACATGAGAGAATATTCACACAACTCCTAAGCAATTCAGGATTAATTTCATGCTAAGAAGAAACTACCAAGAAAAAATAAACTAGAGTCAAAGACAAACACAAGGACACTTCGAGACGACCTGCAGGGACATCATCGTTCCATGTGGCATCTCCTTCAGCTACTTCCCCCATGCTGGTAGACACTGCCCTCGTTGCAAAATTCAAAGTTGATGCTGGAATCATGATAGTACTTGCAGACTCTTGGAAACTGATTGTAGCTAGTCTTGATTTTAATGGAAAACTCGTGGAACGAGCTGACGACTGCATGAACAGAAGTCTCAGCTTCAGATCACTTAAGTAATCCGTTCTCACCATACATTCAAGGTTGTGAAATCAATAAACCGTTATCTTCCAATGCCTCGAGACACAGATTTTCACCATGAAATCCTAAAACCCTAAGCCCTGCACCGTCCAACTCCTAGCTCAACAAGAAACGGGAGAAGAATGTTTCCTGTGGAAAAAATAGACATTTCGCACCAGAACAACTCCGCCAAACTAGCTATACAATCCACTCAACTACGCCAGTGAGGACGACAGACCATGATTTCACGAACATGCTCTAAAGGTAAGAAGTACGTGTCTCTCACGGATTCCACCACAAGGTTTAACGATGCAAAAGAAAAGCGCTCAAATCACCTCCATCCACAAAGAAACTCCAATGTACCATGGCGAAGGGAATTCGCACCATTTCGGTCGAAAAAGCACTCTAGAAATCATAGAAAAGCACCTGAGAAGACAGGAATTGAGAGGAAGAGAACGAAACGCTTCCGAGCTTGATATTTGTGCCGAGAGTGGACGCTGCAAGAGTGGTTGTAGCTGCGGCGACATGCTCCGCCAACGCCATCGCCATCGCTCTCGCTCTCGCTGCTTCTCCTCGTCTTCTCAGTTTTGCTTACAGCAGTCACTCTCGATTTCATGAGGCGGCCTGTGACCTGGACGATATTCATCCACATTCATATACATTCATCCTGTGTGAACGAAGTCCTACTGTGGGAAATTTCTCGTTGAACGAGTTAGTTACAGATGCGACTTAAACAATATATATAATTTTTTACTTTTTAGATTGTTTTGTTTTTGACCGGAAACATTGAATCTATCTTCTAACAAAAGTACGGAGTACACAAGAACTTAACTTAAGGTAGTATGCTGTAAAAGGCGCCCATCCTCTTAAAATGGACCCTATATTTAGGTATAAAATGAACTTCAAGTGGTCCTAAAATGGATATGTGACAGACTTTGAATGGACTGAAGATAAAGTGGGAACAACTTAAAGTGTGTTAAAGATTGCTTTCAAGTTTAAATGTAGATGGTTAAAGCATGTGGTTAGGTTCATTTTTAAATGTAGTGATAGGTGGACATTTATGTCTTTAAATAAGAAGCTAACAAGCCAACTACACTAAATAGTGAAATTGGGTTGCCTTAACAATTAGGTTGCCTTACCCCAGAGAAGTTACCTCATGACTAATGCTTGTCCACATTGGGGCACATGCCAATCTCTAATTCCGAGTCATGAAACAATGAACCAACCCATGCCATACACATGTTCTTACTTTACTGCATCCTTCTAAAATAACTTTACATATTGATATAGTGGAGAATGTTGAGAAATTAGTGTAAGGCAACCTAATTTCACTATTCAGTGTACTTTATTTGGAGAATGCAAAATCTGAAATTGATTGGATATAAGTATGGTCGCTTTAAGGACCCTTGCTTGTTACTTATTGCAAATCCCCATGCTTATTCTTGGTTTCCTCATCTACCTTTATAGGCCGCATGTGTCCTGATTTTGCCAGACCTATTGTCAGTCTGTCATAAATAGGTGCCTAGAACCAAAAACTTTGAAAAATCATAACTAATTCAATATTGCTTGGAAAATTATGAAACCACTTGTGTTAGATGCCGCATCCATTTATCTTTCTCTGTAAAATAAGTAAAAAAAATCTTACGGTCTACAGAAGCCTATGAAAAAGGTGTAACAGCCCATAAATGGTTCCTTTTAGAACATCCTACCTTAGTTCTCAGGTTATGCATATTGTTTGGTGGGCTATCTCACAGAAGTAGAATGAACATTTTTTTTAACACTTCAACACAAGTATCTTTGTTGTATTTTTGCTGATTTTTGTTTATATCTTTGAGTGAATATATTATGTACATGAATTTATCATATTGAGCAAAAAGAGAGGTCATCTTTTAAAGATTTGAGACTTGCTTTGAATAAATGAGGAGAAATTTGGATGAAACATTGGTTTGAAGCACTTTGTTCATCATTTAAAGTATAGATACTGTAATTATTTCTCTAGAAAGATGTGCTAGTTTCCTTTGCCAGATACCCTACTCCATGCATAGTTTTAATACATAGTTGACAAAATGAATTATTGTTAAGTCTTGCTAGGTTACAATACTTCAATTTAAACAATTGAGATTTTAAAACATTCATCCATTTGAAAAAGCTCCATTCATTCCAAAATTATGTCATTGATTTGAAAATTTTCATCTATTTTGATGAGTAAATCATTTCTACATTATCCTTTCAAACAACCTAAGGGATGTAGAAGATGACATTTGTCCTCATAGTGTATAATGAGTAGTTTAGGATACAAAGATGTATTCAAAGATATAAGAAAATTTCAATTGCTTGAATTTTTTTTTAAGTTCTAAAAGTATCAATAGAAATGTTGCATAAAATTTATGATTTTTATTTTATCTGACTATGCAATTTCTATAAAATGTCATACTCATAGATCATGCAAAAATGGTGCAATTATATATATTGTCATTGTGTAGAACATGAAAGGTAGGTCCAAAACACTAGCTGATTTGGGTATTGCATAGATATATAAGTTATAAGAGTTACCATGTGTATGCTTTTGCAATAAATATTGCATGGAAATGTAGTAAATTGTTTATACAACATTGAATCTAAAAACACCATACACGTGGTTCATACAAGGACATTAGAATGTGCATACAATCATGTGTTGATTACATCTAGGAATAGTGACCTTGAGGCACTTGAAAGTGACTTTTACTTCCAAATGTGGCGTCTATTTTCTTTGACTTGCACTTTGTTCTTTAGAAATATGACTTTTATTCCTTGTAAGACATGAAGACAACGATGAGATTCAGAAATAGAAGTGGTCAACAAGTTAAAATTTGTAAAATGATTACAAACTAAACCAATTATTTTTTGAAAGTATTGCAACCTTGATATATGTATATGTGGTCATGTCTTAATATTTGAATGTACTTCCATATAACCTCATATGCTTGAGTTTATTATACTGTATTTATCTAAAAATAAAAATATATGATTATATAATGGACTACAGAATACATCTTGTAATCTTGAATTTATTTCCAAAAACTAAACAATTTGCATTGATTCATGGTGCAATTATTTTTAGATCATGCCAATATCTACTACAATCATTTCTCTTGTCAAACATGGATTTTTTAGACATTCAAAGACTTTGTTAGTTCTCCAATTATTTCTTTTAGGGATTAATTTATCATTTCTTAGAAGAAAAAAAATATTGTTTATTTTCATTAATTTATGTTGAAACCAACCTTGATATTGGTCAATGTCTCCAAAACAAACACATCTTAAAACATGTAGATTATAGATGAAACAACATTTTTTCATCCAAATGTCATGATTTCATTATATTTTTGGATTTTATGTCGAATTCAGCCATTCTGAATTTGATGAATAAATTGCAAAATATATTAAAAAAAGCTTCTAAATTTCCACAAATAAAATTTGAAAAATATATAAGTATTAATAATTCCTAAATTATTAAGCTAAAAATAGAATAAGAATATAAAAGCTAATAGTCGATTGTAATAATTAATATAATATATTTCAGCTATTCAAAGTAAAGTGTAGATTTTTTAGACTTAAATTTTTAAGTGTGGTAAGTAATTTGTTTACACCTAAAAAATGAGCACTATCTTTCATTTATATTTTCATAACTTCTTAAACTTCAACATTAAATTTTTTTTTTTAATATCAAATTTTAATATTCAAAATTTACTCTTTTTATTTACATCTGATTTTTTTTAATCCATGTTACAAAAACTTTAATTTTGTTTGTTACAAATATAGAAAGATATTAAAAAATCACACTTTACATGCTTTAATTTGAATTTTTCTGATGTAGTTATAGGCTTTTAAAAATCATCCAAACCAATTTTTTTCTAAAGGAATGCTTTTCAACAAAAAATATATATATTTTACTAATCTTCTAATATTTATAAACATAGATAAGTCTTTGCATTGATTTTCAAATTTAAAACTTGAATTTTTAAATACCACTTAAATCCACTCAAAAGATGTGACTGTTAAAGATTACATTACAACTCTATCTTCTTTGGTAAACTTAATATGTAAAATTTTAATTTAAAAAAAATTTATGACACATGAAATTAAAATATTTTTTAATTATAATTCAAATTTTTAAAACTAATAGTGCTAGTAGATTCAATGTTGTCTTTGTAGAGACATGCAATCTGAAAATAAAATATGTTCCATACATTGTGTCATCTTTTAATGTAACATAACTTATATTTTTTTAATTGACGCAAATGAAACAAAATTTTGTTGCAAAGGAAAATGAATTTGCATTTTGATTGTGGCAATGATTTCAATGAACATCAAAAATACAAATATTTCAAATCAAAGAATATTGAATATAATTTTGAATGGTTATTTAAGCTCAGATCATTGTTTCATTAAATAACTACCACTAATAAATGGGTTCTTAATTATTTTAAATATAAATGAATAATATGATAAAATATTTGTCTTCACTTTATTAAATCATTTTTGAATTATTAGACATTGAAATAAAAATTGAAGAGAGTTTCAAAATTTTAAAATGTTAACATTTACAGAAACCTTTTCTGTAAGATTTCAAATCACAAAGAATTTTGAAATAACTTTAAAACAACCAGATAAGAATATATTGCCAAAACCTCGACCTAATCACTCAGCACTTCCTAAATTGCAATCATTAGAAAACGAAGTAGGATCAAATGAATGGATTGCAGCGTGGTTAGAGTACATGAGTGAAGATAAAAAAGATAGAGATAATATTCGAGACCTCATATTATCAAAACTTCCAAATAAAATTTTATTCCGTGTAGGATTTGTACCATCATATAAAGAAACGTTGTTCAGTTATGCCAAAAATCCTTTTTTAATACCTCATCTTAAACATAAAAAAGATTATTGGCTTACATCATTTTGTATAAAAGAGGTAGAAGAAGTAAAAAAAAAGTCAAAAGAAAAAGTTCTAAAAATAAAACCTAACAGTGAAGAAGATGAAGATGAAGAAAATTCTCGTAAATCGATGAAAAAATCTATTAAAGGAGAAAAGCATAAATCTAGAAGCAAATCTGAAGTAAAACCTGAACACAAATCAATAAAAGATCAATCTCATAATTATAATAAAAATATTGTCGAACAAATAGGAGTACCTAAAGTTGAATTACCTCCAATAGATAATTATCTAGATGGAATAGACGTTGAAGATCTCATTATACAAATTGAACTATTTCAAGGTGAACAAATAATAAGCTTAGGTAATTTTAGTGTCAGAGGAGAAGATGATAACTATGTTCAATTGAATGGAGAGCCATATGTACAAGTAGGAGAATTTACCACCAATGAAGGTGATCTTGCATTTGGATCAGTCAATATGTCATATAATATATTAAGTCAGAAAGAATTGTTACGTAAGGTTCAAGCTTATGATATCATTAAACAAAAATGGGTGAAAATGCCTTCATTAAATTTTCTTCCTCCTAAAGTAAATGGAATGCTTGGAGGGGAAGGAGGTTTATTATTATTAAGTGGAGATGTACGTCCGCATATAGATTCCAATGCTCCTCTATTTGAAGGAAAAAAAACTAATAGTGAAAAGGTAGATGATAATAAGAAAAAATCTTTCATTTCTAATGATGGTAAAGAATTTCAAAAAAAAGTTTCAATTAGTGAGCCACTTGCTCAAAAAGGAGAAGAAGGAAAAGAATTTGAAGGTGAAGAAGGTAATAAATCAAAAGGTGATGAACAAGGAAAATCTCAGAAGAAGAGTAAAATTATAATTCCTAGATATAAACCACCAGAGTTTCCTTCTCAACATCTTTTAGTTGTATGCAATCCTATAACTCAAACTTTTCGGATTCTTCCACCAATGCATGTTAATCTTGAAAATATGGTTGCCCGATTAGTTGTTCATTCGAGTTCAAGTTCTTATATGGCATACATTGTAGGATTTCATCGTCGAATAAAAGAATGCATTGAAGCTAAAGGAGTCCGAGTTGCGATTTATAAATCTAAAACTCAAAAATGGGAAATTTTTGTTGTACCCAGTTGTAGAATATTCCGTCCAGGTGTTTGTAGCTATAATAGAGCTCTCCCACTTATAACAAAGTTATGTGAAGGACCTACATTGTTTATGGGTGGACAATTGATTACTAATGTAATTGGTGTTTATCGACCTATAATTCTTGGTTATAGATTAAGAACTAGAAGTTGGAAAGCATACAATTGGCCACCATTATCAGTCAGTGAGCCTCCACAAGTTGTAGAAGTTAACAATGAATTGTATATTATAGCTCGTGGTACATCTGAGCCAACAACTATAAGCATTTGGAAATTCATTCAATATGTGTATGAATATCCTGATTGCAAACTTGTGACTTTGATGCCACAAGTTTTATACAATGCATGTTTCATACCTAATCTAAAATCTTCTTGGGATTGTATCTCAAGCATGGATTGTATTTCAATAGTTGGTCGAGAATTTGCCAATTCTATTGTTTCATATAATGTAAAAACAAACAAATGGCTAAATCCAATGAGAAGATATCCTGGATTTATGCCAGGCCTTACATTTTTAGGTAACTGGAATTATGAAATAGCACCATATGCGCTAGTATAATAGGAAAAAAACAAATTAAATTTCTTCTAGCCAAATCCCTTGGTTACAAGAGCAATTTTAGAATAACAAATTTTTTAAAGAAATTTTTTTATATAAAAATTTCTATTTAGTCAAACACAATTTTCTAAGTAATAAATTTATTAAATAATCTATTAGACAAAATAAACTCCAAACATGATCTTTGAAATCATGTAATACATTAAACAAATTCAAGAATATATAAAAATGAATTTTTTAATTGAGAGAGGCACCAATGAAGGTAAATAAACAACGTGTTAATTATAATGCATCCATATTCTTGATATAGAAAATATAAATTGATATATATTTTTTTACCTATCTTGTCTTTGATTATAGTGAGAGTCTATTTCAATGAAAAATCATATTTTTTTTTTAGATTCATTTGTAATTGGCCATTGAATTGCTTTAAATAAGCTATTTATTAATTAATAACTAATGTCCAATTATATCTCCAAATTCTTGTTTCGAAAATCAATAAACTATTGCTTGGTAGAATCACATTAATTTTTAGGAAAATTTAACTATGATACCTTGTTCATTACTATAGATTTTGTCATTGCTCTAATTGTTGTAAAATTAGATCATTCAACTTTTGTAATGTTTATAGTTAAAAGAATATTTTTTATCTTTGACATAATGACTTTGGAGGCCATAATACAACATTTCACAAGAGGAAAGATTTTTTGTTTTGAAAAAATAAAATTCTAAATAATGGTCAAGATTGGTAAAAGAAATTCTTAAAATAGATGCCAATTTCTTTGGAAATATGTATCATAAAGAAAAAAATATTGTAAAATATTTCTATTTTCAACATCTATAAAATAAAATAAAAAATAATTAATGTACTTTTTAAACCATTTTTTTTTCAATTTTTTTCCTTTTTAATTAATTATTTGGTAAAAAAATTTGACCCTAACCTCTAGATACAATAGTGAAGGACATGCATGCTAATTTTTACAAATATTGAAGAAATAAAATAATATTAGAAGAATATTTTTTAAGCCTTTTCAATTACAGGACTTGAGATACAATAGGAAAACAAAATTTCCACCCAACTATGCCATCAACTATTTGCTCCAAGCCTCCTACCTATTAATCCCTTTCACATTTGTACTAACCATAGAATATTTTTTTTAGGAATCTAACTCTCTAAGGGCAACTTGTATTGAGTCATTGAGTGAGCATTCTCTTAAGTATATTGGTTTAAAAAATATACTCAAGATAGAGGTTTTGTTTAAACCAATTGTTTTATCCAACTATAGAAAAACAACCTGATGAAATTCATGTATTTTTTTGGAAAAAGTCTTTGGGGGTATTGGTAGTTTGTCCAAAAAGGATAGAAGCTTGAAAATGGTTGTTTCGGCATTTAAGGTTTAAACCTTGAATCAAAGTAATGATTCTTATTCTTGTTTCTTCTAGGTATAGTCTAAGGACTTAGCAAATAAGGCTATAAAATTTGTGCAAGTTTCTTATTAGAAGATGAAGTTTCTAAGATCACTTAAAATAAGTGGAAAACATACAAACTTTCACCAATTTTCATTTCCTACAATGTTTCAATTGTTACAAAGATAAAATAGGGTATAAATGAAGTATATACAATAAGATTCAAAACCATAAGTTAGTAGATTTGCAACATTTTGGTACAAGCAAACTTGTCTTTCCAAACAATGTTGTGAAAGAAGATTGGAAGTTTAATTTATCTAGTTATAAAGCTTATTTTGTCATGTATCAAAGCTAAATTGTCAAATAGAAAATTGTTGTTAGTAGCAAACTACTTAATGATTCAAGTTATGATATAGAGTCAAGATTGGAAACGTACTCTTTGTAACTCTTGTCATTGTCCTATAGACTCTGGTATAGTATTTTAAGTAAACAAAATTATTTTATGTCAGCCTCTCCAAAGTAGAATTGTTCTTATGATAGAGCTTGCAATGGCAACTAATAAAACGCATGAAATCCAAAACATTAGGGTGATTGCAAAAAAAATCTTTACTATTTTTTGTCACATTGCATGTAAGAGTATTTTTAAAGTATAACTTTGGGAGTAATTATCTAATGTAGCCAAAATTCATAGTACATTTGGAGATCATCACTGAAAAAAGTTTTAATTTTTTGTCAACTTCAAACATTAATTTTGGTAGTTTATTTTAGTGATTCTTTTTGGTACAAACCCATCTTTATAGAATTGTCACAAATGGCCATAGTTAGTTTAATATTTTTAATTATTTCTTTGTTATTTACAAATTAAAATGTCAGAGTTCCTATTTATTTTTTTAAATTTTAAATTTAAATTTTTTCTAATTAGTGAATTATTCTATACTTGATCTTCTAATGTACATTCACTATAACCGTGAAATGCCTACAAAATGTTGATATTGTGTCCTTTGGACAATTCTTGGGAGGCCTTAATCCCTAAAGTCCCATTGGTCCTATGAGGGTCAAAATGTAACTTTAGGTAGGCTCATACCGTTTCCATATTCATTATAATTTACTAAAACATTTTGTAAAGTTAGAAAAATATATAAGCTTCTTGAGAATATAATTTTTTTTCAATCAGTCTCGGAAGCAAAAGTTATTGCACAAAAAGCCAAAAATAGAGGTCGACGGGCAGCCCAAAAAAAATCACAATTTTTATTTATTTTTTATTTATTATTTTTTTGCTAACACACTATATTTTTGTCTACATGTAAAACTTTCAATTATTCTATCTAGACTAGTGATGAGAAAGTTATGGACGATCTTGTTTTTTGGGCAGTCTAAGGATGTTCTTGGAAAAAAACTATTTGTCTAACTTTGTATGCTAATATCTTTCAATCCGTACGGTCAAATTTGATGAAATTTTTTTCACATGATCTTGAACAAGTGAAGTACAAGATCCTTCTGTTAGATTCTTTAAAAAAAAAATTCTGTTTTCTTGGGTGAATGCAATAGAAATGACAATTTTGAGTGTTTTTTGACAAAAAAATGGCCTTGGGACTTTAGGGATTAAGGATGGAGAATTTTTTAGGGGGAATTGCACATTAAGGTACACAAAGTCCCATCATGCACTGGAGGTTCATAGAAATGTTTAATTTACTCTAATATTGAATCAAAATTGTGATATTTACATCAATAACTACATTAGCATGTATCCATTCCTTTTTTTTTTCAATGGTTGATGACTTTCAACAAAATATTAAAGTCAAATTCTCCCTAACCTTTTTTATAAAATAAAATTTAAAAAAATAATAAAAACTAAAGAACTTTAATCCTTAAGATATAGTCTAAGATTTCAAACTACAAAGTTGAATATGAAAATTCAAATTTTTACTAAAATAGTATGAAATTGTTAGAATACAATTTTCTCAATTGTGAAAATTTGTGTTTAAAAATTAAGTAATTATCTCAATAGTTCTCATCGAGATATCTAAATTTAGTGTTTATAATGTAACGTGATGAAGTACTCTTTTGGTGCAAATTTTATGATTTCAAACTCTTGAAGGTTTTCTTAAAAAATTTAGGAGGTGGGTCAAGTTGCCCAGGTGACCCTTCTTTCCAAAAAATTGTCTCCTACTTTAAAACTAATGTGCATTTATTGTGGACACTTTTCAAGTTTATCAAAATACTAATTTTTTTGTCCCAAAATAAATCTAGGGTTTCCAAATATACTTGTCCCAAATTAAATTTGAAATTGGCTCTCCACAACTTGATGGACAACAACTGAAGCTAATTTGAACACCGTGAAGCAAAAGAATCTGCATATACCATGCTCTAAAGACTATATAGCAATTCAATCCTTGCAAAGGGATTTGAATCACAACCTCTAACCAACCAAAGGCAAAGAATTCAACCCACAACTATACAAAAATTGCCACTAAGAAATTTTTTGTTGAGAATTTTTTGGAATTGAATCACAAGACATTGTTGGAATTGAATACAAAGGACATCAATGGACATCACTATACCAGCGTTGCTTGAAAATGATCAAAACTAATACCACTAGAGCAGTTGTAAAAAGGGCAAAAATTTGTTGATTTTATTGCCTATTTTCAACATGCGTTGTATCACTATTGATTTCTATTTTTTCATACCTAATGGAGTTTAGTAGAAGCCACAATAACTACGCAATCCTTTGAGAATAGGAGCTACTCAAGCACTAATCTAGCCATTTCTAGGAAACCTTGGATTCATTTTGGGACGGATGGAGTACCTTTTAGTGCATTGTGGGAAAAAAATCCTTCTATATTGTTGTGTCCAAACACCATTTTTCATCCCAATTTTTCTTAGAGAGTTGCTTGAACCTAACTGTAATGAAAGTTTTTGGACTTTCCTCCATTATGATATTTTGTGACTTTCTTCCATAAGAAAATGACAAATCCATGATTCACCATGTAGTGCATTTTGGCAATTTCTTGGTCCTTTCTCTTAATGAACTTTAGTCATAAAATTAATCTTTTTGAATTTGAAAAAAAAATAATAAAATGAAGTTTAGTAAGTCTAATTTCTACTCCAATTTGAAATTTTAGCCTTGAAAGGACAATACCTATTACCAAATAGTGTACTTTGCCAAATGATTTGATTTATGAACCAATAGGTGCATTCTTCAATTCTACAAAGTACTTCAATCCTACAAAGTAATCCTGAAAGTCATCCATCAACCACTTTTGGGACTGGATGTTCTTCCATGGATAGACATTGACCACATCTTATTACATTTAAAAAAATGTTTATATCTAATTTTAAAGTATTTTAACATAGTTAGTACTGGACCAAAACACAACAAATATTAAAGAACTTTCTTGCAGTCACCCATTTTGTCATTTGCCACATTGAATTATGAGTTATGTGGACGTTGTGCATTGCACAATGTGAGATTCTCAATATAGCAGGGACAGTCAATAACCAAGATTATTATCACAGAAGGTTGAGCATACGAGTGTTAGTAAGTGGTATAATCAACTTGGCAAAATGTCCATGGTGAGATCTTTGAACAAAAAAGGAAATTGGGTTGTCCACGGCTGCTTGTAGGGTTTACAGTTACCGTTTACATCCTCCCATTCCAAAAATTGTATGAGAAATTCTTTCATACAGATGAAACTTAATTATGAACAGATTTGATTCTTGTACCCAAAGCCATCTCTCCAAAGCTCTATACATCTCCCAAAAATCACAATCCTAAATATGTAAAATACGTTAAAATCCTTACACAATGATGCATATAGTATCCTCAATCTTAACAAGTCCTTGTACCATAGCACCAAGGAATTATTTCCATGAGATGGTCCCTGAGACCAAAGAATTACCAAGAGTATCCCTCCCGCAGAACAGGAATCCCAAGAAATTGGGCCCGGAATACCTTCCCAAGGCCTAATCTAGAACCACATTGGGAAAAAACACGATATTACAAAGAGATCTGCCTGTCTCAACTCACTTATAAAGACTCCGAGATGCACCTTAAATTTCAAAACCATTTACACCCCCTACCAGATAACTCAGACCATCCAGCGGACTCTAGAATATGACCATCCTTCCTGCAAACATTTCAACAGCCGCAAAGCAATTCGACATTTCAACGGCGAAACAGAAAACAATCCAAAATGAAAAAACTCTGACCAAGTTTTGATTGAAAGAGCCGGGACATTACATACAGACAGCGATAAGACTAAAACAACCTAGACATTCTTGAGCTTCGCCATTTTGGAAGGAGGCCATCTCCCTTTCTTCCTGAGCTTCCGCTTCCTCACCAACCTCTTCCGTCGAAGCTCAGCCTTCTTGGCCTTCCTCTTCAGAAGCTCGGCTTCCGAGAGCATGGTAGTAATGGCAGGCGCTGGCTCCTCACCAGCATCATCACTTGTGGACACCTCGATGACGTCCTCCGCAGCTTTGACAACGACGGTCCTCACTCGCGGATTGCTGTATCCCGTGTTCGATACAATCCCGTCACCTATTCCGATTCAAATTCCCCGAAACTCATCAATACCATCCTGAAATGCGCGGAGTAAACTAGACCGGAAGTTGAGTTCATTAACTCACAAGCACAAAAGCAGCATCTAATGGTTATGAAAATATTTGGCAGCTCACGATTCAAAAACCTAGCCTACGAGCAAAACTTTAAAACGTCATAACTTCTTCACACACTTACGAAATTATACGATTTTTAGCACATTGGGATCCTCTCGAAAATGCGAACAAGATCCACAAGAAAATTTAACCTCTAAGAAGAGGAATGCGACGAGAATCAGTTCCCGAGGTTTAACCCTAGTTCTCAGCCAGAAGAGCGACGGAATTGAACGGCAGAACTTGACTTACGTGAGAAAGGAGCGAGAGCGGGTTTCCACTGCGAACCCAAGGAGGAGGACGAGGTGCAGGCGGACGAAATTGAGAGCGAAGCAAGGGAGCCCACCACGCTGAAGCTGCACGAGAGCGCCATCGCCATCATGAATGGTGCAAAATCACACAAATGGGAAGCCCTCTTGGAAGGAATGGCGCTGCGCTCGCTGTGGATAACGGAGAGAGATAGGATGAAGAAATATACCATACGGAGTAGGTAGTCTATATCCGATAAATACGACGGATACAGACTGGTGGTTTGGATGAATACCCTGGATGACTTTAGCTCTTTATCGTCCAAATCCGTTTGTGAATTTTTTGAGCAAAATTGCTTATATCTTTGTACAATTGTATTGTTCATTGACCTGAATTTTCATCAATTTTGTAATAAGAAAGGTTGGTTTCAAAAGATTCAATCTTTGCTTTGGAATGAATCAGTTTTGGATGCCAATGAGGAGTTGTTTGAACAAATCTTTTCCAAAAATTCTATATTCATCATCAAGAATATGGAGTTTGGAGCGCTTAGGGTTAACCTTTCAAAAGAATTGGAAATTTATTTTTGCTAAAACATCTTCTTAAATTGTCCTTTATAAGACATCAATACAATTTTAGAAGTTGGGCCTATCCTAACTTGGGCCTTTATGGATTAATGTCACAATCTATATATCCCAAATATATAGTATTTTGAAATTTGACAAAATAATATACAATTAAGAAAAATTTATTTAATTTGCTTATTTTTATGGGTCTATATAACTTGAAAGTATGCTCTCAAGGTCATACATCAAAGTCCATTAATATACAAGGCTTGCAATTCATGCCAAATAATCAATTAAAGATTTAAAAAAATGGTTGAACTGACATTTTTTGAACTAATAAAAAAATTATTTTTTTCGAAATTCCAACAACTTGTATGTAGCCACTGTCAAGCCTTTTGTGTCCTACATGTTTTCACTATATTTTTTATGATTGATTTGGAAAGAAAAGGCAAGTGCTTTATAGAAGTGGAGAAGTAGGAGGTACAACAATCCATGTGGAATATAGAAATTAAGATTTGAACTAGCTCAATCACGCATAGTAATCAAGTCAAAATAATGCAATAATTGCTTTTTCTACTGATCTTTAAGGCCTCTATAACTTTCTATTAGAGATTCCAAATCACAAACTAATTTTGGAAAGTAAAATCCAATTTCATATATCACATTCTTTTAGTTGACCGCATTTTGAAAAAAATTGACTAATAATGCTTATATGAGGTCAAAAGTTTTGGTGATAACACAATTATTATTATTTTTAGCTCCCACATTGCTTCAAATATTTTATTTAAGGATTGAAGAAGAACAATTAAATTCACTATAAGAAGGACCTCATCACCCTTCCTATCCACAACACATCAATGAAGATAGTTCTTTATATCACCATACAAAAGTATCTTGATATTTGAGGGATTCATGTGATATTTTAATAAAAATATAAAATACTGAAATTTTGACACTAAGTGAATTGAATTTTATCATTTAGCTAATTTCTTTTGTATTTAGGAATTTGCAATAATATTTTATTTGTTTTTCACCCCCCAAAGAATAATTTCCAAAAATATTCTACTCTTGTTTTTTTATTTAATTACTAATACTGACCTTGAAAGCCGGGTTCAATAGTATATCTAAAATTGGCTCTAAATTCTTTTTTTTAGAGGCTAGGAGCACATCTAAACAAGCACATGGGGATGATTTTAGTATCTAATTGCAAGGTTGAAATAAGATTCACTTACTTTATTTATTTTTGAACATTAACATTTGTGGATGGGGACACTTTGAATCACACTTTGAATAATAGTCAAAGAGAATGAAAATGGCTTTGAATACCTGTAGATGAAGTATTAGGATTTGTTTTTAAGTTTTTTTTGTGATTTGTTTGTTGTTTTTGAGAGTGATTTATATGTTTTTTGGTGTGTTTGTATTCAATTTGGTGATATTATATGTATTTTTGTCAATTTGGAATGTGATTTTTGGAGTTAGTTTTTGAGATGTCTAGTCCAAATAGGAATACGTGTCAAATTGTGATTGATGTGAGTCCTAGTTGAAAATTAGTTGGGTCAGTTTCTTTTTGAGATTCCAAGTTGGTGGTTACCAAGTCGATTAGGTGTCTCTCTCAATTTGAATAACCGCCAAGGTTTGGCTGCCTATTTGGTCTGTGAATTTTGTCATTTTGTTTACCCAGTGTTGAAGAGTGTCCATTTTGTCATTTTGTTTACCCAGTGTTGAAGAGTGTCCACTGCGAGTCCCAGCCGGGTGTGCTGCGTATTTGTTTGTTTTGTGTGTTATGTCTTTGCTTGTGTTAAGTGTCCAAGTGGGATATTTGAGTGAGCAAATTGGTGTGCCGAGTTATGTTGATGTGAGTAGAAGTGAAGTAATTCAGTCCAAGTTGGAGTGATATGGAGGATGGAAGAATATGAGAGCTTAATGAAGATGGAGATTATTTTAAGATTTTGATGAAAGTGGAATAAGAGGAAGTTGATAGGATTCAATTGTGGTGAAAAAGACTTATATGTGTTAACGGTGATTTATTCACCAACTAGAATAATATGAAAGAAATTCATATCAAGTTGGTGTCGTTGTATGTGATGGAAATTGTATGGTTGATTGAGCTCTAAGTCAATTTGTGAGTTTTGTATGAAGTCCAAATTGATTTGTATGAGAGTTTGGATTGTGTGTGAGAAAGAAGGAATTTAGAGTGTTATATATGCAATGTCGTTGTAGATTGAGTGATTATTGATTTTCCAAATTTGGTCATAGTCTTCTATTTTGGGATTGTATTACTTATTTTAGATATTAGTCCCATTAGCATTGATTTCCTACTTGACCGTCTCCCTTGGAACGAACTTATTATACTAATAGGGTAATTTCCAAATAGGTCATTATCCTTCTTCAACAATACCTTCAAATATTCTCCTAAGTTTCTATCATACCTAATCAATAAAGGCCCATCAATTCTAAGTTTAGTCAAGTTTATCCCTCATTTAAATTTTAATTGGTCAATTTACTATTTATGAAGATGCGCTTGATGTGCAAGGGCGTAAAACAGGATATTAGAGACTCTTTAAATATGATTTTGAAAGTACAAGGGTGTTTGCAAACTATGATACACAAGTTTTTTTTTTGTCAAGATGCACTAAAATGCAGTGTTTTGACAAATTTTGAAAAATGTTTACAATAATTGTATATTGAATGTGAGGTAGAGGACAATTTTGAAGGGAGAAAGGACAATTAGGCTACTTGACCTCCAAAAATAAATTAAAAAAATCTTCACGTGTTCAAAATTAGGAAATTTATCCCGAAAGAGTATTTTTGTTACAATGCAATGCATTGTGTATATGAAATTGAGAGATGTTATTAAAAACTATTGAGATCATTTTGATATTTTTAATATAATTTTTTAAAATTGAAATAATGATATTTTCAAGTTTATATATATTATTTTAGATTTATTTGAAATTTGAAATCTTAGATTAGATTTTAAAGGTTAAAAAATAAATTTTTTATTTTTATTTTTTATTTTTTATTTTATTCAATTTGTGAGGGTAGTTTTGTCTTGAATTTTTTGTTAAAGGTCATGAATTCTTTGTGGAAAAGGGTGGATATGCTAGTACATATTTGGGTTCAAATATTGCAATTCCGATGCAAAACTAGTGTATTGAGCATTATATGCACCTCAAGTGCATTGTGGGACTTTTGAGACTACAATGTGCAATTACCGACCACAATATGTCAATTTTGGACTAGTTCACACTTTGTCTTAAGTTCCACCAAAATTTCAAAACCTTATTGGTTGGAAGTTGAAAATTGAAAATTCAAGCTTTACATTGCTAAGGGCCAAAATTCCAATGCAATTAGAAAATAGTAACACTTTTTGAACTTTTGGCACCAAAGAAGGGAGACTTGGAGTAAAAGTTGGTATTCTATGTTGGCTAGATCCAACACTTTTTCAAAGTTTCAATTATTGTTTTGTATATATTATGATAAAAATAACACTAAATCAAGCATTTTTGTGGATTCAATTTGAAGACAAAAAATGATAATTGTAAATTCTATGTATGTTTAACCTTGAAAGGTTTAAAGAATCTACTTTGGGCTTTTTGAGAATTTGGGCAGGCTCTTCTAACTTCAAATTTTGAATTTTTTGGTATGAAATTATAGGCTAGCTCCTAATCATCATGTTCTACAAATAAATTTTTTGTTTTATATCATTCTATTAAATATTGCCATAGTTGTAAGGACTTATGTGATTTTAATGTCAAAGTGGGCAATTCAAAATATACATTTAAAAATAATTTAAAAAATTCATTTGATTGTGTTGATTAATATTTGCACAATTTTTTTTATTCCACTAATCCAACTAATATAATGAAAGTTAGGAGAACTTCTATTTAACGGACAATGAGGGAAAAAAATCATAGTTTTATTTTTAAAATCATTTTTGGAATTCAATTACAAAAATGAAATTATATAAATAAATAAAAATTGGACATGTGGGTAGGCAATTACTACCTCTATTGAGTGCATTGTGTGAGGAAATGTCAGTGCACTCAATTTTAAACCCAATTTAACCCCTGAAGGTTTTTGACTATGTTTTCACAAAAAAACGCTCCCAAACTGCCAATTCTAGTACAAGTACGAAATTTTGGGAAAAAATCATGTTTGGACACATGTGACCGTAGGATCTTGTAGTAAACTAGTTTGAGAAGATGTGGAAAAAATTTCAGAAGTTTCCACCGTGTAGATTGCAAGATATTAGCATTTGAAGTGACAAAAACCCTTTTTTTGTCCCTGCGAAAAACCGGGCAGCTGCACTTTACATGGTCACATTTGTATGAAAAAATGTCAAAAATGGTGGTAACTCTTTGGATTCATTCTTCAAAGCAAGTTAGCTACATGCTTGAAAAATTTCAGATCATTTGGAAATGTACAACATATAGGAAAAAAATAGTAAGTAGAAAGAAGTAGAAAATGATTCAAAACACTAAATTGTTAAGGATTTAATTATGGAATTGAAAAATGCCAATCCAAACAATTGTAATGTTGTAATAAACAATCTGCACCTTGTGTTTATATTTTTTTCCAAAAATATTGAAAATTGAGTTAAATAAAGGACTTCAAAGTTTATTTTAGAGTAGAGATTCCATAACTACCCGCAAACTACCCACAACTAAAATTCCTCATAACTTTCATCTCATAAATCAAAGTGGAATGATTCAAAGCTTTCCTTGTGCACATAAATCTAGAGAACCAATTTCAAATTTTTATTTCTCTAGAAAATGATTTTTAAAGAAGCTTTTTTTGCTGCCCGGGCTGCCTGCCGAACAATGAAAACTACATATTATACCATAACTTTTTAACCATGTGGTCAAAAGTTATGAAAATTGTTGGGCCCTAAAGCTACTCCTTGGGCACATCTTCTGTGAAAATTTCAAAGAAAAAAAAATAAAAATTCCATTCGTGGTGAGCTGCCCCAAAATGCTATGTTGTCAAAAAAAGGTGTTTGGTCCTTCAGGGGTTAAATATATTTTTTCCAACCCCCCATCCGACCCAATCCAAACCCTAATTGTAAGCAGCTCTCTCTTCTATTTGTAATTTCCGATTGACTTGATCCAATCCAATCGATATATGATAAATCCATATGTATTCATATTCGTATTTGTCTTTTGTACCATACCCATATTTATATCTGGTATTTGATATTTATATCTAATATCTGTATCTTGTATCCCATTTTTTGTATCTTGTATTTCATATTCAAGATCAACGACATTGGAGGGGGGTGGGGATTTAAAAAAAATAAAAATCAATGGCTATCAATTTTGGGAGGAGGAAGGGAAGGGAAGAAATGGCTTGGCAAGAGGACAAACTTTTTTGTTTGTGTATTGGATAGTAGATTGTAATGCTTGTAAATACATTTTTACCATTGGAATTGATTAATCTTAATTTCATTTTAAAATTATTAATGAATTGGGTTTCTCTTTCATCATGTAGCCTATGTCTAGGTCAATTTTGTAAATAATTAGAGAAAATTGGAACATGTCTAAAATTTGAAAAATTGTACAACTATTTAATTGTTGTCAATTCTGAATCTTCAAAATGATTCTTCAAAAAAAATTTAAAAAATCATTATTGCAAAGAGAAACAACAACATTGAAACATTATTGCAAAGAGGATTGTTCAAAAATTAGGAAGAGAGATGTGCCAAAAGCCACAAAAATCAGATCATGTTGTCAAATTGACTAATGTCAAAATTAAATTATTTTGACCCCCAAGTGCCAAATCAAACTTGAATGTATGGAACCACCTTCCATTTAATAGTTTATTTTAAAATGAATATAATATTATTTTTTTGTTAAATTAATTTTTCCATACATTTTCAATCGAGTTTCCAGCATGTATCCTAAATTGCACAAGTAACAGAACTCACATTCATTTTTTTTAAATATTGAAAAACAAAACTTCACCTTAGGGAAGGGCTAGAAAAAACTATTTTTTGAAGTTTAGGCACTATAATCTTGCAACTAGAAGGGGGTGCACTTTGAAATTTGGGGAAGACATATATGAACAAGCTTCCAAAAAGATCATGAGGTTGAGTTCATAAAATAATACAAAATGATGAAGATTCTAGCCTTGCTTTGCTGTAAAATATTTTAAAGCTTTGGTTTAGTCTCTACTCAACGAAGAGCTTTTTATTAGGGGTTAAAGTACCCAAAACATTTTGAAAAAAATTTGGCCCATATTTTAACATATTTTTTCTTTACAATTTTGTAATTAGGAAATTCCTGAGATTTAAAGTTAAGATTTTCATTTTTAAGCTATGACGGTCCAAATCCCACGCATAATATTTTTCATTCTCCTTCTACAACCCATGGAAGTTGAGATTTGAATGGCTTGAACTGGGACTTGTAGAATTGGAATTGGGATGTTGTGTGAAGCGGGCCCTATTGTACAACGGCGGAAATTCTAGCACCCCGACACTATTCAAAACTCACAAGGCGGCAAAACCCTGGAACTGGAGACGACGATCAGTAAAGCTTATGATGCAGCGCAGTGAGAAACTGAGAATGTGTCTGGAACTCCATTGCGGCATAGCTACTAGAAGCTACAGTTGCACAGCTAGGTCCAGGAATAGCGTTCACCAAACCCTAGCTGAACAATTCCCAACCACACCATCTTTCTTCTCCCAGTCATCAGGAGATCCGGCTGCTTTCCAGGTCGCAAATCCTTCAATTATGAGCTAGGTGACGAGTCAGTACGCAAGTGGCACTTCTCTCTTGTTTTTCTTTAAAATATGCCTAGTTCATTTATTTTTCATATCTGTGCTTTCGTTCGCTTATGGATCGCGGCTTGCGCTGAACACGGAGCATACGAGGGACGGGGATTCTTACTCCGATGTTAAGTTAGTTAGAGATCATTAGTGTAGATCATTAGTGTAGTCATTACCATTTCGTTGGTGTCAAGCTTGCCAATTCTCCGACCACTAAAGAAGAGAGAGATTCCTTGCGAATGAGCACGTGCGCGGAGTCTTTCTTTGAACCTTTTGACGTTGTCAATGGCTTCGCGGAAATTCAGATCCCTTTGCAGTCTTTTAGACCAACAAGTTGCCAAGGTTCACCGCTGGTGCACAGGAACCACACAGGAACACCAGCGGGGGGTAGCATGCGCGAGCCAGAAAGTCTTCTTCGCTCTTTCCCCGCTTGGTATTGACGGCAGACGAGGCCGGGCTGGTTATGATGTCGGAGGTTAAGTTATTGGAGGTCTGCTGTTTGCGCTGTGACTTAACGAGGCTTGTTTTCCTCTGTTCGCGTTCAGGCTTTCAGATCCAGATTGCGAGGGCTTAGATTGTGTGCGCTTTGGCGAAGGTGGATGGCGTTCGGGTTTGGCGGAAGGAAAGCTCTGTTTGTTTAGAAGCGGGCGGTAGGTGTGTACTGGAAGGAGCACAGTGGCGGCTGATAAGTCTTTGGGGATGTGCGCAAGGGTTTCTAGTTGTTTCTAAGTGGAACTTTGGAGTTTTCCGTGATTCGCAACCTCAAGATGTTATTTTCATAGCCTCTTTCGTTATGGTTGTCTTGTGGAGACATGAGTTGTATAGAAAATTTCAACGCCGCTGCTTGGAACGAGCGGTACTAAATCTTGACGTGAACAGGATTTTCAAAGGTCGGCAGAGAACTAGGGTCGGGAAAAGTCGATGAAATAAAGATTAGTACAGTGAAGAGTGTACAGTATCTCACTGCAGAGAGTGTATTTCACTGCAGATAGGCTACTTCGGTTGTTTTGTAACCAAGCCTTAACAGTTCCGTTCAAGGCGGTGACATCTCGTAGGGGCGAGGGAAAGCGCCCTTAGAGATGGAGACCAGGAAGTGGAATCCGACGGGTGATCGACAGGGAGATGGCACGATGAAAACGCAGAACTCCTCGGTCACTTCGAATAGTAGACGGTTTCGAGTGATGGACCGAGTTAGGGTTTTCGCAGGTTCCGTGAAATGGTCGTATCTTGAATTGGAGGACGATTTGAAGTGCCATTTCTGGAAGCTGTTTTCAGGGTCAAGAGCCAGATGTAATTCCGAGGATTGCCCGTATTGCAATCCAAAGGCAATCGAGACCCCCGGAGTGACTCCAGGACGAGACGGACGATTTTCCACTCTTCTCCAGAAGATTAGGACGTGGCCGAGGTTGGGAAGTCGCAGGATCAGGGATCACATGTCGCAGGACGCTCAAGAGCCTGGGTCTGGACCAGCCCGTATACCGGATCGTATTAAAGCAGCATCGTTTCCTGCCAAGCGTAGAGATTTGTCTCGAGCTAGGTTCCTCCCTAGATTCAAGAAGTTTGAAAGCATTCATGAAGAAAGTGATCATAGGGCTTCTGCCCCATCTGAAAATCAGTTATCGAGGGAGAATGAAACTATCTTCGTGAATGTTGTTGGTTGTGAAATACCTGGTAGTGATGCCGAAGCTACACCATCTGTAGAAGATCTTGACAAGTACTCGTATTCTTTTGGAAGTGAAATGTCGTTTGGAAACCGTGATGACAGCATGAGCAAAGATCTGAGTATGCCTCCGGATCTTCATAGTAGCACACTGGGACATTATGCACCCACTTCAACTGGTACCAGTGAAGTTTCTGACAACGCTGAACCTGCCCCTCAAACCATCGACAAGGCGTGGGATTTCCGCAGCAGCCCATTGGGGCAGAGTATGCCCGCCCCAGCGGTCAGCAGTGAAGTTTCAGAGAGTGCAGGGCCGCTTCCTGGAGGTTATGACAATGGGCGTAACTTTTATGCTCCTCAGCTGATCGAGTCACCAATTCCTGAAGCGTGTGCAACATCACAAATTGTTCCCAAGTCCAGGTTCAATGGAGTACGGTGGAAAGCTAAGAAATGGACTTCGGAAATCCGACCACCAAATTCTACAAAGACTGTATGGCTTGGGACATATGCCACTGAGGAGGAGGCTGCAAGTGCTTTTGATGCTGGAATCTTTTACTACGACAAAGTGAAAGACTACAACTTCCCTGATTCAGAGAAATTGCTACCCATGCTGGATCGTACAAAGAATGAGCGAGAGCAACTACATTTCATCAAGACCCAGGCACGCCTTATCGCAAAGAAGAGGGTTGACCTTATGGCCAAGCAGCCTGCTCTGACAATGAGGGATGTTCCCCGCGTTTATTTCAATCCTGGGACTCCTGATACGTCTTCTTCAGGAGCCGGGCCATCGGAGTCTAGCATGAGAATGGCAGGGCCTTCAAGATCAAAACTATCATTTCTCCCAACACTCAAGAGGGCCAAGTCTGGGGACGCTGCGTTGCCTAAGAACAGTCGTCCTAGGAATTTCTAATTCGGTATTACCGGTCAGGTCGCATCCAGCTGATTTCAGCCTTTTGGAGTACCTTGGATTTCATAATGACTTGAATTCAATGATAGGTGCATAGATTGCAGACGATTTCCTGCGCTTCAACTGCATGGGAGCTTGATTCGGCGCTAGAAGTGTGAGAACAGCTGGTGCTTTTCGCGCACTTCGCTACATTAGAAGAAATCCGCCATACCAGCATCAGCTATATCGACATTGGCTGGTGCAGCTGCCTGAGCGAAGGCTGTTGAACTCTTTAGAAGTTTTACCTTGTATCATGTTAAAAGCAAGCTCGGGTAAAGTAGCAAGAGGCTGTGAGCATTCACGCCATTTTGAGTCTTAGAAAAATTTCAACTTCCAGGTCGTCGTGAGTTGTAGATGATTATTTACCCGTGTTTATGGATTCGGGATTTGAGATGGATCTCATCTGCTACACCACCAACTACATATCCTGAGCATTTGGTACGTTCTTTTGGAACATGATTTGAGGCTGATGTATTTGAAAATTCCTCGGGTGCAGTGAAGGACATAGTTATTTTTTCTTGTGCGGATGTGGAGGAGCATCAAGAGAGTCTCGCTTCAGGTATTCGTCTTTTACTGTAATGGTTTAAAATTGAGTGATATTTCTATGTTGATATCAATTTCTACTCCTGGAGGTACTTTATTTGATGATTTGGATGTTCCGTCAACTCATGAATGGAGTAAAAATGGGAAGAAAACTTCCTATGTTCTTGACAAGGGAAGACAACTTATTAAGATGTTGCTTGTTCAGATGCTGTAATAAAATGCATTAAAGCTTCGAATGTTGCTGGAGCAGCCATTGCATCTTCAAAGAGAGTCTAATGAAGGTGGAATTTCCGAGATCGACCTACCTCTAAGGGCCTGGAGTCACTGTATCTACATTTAGTTAAGCGAGTTGGGGGACACCTTACTAATTTCCAAGGGTGAGTACAGGATTCTTCAATGAGTTGTGGAATTTGTGCTTATCCACTCATATCCTTCCAGTGGCATTTCTTCAACGAGATGGGGTAATGCAGACTCCTTATTGTGACTCCTCATAATTATGGGTATATTGTGCTGTTGGCATGTTGGAGTTTTGGTGGGAAATGTTTCTATTCATTTTTAGCACCATTATCATGGATTGATTGGTCTCTTTCCACAAATGCATTGAAGTTTTCTTGAATGCAATTTTGATGCTAGTCTTTAGTATTGAAATGTCTGAATGGTGATACTTTTTGTAGAATATGGTTTTGTCAATCATTCTCTCTATCCCTCATTACTAGTCATTTTGATAATATTGCAAGTATAAAAGATTTGTTATAGATTTTTCAATGCAAGTAATGATTGGATGGTTCCTTAAAAAATGGGCAATGCATGGAAAGATATGGAAGTTGTGTTTCTATTCTATAAAATGTGTTCAATGAAATTGAAATTTTTACAAATTTTTTAGTTCATAATGGAAAACAATCAGGAATTTCAAAATTTCAAAATTTCAAATTTTGATGTATAAAAAAGTAGGTTGGATAGTTTGTTTGTTTTTTGTCCAAGATGATTAGTTTTTTGAAATTTTGAATTTGTAATGTGGATGATAAATTGTGCTTGTGTTTCATTTAGTTTTTTGAATTTTGAAGGAAAAAACTTTGTCTACAATCCTAAATTTGGATTTGAAGTAAGTGGATGAATAATTTGGGTGAAACTAAAACTAAAATAATAGAAGGTGGAGGAAGTATGAGGTTATGTTTGTATATATTTTGATTTACATTTGAAACTTTTGAGATTCCATTTGTGGATCTTACATTATATTCTGTAATCTTAAAATGGTTACATTGTAACTATGTAGTATTTGGAAGGTCCTATATGAAAAATATTGGATTAAAAATTGATTTTTCATCCAACTCTCTTTTAATGTGTTTGTAGAAGATGGTGATTGGTTTTCTTGTAGAGGAATTATTGATTATTATGTTGAAAAATTTACTTTTTGTAGTATTTTTTATTTCTTCATATTTTGAGTTCTAGAAATAATAAAAATAATCTTTAACTTTTAAATTTTTTGCTTTTTTCAAGTGCTATCCAATCCTCAACCCTAATAGATGGAGATGGAAAAATGACAGATTCTATTCTTGTCTTTAAGCTCAAAATGTTTGGAATTATGCCCAGTCCATTCTCTATCATATCCAAGGTCTTCAACCTATCACTAGTCCCCATGTTAGATTGGACTTTTTCAATGTATATTTGACTCTTCAATCCCTAGACGATTTCAAGACTTCAAGGTTATTTGGTCCCTACTCCATAGCTCCTCATTATGAATCATTTGAATCTCAAAGAATAGTAAAGTCTTTTCTCATTAACAATGGCCTTTGGAATTTATCCATAGGGCACTTGGGGATGCTCTCCTAGACTCCTTCCACTTGGCGCAATGAAGACCAATCCAACGCTTGTCTACGTCTTCAAGATGCTATAAATATTTGGGTTTAATTTGACCTTGTTTGGCTTAAATCTCTGGTTCTTGCTCATAGGGATGATACTAGTATTATTTGGAATAAAAAAGGTCCCTCTTCTTGTTATTTTACTAGTTGTTTATTTTTTTTTTTTTTTTGCTTTCATTTCTTCATTATCTAGCCTGTGTGACTTGGCTGTCTTGTTTCTTGTTTCTTATTTTTAATGCAATGGTCTCTTCTATTTGTTCAAAAATAAACAAATAATAATCTTTAAATTTGAGTCCAACTACATTTATTTATCCTATTAATAAGGGATAAAATTATTTTGCTATATTTTGCTATATTTTTTTTCTTGGATGAAAATCATAGGATAAAATAATATTTTATTTTACACTATGTCATGTGAGAAGTGTGAAATTTATTTTGTCATTTTCCCTGACATTAGCGGAGCTAGGCAAGATGGAAGGAAGGTGGCGTGGAGCACAATTGACCTTGGAAGCGTGTTTGGACTGGGTTTCTACCTTGGAAGAGATTTTGACACCTTGGTGTCTATGTGATGCATGTGGGTTGTGTGGAGACTCATTTTTTTTCAAATTGAGTCTCACACATGATGGAGTGAGAGGCTTTGCCTTGTAGACTCCGTCTTAATATGCAATTCATTTTTCAAGAATGGCATCGACTTGACACTTAAACACTTAGGGCCAAAGCTTCGCCGTGGTTTTGATAAAACTCTAAATTCTATCAAATCACAAATCACTAAAAGCCAATGCTTCACCATATTTGACAAACCCACTAATGTATTACTACAATTCCAACAATGTCAACTTAAATATTAACAAAAATCACACATGGACATGTTAATGCATGTGAGTTAATACAAACACTTGTTAGTACAAAACAAAAATACAAAACAAATGAATATAACCACATATTAGTATACAACCAAAGAAATACACAAGTTAGTACAAATACTTCAAAATTTCACAGTAAGGCCCCCTAAGCGGCATCACCAAGGTATGGAGGGTGGTTGCTTTAGAATTAGTACAAAACATAAACAAATCCTAAACTTCAATAATTTTGAGAATTTGTACAAAATGCCAATAAAGTAGTAAACAACTCAAAATAAGGCCCAAAACAAGTTCGTAAGATTTGAAAGGACCCCTAAGTCCTTCAAAACTTATAGAAATGTAACAATTAGAGCTCAAAATGCTCCCAAAACATACGGTTGCAACTTTGGCTCAAAATGGCCAAAAAATCCAAATAATTAGACCAACATGTGAAGGTGCCAAATAATGGTCACAAAATGGTAACTAAAGGTGCTTTGAAAGGAGAAGGGGTGCCCTTATATACTCTTCTAAGGGCACCCATCTCCTCTTATTTCCTAGAGGTAATCTTATCAACTAAGATTTTCAACCTAATCATTAGAAAAATTTTCAGGCCTCAAGAAGGCCACAAGTTTTTAGTGGCAATGGTGCAATTATAGAAAAAATTGGAAATTTTATTATTATTATTATTTTATTAACAACTAATGTGACACTAGTAGTGCCATATCAGCGCTACATCAGATTGAATATTTTTTTTTAAATTTCAATAATTTTTTAATAATTTTTTTTTGTTTTTATTTTTATGTATTTGCATTGCGAAGGGGCTGAAAATGAAAAGTTAGCGGCCCTCCGCAGGGTTCAAATTTTTTCTAATGTCTTCTTATTTTTGACTTTCTACGCTAGTCCAAATTCTAACTTTCAGAGATTAACTCCAAATCATAAACGGACTGTGCCATTGGCTTCAAAAGGCCATTTTTCAATTTCGAAATCTTTCCATCCCTTTTTTCCTACTAAAAATGCAACAAAATATAGTGCCAACTTAACCCCTAATTGCCTAACCAACCATATATGGTCGACTTGAAATTTTAGGTTCATTTTGGTGTGGGTATATAAATTTCTTTGACAATTTTAAAAAATTTTACGGGCAATTTTTAGGATTAACAATTCGAATCTTTCATTTTTCTCTAAAAAAGTTAAATATTTGATTACTAAAAGGTTTTCAAAGGCATATATGTACCACTAGTGAAGAGTGAAGTTTGCAAATTTTACTCAATTTATGGACTTTGAGCAAAGTTTTGCCAATTTCACTTGATTTGAGATCAATTTTTTTATATATATCCATTTGCTTTGAAAATGATCCCAATGGAAAGAATAAAGTCTTTTCATGATTTTCACTATTGAAATGTAAACATGCAAATGTTAATTTGGAGTTATTTGCAATCTATTTATGAAAAAAATTGCATTACAACAATTGCAAGGTGGATTGTGTAATCAATTTGATAGCTTTTCATGTGAAATTAAGTTTTTGAAAGTGCATTTTAGTGTGCTAGTACTATTTGTAGCAACGACGCTAGAGTGTGAGCGGGGAGCAACGAGTGGTGAGCATTGAGCAACAAGCGATTCGATTTGAATGCTCAATGTGAATATTCTTACTGAAAATAGGATTGTCAGAGTAATAAAGAATGTTGTTAGATCTAAAAATAATAATTTAAAAAAACCAAATTTAATTAATCATTTATTTTTTGGAAAAATTTCATTTACAATAATGAATTTTTGGATCAATGATTGCCTAAAAGGGCATTAACAATGGACTAGCATTTTTTTCAACCATATAGATAGTATCACAAATTTGTTGTACAAATGAACTTCATCCATGTCATTCATCCATCATCCATTCATCATCCATCCAAGAAAGACTTTAGTTGAATATTATAGTACATGTCCAAAAAAATTGAGTGTAATTTATTTATTATTATTTTTCATAAACTATACTCTACAAAAAATAAATATATATTCTTAACTTCAAAAACTTTGTATAGCAGTTTGAAGTTAGTTTAGGGCTCTTTGGAATTAAGGAGCACCTTCAATGTGTATTTGGCGAGGTATTTGGAGAAATGAAACAATCAATCTGTCAATGTTGTTTGCCTGTGGTTTAGGGCTCCTCGAAATCAAGAAGCACTTCCAAGAGTCATTTGCAGAATTCTACCACTTTGTCACACAATGTTTTTTTTGGCTGAAATTAGCCTTTTATTATATAATTTTTTGGATGTTTATGGCTTTACAAATGATTTGAGTGGATGCCATAGACTATTTTTTTTCCACCTCTAAATAAAAGTGTTTTCATCGTCTACTGTAAATAGATACAAAACATCTTAAAGATTGCTACCTGCAAGAAGTAGCTTCACTTCATAGAAGATCAGACTTGGTGCATGAATATACTTGTCGTCCTCAGAGTTTGCCTTGCAAATGAACCTAAAGACATAATACAAATGTTTGCAGTTCACCCATGATTTTCTACTACCAAGTGCAGCTGTACTCATAGTGATGAAGTCTTCACAGGTACAAGTTGGGAAGTCTGAAATTGTGATTCGATAGACCTTTTGGATGGGAAAGATACTAGACATTAGAGTTATTACTCTACCATAGCCAGGATATGGAATAACAACTACAGATTCAACAATAGCTTTCAGATTTTGTGCTGTCTCCCATTTGTTGCGGAAGTCCACTGTGGGTGCACTAGGGTTACAACGGATGGTCCTTCCCAATTGTATTGTGGGATGCATGTCACCGTTAGATGGTTGCAAATCACTATCTGCAATCTTTGGGTGCAAGAATGATACACGTTGTACCATGTTCTCCTCATTAAAGAGGCGAAGCTTTTGTTCACCAACTTCTTCAATTTGCAATTAGAAACCAGCTTCCTCTAAAGAAAGGATCTCTGATTTATTGAGATGCATCCTATGTGTTATGGGCCAAACTTTAGGAAGAGGGGGCCAGTCGTGAATCCACTTCCCCTTAGAGCCTCCTACACAATGTATAAGGTCATCTGCACTAAACCAGAAACCAAAGTTGATGATGGCTTTGGTTCCATATTCCGTCATGCGACCATTGTAGGTAGGTGCTACTGTTCCACTTTTCTTTGACTTGTTGATTTTAGCCCCGCATTTCTTCTTCATCCCAACTTGAATACTGTGGCAAGTCTTTCTTTCTTTCTTACACCTTGCAATGTGCCATAGAGAAGGATTGCACTCTGTTTCAAGTACTTTAGTAGCATGAAGATGTACTATATTTGGTTCTCCTTCTTGTGTCAACATTGATGTTGATGAACTTGCATCCGTACGTGCTCTGGTTGATCAAGTTTGAACTTTCGGTGTAGAAAAATTCACAGTATCATGGCAGTGAGAATCGCCATCTGACCTTGGTGGCATATTTAGTTTGTGCTTTGCGGAGCCAAATACTTCCTCACCTTCTAAATGAAGAATCCGTGTGGTGAAGAGGTCAACACTTGGTAGTTTGGCAACTGCCTTGGCAAACTTCACTGGATTTCTAGTTCGTCTTGCAGCTCGAAGGCGAAGCTCGTCCAAGTGGGGACCGGTCCCAGATGCATACCCTTGGAGGTATGCCCAATAATTAGTTGACTGTTGAATAGCTCGCATCATATCATCCGTAGTGGCGATATATAAGCAAGTACCCCTCTTTCCAGACATTTGTAGCCACTTTTTATGAACTGTCTCCGCCAAGTTACATGAAGGCATTTCAGCTAGTTCCTCCAAGCCCAAGTTCTGTGCCACAAATAAAATAATTTGATGACGTGGTAAAGCCTTCTCGACTTCAATTTTTTTGTTTTATTACTAAAAATTATAAATGTTCAACTCAAATTTGGGCAACTTAGCTACATATAAAGGAAGCTAATTACATAAAAAACATGTACATTTTAGACACGGAGTTAATTGTCCGTGACTAAAAGTTCATATACATCAAAAAAGAGAATTTGAATTTGAGGAGAGATATGACTTACCAATTCGAGAAATCCACCCTATTGTCGATACCGAAAGTGCCCAAAACCAAGCCAATCATCTAGTTCACGGAGAGAATCTTCTGATGCAGCCCTTGAAGAAAGCCACCAACCTTTAATTCCAAGGTATCGTTCTTCAGCTTCCGCCATTGACTTTGCATCTTTGTATTGTTTACAAAGTTTCTTGTGGGTTTCTTGGAATTCAGGTCTGATGAGCTTCTCTGTGTGCCTGTTCAATGATGTCATCCAATGAAGTAGATAGGAGCGCTCTCGGTTTTGCATTGGCTCTTGCTTATTCCCACTTCCATACACTACACAAACAGCATGCCAGTTGGCCGTTGCATTGTTAGCCATGAAACCTTTGAAATTTGGAGAAGAAATCTTGTGGTGCGCCATGACAGAGTTCAGGGATCTCCACATTTGTTCTTGAGACTGAGCATCCTCGCTCATCATGTCACAAATACAGATAGTTTGGACTTTGCAAAACTCAGGGTCGTAAACGTGGGCAGCCATTGACGTCCATCCCTTCACCCTCTTTACATGATCAAACATACACCATGAATTTTGCAAGTCTCCTTGAGGTTGCATTTGCTTCACCAAATCCACTCCGCTTCCGGGGCCTTCCTTGGACATCTTGAAAAGATAAACCTTATCTTTTCCTTGGCCTGAAAATATACTATCTTAAATATACGAATATGCACTTTTCATTTTCAATGAGATAATGTTGTCAATGGGTCCTCCGCTTGTGCTATGACAGAAACTAGAGATGGTATTTCGAATACTCGGTGAACTGAGTACTCAAAACTTTTCCATGACTGCTTCTAGGGCCTCCCCTTGAAGGGGCTTTGAATCACTCTGTAGTCCATCTTCATGAAATAATTCAAATGCAAGAAATTCTTTGCTAGCAACAAGACTAATAGCAAAATTTGTGGCATATGGTGTTCTAGAGACCTCTTGCCTAATTAGAGAGCTTGTCCGCTCAATGGAATCTCGGCAAATGCCTCTACCTACAGGATGATCGTGTTGACCAATATGAATACAAGCTCTTGGAAAACCGCTACAGTTTAAAACCCTATACATGCGATAGGGGCACAATGACTTGCAAGAAGGGGACACTTTACAGATTCAACATACACAATTGGACTTTGCGGGAGATTGGGTTCCTACAGAAAAGATAACAGGTGATGATCCCTCCTACTCAATAGCATTTTAGCTTCCACTCCGCCGAACTCTAGGGCATTCCGGATTCTCGCAAACTAGGTGGCCAACACAAAATGAGTAACGAAACTTCAATCCAAAGTTGTTAGCAATGTTTGTAGTGTGTGTATGTGTCCAATTGTGTCCATCGTATTTTCGGTCCATGCCTTGAAGTTGGCGACCTATAAACAATGAAGATGTCGACCTTGACAGACCAATAGAAGAGGACGTTGGAGAAGAAAGAGGAGGTAATTCAAAAAGTACGTCTCCATTAAATGACGTAGGAAGATGATGTACAGATTCACAACAAAGAGTATTCAAGTTCAAGAACTTCAACTCATTTCGGGCACGTGGTCGACTCTGCATTTTTCTAAGGCACTCAAAGATACTTTGGACGTGTGTTGCACTTTGTGGACCTAAAAGAAGCGATGTGCTACCATGAACAGTGTGGTTCAGTAGCACATTATTGTCATTGCCCACCTCAGGTATGGAAGAAAGTTTTCCAATTGTTTCACTAACAAGAATAGCGTCCTCATCTGAAGACTCAGTCAGATCAATGTGATTGGAATCTGGGGGTTCTATTTTGACACGAGATCCCGAAGACATCTGCACAGAAGAAGTTGCAGACCCAGGTGTGAGAATATTAGTTGACATTAACCTGACAATATTTGGAGTACCAAATGCATGGTACTTGCCAGGAGGCAATCTCCAAACATCCCCTGTGTCACTCTGATGCTTCATTTGTATGATACTTGATACAAGTTCTACTCCCTCGGAACCGAATAGCTCCTCTTCCATCTATATGGACGTCAATTCTAGATTGAACCTCACACTAAGCAATGAACAAGATACCCATGCTACACCATTATCTCTACAAGGGAAGAAAATAGGAACGCTAGACCCGTCCCCACAAACAATTGCCATGTCCATAGTTGGAGGTGCATGCAATCTACAAACGCATGCTCAAATGACAACCCAATGTTGTAGTTGCCATGTGAGAATTCCTATAGTTTCTCCATGATAGTTGATAAGTGATTATCAGATAACGGATATATAATAAAGTATTCTATATGTGAATCCTTGTAATTTGAAATTCAAATTTCAAGTAGAAGATTTATTGGATTTCTTGTACAACTACTTCGTGAGAGATTATATTTCAACTACCTTGCAATCAAAGATGATCGCATGTCAGAAGCCTCCAAAATGAGGGTTTGATTAATGTAGGATTAATATCTTCAAATCTAAGAGTTATTATAAGACAGTTGATCAAATAAGGCATGATATTTGAAAACATTCATATTGTGTAATTGGATGTCATTCAATTTCGAGAAGCCCCAATTGATCCAATGAAAATACATTCATCACAGTCTTGCGTACCTATATATTGAGGAGATTATAGAATTGCCAACAAAGAAGTAGAAGAAACTAGTCCTTGTGAAGTGCTTTTGGGTGCTGGGATGCTAGAGGGTTGCTATAGGAAGAGACGCAAGGCTGGTCTCCGTTTTTCTAGCAGAAAGCAATTAGAGAAATCAAAGATGGTTAGACAATTGCAACAAAATAACGGCATTGATATTAGTAGCACTGTTTGCACTTTGTCTTATCAAGATCAAGGAGTTGAAATTGAAAATTCCCAGTTAGGGGGGATTTTGACACAAAGTGGTGATGGAATTCATATTGCCAAGCTTGACAATTTGGTTGAAAGCAGGGTTGTCTATCCGGACGTGACGTGGGCTTTTCACGTCCGGATGTCATGACGCGTCCATCCTGACGCGTCCTAACGCGTCACAGCCCGTCGCCGATACTGACAGGACCATCCGGAACGCAGATGAAGTTTGTCCATTCTGCGACGGCGTCGAGCCGTCTTCTGGACAGTGACTCCGTTGCCAAATGGACATCCGTCTCTTGGACGGAGAGCCCGTCTGTGGACGAAGAGGCCGTCCGCTGGACGATAAGCCGTCCGTTGGACGGAGAGTGGGTCGCTGGACGGTAAGCCGTCCCCTGGACAGAGAGCCCGTCTCTGGACGGAGAGCCCGTCTCTGGACGGAATTCTCGTCTCCAGGACGGTAATCCGTCCCTTGGACGGCCTCTCCGTCCTCTGGATGGGAAACCGTCCCGTCCCCTGGACCGGAATATCACAGGACGGGACAGTCGCCGCTTGGACGGTTTTGTTGGCAAGGCTGCGGGTTTAGGGTCCACCCCATCAGCCGTCACTCCGTCTAGCTGGGTTTAGGGTTTAGGATTTTAGGGAGGGCTTCAAGGTGTATATTAAGGACTTCTGCCTATTCAAGATTACTTTCTCTTGCTAATTTTGCCTTTCCTGACTTGGTTGGAGTACAACCATTGCAGTAGAGCGAAGTCCAAGAAGAGTGTGTTGTGGTGGCACTTGTTGTGAGAGCAACAAGTGTTGTTTCCACATCACATTTCAAACAAAATATTAATCTTTTTTTTGGTGCAGGGGCAGGTAAAGGAGGACAGATAAGAGCAATGGGTGGAGCAAGATCACAGTGGGAACCTTGGTACACACTACGGCCAGATGGAAAAGTTGTTTGCAAGTTTTGCGAAGCTTTGCTAAGCTATCGAAAGGATTGGTTGCTTTTCCATTTGGGATATAGACGAAATGACACCCTCCTTGGAATGAGAGCGTGCACTAAAGTCAATGCAGCCGTGAAGGTAATGTTTTTTAATTGTGGAGGACATATACCTACGGACACTTCGCATGGAACTGGATGCGACGTGGAAGTGACATCACCATCAACGATACTACCAAGTGTAGTACATGGTGAGCAACAACATGATGCTTCAATCTCGGCAAACGATGGAGGAGAAAACACTGGGGGGCAAAGCTCTCAAGTACGATCATCGGAGGTGTCCAACCCTAGTTTGACCCACAGTCGATTGATGAGGCAACTGTCTCTACAAGAAGGACTGAACGCATCAAACAAGCAAGTACTTGACAAGAAGTGGGCTAAGTTTTTCTACGAAGCCAATATACCATTCAATGTAGTGAGGCCTCTTGCTTTTCTGAATGCAGTGAAATCAACATCGGAATCAAGAGTTGGCTACAAAGTACAAACCTCCAGCGTACCATGCACTTCGTACAAAGCTCATAAAATCTACAAAAGACGAAGTAGAAGCAATTGTAGCAGAGAAGACGAGGGCACCAATCCACAAATATGGCGTTACAATATGCTTTGATGGATGGGACAACGTTACACATCGACCATTGATGAATGTCATGTTGGCATGTACAAGTGGAGAGGTTTTTCTTGGATCGATAGACACAACAGGCGAATGCAAAGATGCTACTTACGTGGCTAATTGCATGGGTGATTACATTGACGAGGTAGGGGCACAGAACGTGGTACAAGTTTGTACAAACAATGTAGCAAACATGTTGGCCGCTGGCGCTCTGTTACTTCGTAGATTTCCACACATATATTTTCAAGGGTGTTCAGCACATGCACTTGACCTTCTACTTGAAGATTGGGAAAACAAGATTGGATTACAAGTATGGTCAAGAAAGCCAAGTCAATTGTGAAATACATTCGAACGCATCGCATGCCACTTGCAATCTTTCGACGACATTCTCCTAATCACGTTTTGAAAAATCCCGTTCAAACACGCTTTGCTACCATGTTCCTCATGATCGAACGTTTGGTGGAGGTGAGGGAAGCGATAGAATCGACAGTCCACGATCCGCAGTGGAATGAGTACACGCGGAGATTGACATCCAATCAAAAGCAAAGAATAGCTAACGATGTGCAACGATATGTGCGAACGGATGAATTTTGGAGGAAATGTTTGAACTTTGTGCACATAGTGGAGCCCGTGTTGATTGCTCTTCGAGAGTTTGATGGCAAGCACCCGTGCTTAGACAAGGCATGGCTTGTAATGAAAAAGGTGGAAAAGCATGTTTTATCTTTGAAGGATCCAACATTTTCATTAGAGCGGAGATATGCAATTTCCGCCACCGATGATTTCTACAAGCGCTGGGACATGCTCAGGACAGATTTGCATTACGCTGGGGCTCTATTGAATCCCTTTTTACTTGACGAAGTCATGCTAATGGATGATAATGAGGCAAGAGAAGCCATATTGAGAGTTTTGCACAAATTGGCTGTTGGAGATCAAGCATTTGCTTCAGCTTTGTCTGAGTACCAAGCATTTAGAGATCGGCGAGGCATTTTCGGTGGACTTCCTGATGTTAACACCTTGAATTTGCAGCCTCACGAATGGTGGGACCTTCTCGGAGCTGGTGCTCGTACACTTGCACCGATTGCCAGAAAGATCCTCGCGCAAGTGTGTTCTGCATCATCCTGTGAACGCAATTGGAGCATGTATTCGTTTGTCCACAACAAATCACGCAATAGATTGACATCAGAGCATGCTGAGGAATTGGTTTACATTTATATCAATTCCAAGACTCTTAGAGAAAGGGCTGCAGCAAATCCGACAAGGTGGTATACTGAAAACATGATGTCAGAGGATTCCATGACAGATGAATTTGATGGTCTAGACCGTGGTTCGGTTCTCTCTGATCCCAATGATGACGATTCAGATGATAGTTCCAATGACAACGATGAGCCACCGTTTGATAGATTTCGTGGGGCGGGAGGAGTGCGTCCTCTAATTGATGCATCCGTATTTGACTTTGAAGAGGGGGATAACAACGACAATGACTACGAGGGACATCAAGGAAGTCCACCACGAATGCCACAAACGTGGAATGCTGGGCCAAGTGGAGGCAATACAAACGAGGACGTTGTGGCACCGAGACCACTAAGTCCAGACCCTATGGATGTACAAGTTGATGCCACAATAGAAAGAGATGGTGTTGACGTTCAAAGAGGACGTGAAGAAGACGTAGTAGTACCACCGTGATTGCCCATGAGGACCACCCACAGTGAAGGGCCTCCTCAAGGTGGAGAAGCACATATGGCCCCTCCAAATCAAGTCTCGGTTGCACAAAGGCAAATGCCAATATTGAAAAATCTACAAATCCAAAGTTCATCAAGGCCGTCTAGTTCCGACGTCCGTCCACACGAACCAACTTCGTCGATAGGTACATGATTGGCTGGTATGGTGTCACAACGTGTGACTAGAAATAAAACTTCATTGCGGCCACCTGTACATGCCAATAATCGAGGGAAGCGTCCACGACCACAAGGTACTACTAGTGAACGTGTAAGTAGTAGAACGCGTAGAAGGCTGAGGAGGGAAGAAGCGGCTTCCCAACCATTTTTAAGAGAAGTTCAAACAGGAGGACCCAATACAGATGGCATTATGGACGCAATGGGCCAACGACCTCTTCGAACATTGTCTTTTATAGCTCGACCACAACAAAACCGCAATTCCGAGGCCTCCAGCGAAAGTGGTAGTGCACCATTCAATAATGATGGTGAATCCATCGGTGGTACTATAGGTGAAGATGGTGAGGTTCCAGGAGATAGTGATTACAGGGGGCCGGTGTCTCGACAAGGTCCACTCGAAGAAATGGGTGGTAGTGAACCAATAGTACAAGAAGCAAATGCAAATACTTCTATGCGCATTCTTAGGCATGGAAGACGTTGAATGTTTTTGAAAAGACAATAGGATCTTCATGTTTTCAAATGCAATGGTTTTAGCGGCTCAATACCTTGCATATTGAAATAAGCATTAATATGAAATATGACTTTTGTTCCTTTCATTCTCATAGAACTGTTTACCCCTAAAGTCCCGAAGTCATTACACAAAAAAACCCGCAAAACTATCTTTTCTCTTGCATTTGCCTCAACATACGGAAAAAATGTTTTTTACAACATCTAACCGTAAGATCTTATACTTCACATGTTTTTTATCACGTGATAAAAATTTCATGAAGTTTGACCGAATAGATTGAAAGATATTAGCATTCAAACTTGGAAAAACTAGTTTTCTGAATGCTAGCTTTGCAATTTCAGATTAACTTTCACTGAGTGTGATTTATGGAAAATTGGGCCTTCGGGGCACTATTGTTTTTGAATTATTTTTTTGAATATTCAAGAATCGAGGTCAAAATTTGAAAGAATTATTGCAATTGGAAACTATGTTTGCAATCCAAATAACACAGTGTGGTGTTTTTTTCATGTATGTTTTTTTTTTTTCAAATTTCATTAAAATTAAAATTATAAAACTATAATTTGTGTTCATTCATTCATTTATGGCCCCAGTTTCAGATTATTCTCATACATATATAATTGATAAAATTTGATTTCCACGTTTAGCTTTATAAAATCACAATAAAATCAATTTTCCATTGAATTTTCTGGAAAAGAAAAGCATAAATAGAAAATGAATTCTTACGTATGTTGAAAAATATTAAAATATTATGCTGATTTTCAATAAAAATATAAATTTGGTTTGATAGTCAAATTTGACTTCAAGCTTTTCTTTGTGGTTGTTTACTAGTTTTGGGCATGAAAAATTAAATAAACAATTGAAAATTTTTCTGACTAGAAATCTCTATTGATATTTGTACCTCTTGTAAAAAACTAAAAATTTAGAATCTCTTGAATTGTTCTTTCTATTTTTACTTATTTATGGCATGAAGTGCAACAAAAATGTTGACAATTACAATTTTGCACAAAACTAATTGAAATTTCTTGTAGTGATATACAATTCAAAGTTTTTAGTACTAAAGATATAAGATGTGTGTTTACACGCAATTTAAATGATAAAGTTAGGAAAGACAAGAAATTTTTTACAACTCAATGTTTAGGTAAAATACGTTTATAACTTTATATAAATCAAAATGAGTACAAAATGCATTGAAGCCACAAAGTGTGCTACATTGCTATGGATGTCCTCAAGCCCATACTATAATAACCGTATGTACTAAGTAAACACTAATTTTGCAACTACATGGTAATACACTATTATCTAATCTTCATTGCGCGCCTGCTCTTCTTGAAGGTCTTGTTCTTTGCGGGCCTCGCGGTAGCAATCCATGGGTGGTGTCCAAAACGTTGGAGCACCACTTAGACGTTGCACGACTCCAGTCACCGAGCGTCGTTGTAGTGGCTCCGCCTTGCACAATTCACCCAACATGGTTTGAAACGTACCAAATGTCGTAAGGTCCGGAATCATATCTACATTTTCGCGATCTTTTTTCCATACCTTCATAGCCAATTTCCCTATGGAGTATCCGTCCGTGTGTATACTAGCACACGGTGGCTTAACCCTGCGAGTAGGAGATGATGAAGTTCCTGTCTCTCCAATCAAGTACATCAACTCAGGAGCCACCCACCAACGTTGCGCTCGGGTTGCCTGAAACTTCCTTGGACAATTGAATTGGTAAAGAGAAGGGGTTTCTTCGTTGATGCGGCTACCCATTCTCCAATCACATAGACCAATCCACACGGTTCTTCCATCATCATTCGGAAAATGAAGCATAATGTTCTCCAGTGTGATGTCGTTGTGCAATACAGAGCACTGTTGCACTGCATCCACAATGCAAATCATCGCCCACGCAAGTTCAGTGCGCTTGCGTCTATATGCCATGAGTCGTTTGGCTTCTTGCATTGATTGGGGAGTTGCATGGTAAGCCAACTCCCCAATTTCATCTGGATCTCGGTTCTTCTCATCAAGGGTAAACATGGCACCGAGAGTACCGCCATTCCACCATTGCGAATAACACTCCATGGTCATGTCATTTATAGCAAAGAATTTGATGACCCCTGGATGCTCGCACGGACATACCAATGCCTCGATGGACAACTTCTCCCTGGACTTCTTCAATTCATCCACGCGCAAGGCTGACTTTCCAGCTAATTCCATATTCTCGGGAATATGTTTTGAATTTTGAACACATACTTTGCGCACCCTCCCATGCCCCCCTTGTTTGCTATGGCTAGACAAAGGAACCACCACCACTCTTCTTTCAAGGAAAACCACTCCTCCTGCAGCTTGTTGACCAAAGGCCAAGTTCTGACTTTGTTGAAACCACGGAGCGGAACGGATGTTGCTTGAAGACAATCCACGCACTGCATCATGCCACCAATACACCTTCTTGTGCAACAAACTCAATGCTTGTTGTCTGGGCACTACACTCTTCTCAAAGCCTTTTATTTTTTCCGCAACTTGGGCAAGGTTGAAGATACACGTTTGCACTTGTGACTCCAACCAATGATCGAAGCATTCTTTTGTGCGGTCTTCATGCCACTCATCCGCGCTCATTGTTGTCCAGAACATGTGGTGGAACTTTTGTTTAATGTTATCCACTCCCTGTAATCCGCGTGAAACGTATGTTGAGTTCAACTGCAAAATCGAATACTGATCAAAAAATTCCAACGCCACTTCATGCAGTTTTCGCGTTGCACCCTTGCTTGGCCACTTCTCTGGATTTGTAGCCTTGTGCCTCCTTCGTTGTTTTTTCTTCCCCTTCGAAGACTCTCCGCCCCCCACAGCAGCTACAGACCCTTCTGCAGCTACGGCCTCTGAAACGGGCTCTGGTGATTCCGCATCCGGGTCCATAACCGGTGCATCTCCAACACCTGTCCACCAATCATCAACCTTTCTCTTCGAGAAATTGCAACCAGCCATCGTGACAGTAACAAGTAACAAATAATCAAAATCAAAGGAATTAGGAATTCGTCTTCCACAAAGTGAAAAACCGCCCCCCTTATTCCTCAAAACAGCCTCTACCCAGCACCCGCGCTCGCAAGCAAGGACTGCAACCAATCCAATCCAAGAGAGCACCGTCAGAGCAGGAGAGACTGTGGCGAAAGTACCCTAAAAACAATCTTATATACCCATTTCACGTGGCCGGGGTGAACTGACCCCTCGCTCGGCCCTCCGGGCCGACCCTGTTTTCCGCACCATTCTTTTTTTGCAAATTCTGAATTCATAAAGATCCCTAATTAGTTCAATCACATCAAATAATAACCCTGGATCGGCCGAAAATAGAGGGCTTCTTTTTACATGCACCCCTGGTAAGGCCGAGCGAGGGGGTCAATCCACCCCAATCATTCACGTCGACGGACAGGCCGTCGAGAGGACGGACAGAGCGTCCAGGGCCGTCCAAGGCGTCCAGAGGACGGGAAGGCCGTCTAGAGGGCCAAGCCGTCTACCCCGCGGATTGGCCGTCTAGAGGTGGAGGCCGTCCAGCCTGCGGTTTTAGGCCTGAGGACGGGAAGGCTGTCCAGCCCGCGGACTGGACGTCGAGAAGACGGGAAGGCCGTCCACGGGGGGAGACCGTCCAGCCTGCGGACTGCTTGGCCTGAGGACGGGAAGGCCGTCCAGCCCGCGGACTAGTCGTCCAGGGGTCCAAGCCATCCAGCCCGCGAACTGGCCGTCGAGAAGACGGGAAGACTTTCGAGAGACGAGAAGGCCGTCGAGAGGGCGGGAAGGTCGTCGAGCGGGCCATTCAAAACAGTGTTGGCCGAGTGTAATTCATTTCTAATCCTTGTTCGGAGAATTTTTCATTTATGTGGTTTGGCACTCTCAGACTTGTCAGGACAGGTGTCCTCCCTCTCAATCGGGCATTAGACTACGGTGGCAGGTAGTTTAAGAGTGCTAACTTAAAGTTCACACTTGTTTCAATTAGAGGACAAATAAATACCAGAGATGACATTCAAATGCTCAAAAAACAAGGTATATTGCTCATTTAGAATGGAATTATATTTTGTTGCACATAAATAATGGAAAAAACATAGCAAAAACCATAGAAGGTCAAATTGAAAACTTCTTAATGTCAGTCCTAGAATGTTCTATTTGGATGTTCATGTTAATATTTGATTCATTCTAATTGCACCCATTTTCACGAAAGTTGTTGGCATTGGGCAATGTTTTTTTTACAAAAATCCCAGAATCTTGCAATCTCTTAAAATAATTTATATTCTGTAGGGCTCAAATTCGAATTCAAATGAATTTTATCAATTATAACTTGTACAATTTCACCTTTGGAATTATTGTATTTTGATTCCATCCTTCCCTGCATGTAAGTGCACCTGACAATTTAGTATTTTGTTGAATTTTAAACCCTGTCTACACTAATATACTAAACTCAAAGTCTCAAACGTACAAACATTCAATAACTTACTAAGCCCAGATCAAATATACAAAGACCAAGACAAAAACCACCCTCTAAATGCTCCAGTTAAAGGTAGTAAGCTTAAAACTCTGAAATGGTTAATTATGAAATAAGTGAAAGACCTCCTAAACAACATATGTCATATGCATATCATTGATTAATGTAAAATATTGTTTTGGCTTTCCATTCATACATTACAGAAAAAGAATGTAGCCCTATACATCTAAACTTAAGAATGTTTTACCTTCTAAAGATATTGTTATGCCGTTTTTTGGTGTCTTCAATATGTTTTATAAAACTTTGATTTTAAATCATTAATCTATTTTTTTCCAATTCAAACTTCAAAGACTACATCTCGATCAAGTTTTGCACTTGTAATGCCAACTAAAAAAAGGAAAGACATTTTTCGTAGTTTCCGGTCCATGCTAGGTTTTGAAGTCAACCCTATAGGCCAATACCCTAAATCCCAAACCTAAACCCTAAACCCTAAACCCTCTTCACTGTTGCAATTTTAAGAGTATTTGATGTTCAAGTTTATGTAACTATAGCAAATAAGAGTGGATTGGTGTAATAAAATTGAAATGCAACATTGAGTACATGAACTTCACATTTTTGTGGTCTCTATATTTTTTTTATGGCTTCTAAATTATAAAGCAACTAGCGGTGAATTATTATAGTTTTTCATATGGATTGTTTATTAATTGCTTATGTAGTACCGTATGTTAACCACTAAACTGACTAAAGTCCCAAGGCCTCTTTTCCATCCTATATCTGAAATAAATTGCCATTTCTATAGTAAAGAATGTAAAAAAAAAAATGAATGTGTTTAGGACTTTAGGCCTTTAAGGTGCACATCTACTTGTAGTACGTAAGATCTCATACTAGAGTACTAGAGTAGTGTTCAATTGACCGGAAGAAATTTCACAAACTTTGCCTATATAGAATTGTAGATTGCAAGATATTTACAATAAACTTCAACCTCTGAACGCCCAACGACATCATTTAGTGCCAATTTGATGGCAATTCAATCACTTCAATGAGATGGGAAAATTGTGGAAGCGTTCAATTCATTTTTTGGGGACCTTCCATGTTGAGTTACAAAGTGTATCCAAATGATTTGGTAGTCTTTCCGATATTTGCCTCCGCGTAATTTAGAGTTTAGGAAAAAAAAAAAAAAAAAAAAATGCTACTTTAGTGTATCTTGGGAAGTTGTTGCTCCTTATTCTAAATCTGAAATTTCTCCCCCAAATTGATATTTTCTGAGTTTGAGTCTAACTATCAAGCAAAAGTTCATTTTCTCTAGTTCCTATTTTATGTAAAATCCCCCAACACGACCCTAAAAATGAAATTTCATTATTGCGATTTGCACTTCGAATGTGTTTTTAATGTCTACTACATTTAGTACATTCTAAATAAATCATGAAATGGAAATTAAGTTTATGCTATGATGGATTCTAATGTCATTGTCCTTGTGATATAAGGTAAACCTGCCTATGACAGGCAAAATGACTGATTTGTTGTATTGCCTTTAGCAAAAATAATCAAATTTTTTCCATACAAAGACACATGTGAGGAATGAAGAACGCAACTGGAATTTTATTTTTTGGATTAAATATGATTTTTTTTTTAATTTTTGAAGTGTACTGTCCAGTAAGCCCAAAAGAGTTTGTAGACTACCCCAAAGCAGCAGAAAATTGTTTCCATGATGGTCATCTTCCCACTTAAAACAGTCATAACATTTTCTAAGATGGCTACAAGACTTTCTAACATGGACATGACATGAAGAAATAAAAAAACTGCTTTTTACTAAAAATAAAAAATCAATTTTCAAAAAAATAAAAATAAAATTTTTAAAGGGCCGTCTAGGACGTTCGACAGGCCATCCAGAGGACGGGCAGGCCGTCGAGAGGATGGGCGGGCCGTTCCCGACCAGGGACAGGCTGTCGAGAGGACGGGCAGGCCGTCCTAGACCACGAACAGGCCGTCGAGAGGATGGGCGGGCCGTTCCCGACCAGGGACAGGCTATCGAGAGGACGGGCAGGCCGTCCTAGACCACGAACAGGCCGTCGAGAGGATGGGCGGGCCGTTCCCGACCAGCGACAGGCCGTCAAGGAGACGGGCACCCCGTCCTTTTGGACGGCCTTTCCGTCCAAGAGACGGGTAGGCCGTCCAGAGGACGGGTATCCTGTCGAGGAGATGGGTTTGCCGTCCACGAGACGGGTATTCCGTCGAGGAGACGGGTATGCTGTCAAGGGGACGGGCAATCCGTCGAGGGGACGGGCAGACCGTCGTCGAAACGGGCAGGCCGTCGAGGGGACGGGTAGACCGTCGAGAGGACGGAAAATCCGTCCGTCCAAGTCTCGGGCGACGGTGTAATTATTTCCCAAACCTGTCGACGGCGCCCCGAACCCGTTGATGGCGTCCCAACCCTGTGTCGGACCTCTGTGGACGTATCGGCCGTCCATTCCAGGGCTGTCCCACGCCCTGGACGGTCTGGATTCGGGGGGGGACGGGCTAATGTTATGTTAATTACCCTGCCTAATCGGGTCGGTAATTGGGGGGTATAAGTAAACTTTTTTGGACAGTTTACGTGCTTCCTCTTTTGAGTTGCACTGTCCGAGCTTGAGAAAGCTTTGCTCTGCAATTTGAGGGGAAGTGTTATACATTTGACATTGTTTTGCCACATTTCAGTTGCCTTCACGCAACAGAAGGCAAAGCAAATTGTCATTGTATTCGCATACAGTATCGTGTGTGTCATTTTCCAAGTATTAAGAATGGACGCAGAGGATGTAGCAGGAGGTTTGGGACTTGGAGGTGACCCCCCAGGAGGTTTGGTACCTGCAGGTGAACCCCCAGGTAGAAGGAAGAGAGGAAACAGAGCAACCTTGGATTGGGGCACACTTAATGCCAAAGAGGTTATGGCAAAGCCTGGGTGGTTGGAGGCAGATGGCCCATGGACAAGAGTGATATGTCGTCAATATATAGATTGGGCCCACATCAACCGCCATTGGCCACACGACTGGTACGAGGTGCACGTGAAATCTGGCGTGGTAAATATTGACCAGTGCCAACATCCGCACTTCAAGAAGAGGATGATTGAAGTATCATTGGCACTTTGGGGGGCAAGATCCAAGAAAGACGGGACACTTTCACTGTGCCAAATGGCATATGCGGAGGTTTTTCTTGGCAAGGATGTGGACTGGAGCAGCTTTTTGGGCAAATTGCGGAATCATGCATTTCCAAATCGAACTCGCCACATTGCACCAAATCCTGCTGTGCCGTTGGACAATGTACCAAATCTTGCCGTGCCATTGGCTGATGTCCAAAATGTGCAAATGGACGTGGTTCCACTGGCGGAGCGTCCAGGGACGGAGTTGATGGAGGTAGAAGTTGGTCAAGGCAGCGGTCCAGATGTCAACCAACAAGCTGTGATTGGTGGAGTGCAAGCTGACGGTGAAGAAGTAATTCACTTGCGCCAATTAGTACAAACACTGCAAGCAGAAAAAGAAGAAACACTACGACAACATGCTGCAGCGTTGGAAGTTCACCGTGCAAGGATGCGGGCCGTTCTAGATGAAAATGTGCGCCTCATCGCACGTGAAGCCGAGCTCGTAGAGCGTGAAAGGCGGGTCAACACAGACTCAGTTCCACCACTCGATCTTGTAGTGGAACGTGCTACATACGGTGCAGATGAAGACACACCAGGCCCGAGCAATATATCTGAGTTTGTGCTGCGATCACGATCCACTTTTCCAAGTGCAGAAAGTGCCACATTGGATATTATGCGTGCACGTGCTGAGCGAGTTGAAGCAGAGCTTGGAAGTACTCGCACAAACATGGAAGAATTAACAAACGCCATGCGTGCTTTGGAACTTCGTGCCAACAACGCCGAGGCAGAGGTGGCGGTGGTTACTGCAGCTCGAACAACCTTGGAGCAGACCATGACCGCATTGAGTGCTGAAAATATGCGGTTGGTTCAAAATCCTCAGAAGGAGCAGAGGCTGCTTCAAATGTGCAACATGAAGTTGACATGCAGCTTAGCGCTAAACGAGGCTGAGCAAATGCAACGTGAAGTGAGGAGAGTGGCTGCAGAATTCAATGATGGCGGTCAACGTTATTTTAGCTTGACCTCGTGGCCTCGGGTGGCAGAAATGTTCACCGATGATTTGCTAGTGTATAGGGAGAATTCAAGCATCGATTGGAATGCCCGTCCAGACTTGGAATTCCAATATAATATCGATCGCCAACGGTACGGGCCACCCAACCACGATGGCATTACGCCACTAGTGTGGCCTTCCGTTCCAGATTTTGTAAAAGATGGAACAACATGTATAATGTGCCAACAACCGTTTGGCCCCGAGGGTGGATGGAATCTTGGTACATGTGGCCATCTATACCACCCCGTGTGTCTTATTCCACACATGGTCACCAGAAAGACATGTGCGCAATGCAGGGCTCCATTTCATGCACGACTGTACAAAACGTTTGGCCTTCAAGACCACATGCCTGAACATTACGAGTACAATGAAGAAAATTTACTGGGCCCCGGTAATAGAGTACATTGGGGGTCCGACATGATATGGCTTTGGAAGTGGGGCCACCACAACCGACACCTCCCGGCAGGAACGGTGGCTGACATACCATGGACGAGTGACAACCAAGTGACAGAGGTGATCAGGAGGGTGTTTGGAGACAGTGATCCAGGGCGTCGACTATATTTTGGTCAGATTGCCGGTGGACATTGGGACCCAGAACGCTTAATTTTTATACGCGCACCACATCCACAACGCATCATGTTTAACTCTCAAGGCCAGCCAGTCGGATTTCAGGGGGAATTGAGCTATGAGGAAGAAATGGCGTACACTGAAGACAATACCTTCCATGAGCCAGCCCTCGTGAATGACATTTTTTTCCACTTACATGATAGATACAATATAGAAGCACTTCAGCTTCTGAAGACTTTCGAATCGCAACAAGAACTGTAGCGATTTTTGAGAAATAGCATTGCACGCGGCGTTGTAATCGAAGATGTAGACTAGATTGTGTATAACTAGATAGATGTATAGAATAAAATACTGGAAGTTGTACAAAGCGAACGTATGTAATTATGTAAAGCCTTTATTAGTTTACCATGTACTTCAACGGATTTATAAAATATGTACATTTATTGTTTTCTTTCCACCTCGTGTATTGTTGCTTCGCCTTTGTCAATTTTTGTAATCTATTGGACCTTTTTGTAATAGTATAGAAGAAGCTTGTATGCTTAGATGGTAGGTAAAAGAGTGTTCTATTTTATTTTTGGTGAAGCCCTAAAGTCTAAAGTCCATTTTTTGGCCCAAAACACCCTAAACCACCACTTTTGCTATGTTCACCTATGAATTAAATTTTCCAATTTATTTTTTGAATCGAACCAAAGGATCTTGTTCTACACTTGTCTTAGATGATTTGATAAAAAATTTGTGATGTTTGATCGTATGGATTGAAAGTTATTAGCATTCGAAGTGAAAGAAACAAATTTATTTTAAGAAGTTGCTAGGATTGCCCGCTCCACAAAAAACCCATAACTTTTCCATTCCTAATCCAAATGGGATGAATGAAAGCCTCCCATTTAAAAGAAAATATAATCCAACTGGAAAAAAAATATACAAATTTGTATTTCATTTTTTTGTGTATTTTTTTGTCTACCCGGAGTCTTGGACCGCCCGGTGTCCCGATCTCCCCTGTTTGAGGTTATTGTGGCATACCCTTTGCTCCTAGGCACCGATTGGAATAGAAATTGTATTATGAATAAACTCATAAGTTTATCTATCATTCCATGTTATCATTCTTATGAAAAAGGTTTCAAAAGTTTCAGTAAAAAATGAGATCATAGGAGCCTATCGAAAATCCATTTTGTCCCTGGCAGAAAGGACAATGAGAGTATGTTACTTTAGGGGCTAAGAAATAAAAACAATGGAAATTCTTTACCAAAGCAAGAAATAAGTAACAAATTATTTGATTGCTTCATATTTGATGAAATCTCCTTTAAGTCTTTAGAATTAAACCAAAAAATAATTCACGTTTTGTAACTTTTGTTCTATTAGTTTTAATGTTTTTTTAGTTGGACTATTGATTGACTACTCCCTCATGTTTATTTTTAAATCCAAAGTTTACAAATTAAAGTATTGAATATTTTCCATTTTTTCTCAAATGGCATTATGGAAATCAAATGATCAAAGTTTAATATCTTGCAATTGCTAACTTGATAAGGTCACACTACATGAAATTTATTTGAAAATCAATTGAAATAAATGACTTTATGAATGGCGATCCTATACTTGAAAGTCTTAAATTGAATAGATTCTAATTTTTTTTTTTTCATTTCATTTCAAGGTGAACATGGAGAAATGCCAACTTGGATTTCTTTTTGGCAATAATTAGCATAGGGCCTACATGGCTACATGGATTAATATTTTTGAATTTCTTGCCATATAGTCAGTGTAAAATCAATTTAGCAACTTCTCTAATTCGAAATTCAATAACAAACTTTAATCCCTAGAATCCTAGATGCCCAAGGCATGTTTTGAGCTTCTACAAATTTGCTCTAAATTGAACAAAATGTTAACATTTTGATTAGGTGACTAGGCGTATCAATTCCAAAAAAATTGTAACCATATAAATTCAAACAAGACATATTAGGGGCTCATAGGTTGCTAAAACACAACAATATCACTTATAGAGTAAAAGATTATAATATTTGAACATGAGGGTGTTAAAACTACAAAAATGATGTGAAGTCTTCCAATCCTCTTTTCAGTTTTCACAAGTAAAATTAAAAAAATTTTAGACCACAAAAATATGAGGTTAAATTGCCGAACATGTATAACCCCAAACAATTTATGGCTTTTAAAAATATACTCCATATTTTTTTTTAAATTAAGAAAAAAATTTGAATGTGATTTTTTCTCCAAGATCTTGTGTTTTCGAGGCACATTTCCAAAAGCTGTCAATGCTACAAGAAGTCAAGATTGCAATGGGTACCCTTGCACAAAGTCTTGAAACGAAAAATCACTATCATTTATTTTTAAGAATAGACTATTGATGCTATAACTAGACTTCAAGAAGAACTTACTAAAAATAGCAACTTGGATACTACTAAAAATAGCAACTTGGTTAGGTTTTATTTAACTTCAAAGTTTTGCCAACACCAGATTTGGGTGCTTCGGGCATTTAGGCAAAAAATCCAATCCCACCCGTCTAGTCTATTTTTCCGTCCACAGAACCGTCTAGTTACCCATCCAGATGCTCGTCCACTTACCCGTCCACTTACCCGTCCAGATGCCCGTCCACCTGCCCGTCCAATTACCCGGCCACTTACCCGGCCAGATGCCCGTCCACCCGCCCGTCCAGTTTTCCATCCACATACCCGTCCATCCCGCCCGTCCAGATACCTGTCCACACAACCGCCCCCCCTCCTGTCCACATGCCTGTCCACATGCCCGTCCACCTTCCCGTCCACATGGTCGTCCAGATACCCGTCCATCACGCCCGTTCCGTGCCCGTCGCCGGAAGCTCGCCCATCTAGCGCGCCCGTCGGCGAAGAACGTCCATCCATTTCTGTAGTTTTCATCCTCTGTCAACGATTCTCGTCCAGATTTCATCCTGACGGACGCCGGGGTTGAATCCTGACGTCCATCCGGACATGCTGACTGACGGACAGGACGTGACGGAGACAACCCTGGTTGAAAGTGAAGAGGGCGTATTTTGATCAAGTTCACCAAAGGATAGTCTGGCGCAAGGAAGCCTATCATTGGTAAGTCCATCAATTCATCTTATTTCCTTAGCAAGAATCAGGAACAAAGAGCTTGTTAAGAAGTGAACTGCATTTTGTTCATAACTTCATGTGTACAATATTTCTCTGCAATATACAGATTTAATTGTTAATATTTGTGACTATTTCATGGTTGTTTGGGTATAAACTGAAGATGTATAATTAATTTTGATACAAAATAATATTAATCATTTTATATTTGTATATAGTCTTCTGAATATTCAATGAATTTCTACATCCAATTAGATATTAAAGCACAAAGAGATTGTCCGTAATGAGAAATTTTAGAGTTCTGCAAATCAGATAAAAAATATAATCCTCCAATTTTTGTCATTCATTTCCTTTGAAAAATTGTAGTATTTAATCTATTGTCATGTTCACCTAGAAATCAATCACTTAGCAGGTAAGATGGGAATGGACTGGTCCTCGTATCCAACAGCCCCTCTAAATGCACCCCAAGCCTCCCTAATAGCACCCTAAAAACCCTTATTTCCCTGTCCTGGTTCTTTTCCTCCCTTCTTGTCATGTGTTTTCAGAAAATACATGTTTATAGAGGCGCAATGTCGGGAGAGCTAGGAGAGATCGAGTCTCGTGGAGATGTTGGAGACAATGAAGGCTGGAGAGCAAAATCTGCCGAACCTGATTCTTCAGAAGTCGCCGTTGTAAGTTTCTGATCATCTTTTGTTGCATTTTGGCGAGGGTAAAGACACCCGTTGCGTGGCACTTCGGCGCACCTCTAAGACCTCCTCGGACCACAGGAGCGCAGGTTCCGCTATGTGGCGGTCATTTGAAGGATTTCCAATTTCATTGTTGATCGCCTTATTGATCGAGATCCAAGAGCCCGAGTTCCGTTTCAACTTGCGTTCAGAGTTTTTTTTTTTTTTTAGTTGCATTCCGAGGAGATCGTCACCTCAATTGATTCTAGTATTGCAACCAGATTATCACCCACCCGTCAAATGATGAGTTAGTATGAGCGGCAAAACGGCACTTAATGTCAATAAATGCCCCGTGAATGAACTTTGAACATGTTAGCCGCGTCGTTGATAAATTTGACCTAGGATTTGCTCGTCCTCGTTGTCGTTGTGCTCGCTCACTACGATCACCAGGATCTCCATTGTAACCATTCCTTCTTCCGCATTCCAGCTTCTCCCTTTCTCGATTTGGAAAGTTTCATCCAAGGTGCAGATTCTAGGGTTTGGCAGGCTCCCGTGAACACGATGAATTCTTGGATTCTACGTATGAACACGGTGTTGACATTGAGCGTCACGGTGCTGGCTGCTCTCTGCACCGTGGCCTCCATATCGGATAACTTGCATGTTTCTTTTTCTGCTCTTGTTTGTTAGTGTCATCAAGGCCTAGCGTGTCAACTAGTTCATATGAAATAAGAAAAGGAAATCTCACCCTACCTCACTGAGCAAATCAAATTCAGTGTCAAGTGGATAACGCTAATGGGTAATGTTCAAATGCACAATTAGGATGACAGAATTGGAAACCAGTAGGGGCTTTAGGGTGTCGATGCATGATCCAGCCTCCTCGGGATCCAAGAGCCTAAGTTTCATTCCGTAGAGCCTGACCTGAGTTTGCAAGAGCCTAAAGTTTGAAAGTAAACCCTAAGCCCGTAATTTGACCCTAAATCCTTTCTTTTATGTCAATGCTAAGCTAGGTTCACGTGTGCAAGAATTGTGAGCGAGACAGAGGTTCACGGCTAGCAATGCATTGACCAACAGTGGGGTTTAGGGTGTCTGGGCTTGACAGACTTAGAAACTAAATGTTTGGGCTAAATAGATCATGCAGACTAAAAGTCAAATTAGCGTCGATATGGGTAATTAAAATGTGATCCAAATTTCTTCAACAATGTGTGTACATTGAGTTCAACAGACTACGTGTGTATATTCAAGTTTTTCAGTGTCTCTGTTTGAGACCATCACCGAATCACACTTGGAACCTTCTTTCAATTTTATTTTTTTGAAAGTTGTTTGTAAATGAACGCATTGATTTCATGAATTGCTAAACCATTTCACTATTTGTATATGGTAAGCATGCGAGCAGAGCGGCAGTTAGGAATTTCCAAGATCTTTTACGTTTTACATTCATTTTAGATGCCAACAGTAGTTTCTTCATTGGGAAATTGATTTGAAGTTTCACTTCCTGCACCCGACACCTCACAGAGCGTAGCGCATATGAGGAGCTTTCGTTGCTTGAATGATTTTTGAGCTTCCATTGGTTCTTGAAACTGAATGCTGAGCTAGATTCAGTAGTGTCAGAAATCTGAGTGTGATCGATTTGGTGCACAAATGGAATTTGGCCTCACTGAAATTGATGTCAAGTGAGGAGTAGCTTCCAAACAATTCTGATAACACTAAACGTGATAAAGCAAATTTGAGACCTCCTCGGACTACAAGAGGGAGAGTTCAGGCTGTGAGGTTTGGCAATTTTAGGATTTCTTCGTTCCTTGATTGGGAAAAATAACGACCACTGTTGAAATACCTTCAGAATCAGTTCAAAATAGTGAATTAATAGGGTCGATTCCACATGTTCATGTCGGAGGATTACTTTGCTTTCAATATTACTTAAAGTTTCAATAATTTATTATTTGTAAATAACCTAATCAATCATTAGCTATAGTTGGTGCAAATATTTTCACGTATGAATGAAGATGGGTGATCTAGCTGCTGATACTAATGAAAATTGATTCTGTTTATTTCGTCCAATTCTTTTTAGAAAGTAGACGGAATTGATAATCTAATGTTGCATGATTCTTGAAGCGTGTCCGCATGCTGGAGATCTAATTAAATGGTGTGTGGTCTCAGTAAGAAATGGTGAATTGGCCCAATTGGTTGGTTCCATTAGATGATGATGTATTTGAGAAGGAGAGACATAGAATTGCATGTGGAGGGAAAGGGTGACTTGCTGTCCTTGTAGAAGTCCTATTTTTTTAAATCAGACCTAGTAATGGAGTGATCTTTTGGTTGTATACAGACATTGTACAAAGAAGATGATGCATCCACAAGACAAGATGAGCTAGGTGAAGGGGGGGCAGAGAAGATGACCATGCCTAAGAAGGACCAAATTGCACTTGCATCTACTGTAAGTTTGTAGTGTTATTTGTTTTTGCAATTAGCAAGCTCAATCTGATTTTAATTAGACAGTGGTTTTTAAATCGATTCTAGTTGAAAATTTAATATGGAGAAGAAACCTTAGGATGAGCAAACCAATTGAATCCTATGTGTTATCGAAATGTGATTTTCTAAATATTTTGTTTTTTTAATGTTTTGTATAGGGTATGGGAGCTATACTATATGATGGAGAATTCAATGTAGCTCACACCACTCATCAAGTCAATCTTAGAATCAATAATGACACAAATACAAAAGATGTAGAACTTGGACAAGCTAATCAACAGGTCACATGTTCCAGTCCTGCCTCAAATTCACGAGAGATACCTAATTGTAGACATTACAACATCTTATTTATTTGCTTGGTGTCATTAAGACAAGATCAAATTATAATGTGTAGTAAACCTTAGAATCAAGGGACCAGTTGTTTACAATAATTTATGAGTTTTTAGTTGGGGCTAGGAAATTGTGGATGCGTTGGATGCTTTCCTGGAAGTTAGATAAATCATCCTTTGACCCTCCTCGGACCACAGTAGCCTAATTTTCATAAGATGAGTGATCCTTGTCTTCTACTAGGTCACTAAATTTGTTCATCATTATAGTTGCTGACAGGATCTACAGAATTTTCAAAACTCGAGTAGGAATCCGTTCTATGAGTCCAACATTGTTCATTCAACTTTACGTACACTACTAAAATTTTAATTGATCATGCCAGATTAATTCTTCATTTTTCTACATCCAATCATTACTCAAAAAATGTATTGCCCAAACCTTAATCCAGAGATAGGTAATAGAAGTTTATAAATTTTGAGGCCATCTTGAAGTTTTAGAGATTAATTGCTTATTTAAAGATTAAGTACCATATTTAATTATTCAAAGGAGTAATTTGTTAGATAATTCAATAGAGGAGAAAAGGTTTATATCTTTGCAACAATATTGAGAATAGTTAGAACTCTTCTAAATACTCTAGAATCTAAATCCCCTCCCCCCTAAATTTTGATAGAAATGATAGTTTATTCTTAGTTAATTATTTTATGATAAAAACTTCCGGGAATTCATTAAGTGAGTGTATTTATTAAAGCCAAAGGTAAGTAAACCTTCCATCCACATTTAATTTGACTAATTTAGTTATGTAGGAACTTTCAAATTTAAATTATAATTTGGAATCACTACAATCTCATATAATGCTTTTTAAGTATAAGATATAGTACAATTATAACTAAATAGAATAGTGATTCCGTACGAGCCTGTCAAATTAAATACAATGCATTCGTTCCTTAAAAGTATCAATTTTTTTTTTTCCTGCAAATCTCACCAACAATCATGACACTAAGAGCCAATTAAATCCATAGTAAAAGGTCTTGGGACCCTTCTCGGACCACAGAAGGCTCCTTAGATTATAGAAGCCTCCTCGGAATCCGAGGAGGCTATTTAATGTCTGGAATTAGAGAATCCTGATTTAGTTATGAGTGGCCGAGTGCTTCCCACAATCAAAGAGCAGTCCATCCCAACTCATAAATTATATAGTTTTTGGCTCTTAAGGTTGATTTAATCTTTATTTGGGCATAGATTGTAAGTATATTCGAAATCTTAACAATTCTATTACGAAAAAGGGAATTTTTGAAGCTCAAAGCTCCAATTTGTTAGTGGTCCTTGAAATGAATGTGGTATGACTTGACCCTCCTTGAAATCAAGGAGGGTGGTTGGGCTGTCTAGATTATTTTTTGGAATGCTAGAATTGATTCCTATTGTAGTATGTGTCAGCATTTATGTTCTAAAATTCTGTTGGTTCTATGTTGAGGGTGACATGTTCAAATAGTAATTTGTATGTCAAAGAGGGTTAGAGTCTCATTCACATGTTATATGATGCTACATAATTCAAGTTAGTTTTGTTTTTACATACAAAATGCTAGGGCATGCATAACTTATTTGATAATTTCGATTGCAAATATTCAGGAGATGCCTTTGTTGACATGTGAAGAGACCAAAGATGCTTTTCGGATGAAGGAGAAACTTGACTCAAACTCAATCATACAGGAATTGCGATTTAAGCCACATGAATCTTGTCATTTCAAAATTCCTTTGTGCTGTATGATATCACTTCTATGGTGAGGCCGGTTCTCCAAACGGATCTAGTTCGGCTTCAATCTGAATTTGTACATGGATATCGAGAAGGTGATAGGGTAATGTATGTGTCAGCTACTAACGACCAGGGGCTTACCCAAAGGGTTACTAAGGAAATTTCTAGCGGATGGGATGCTCACTGGATTGAAGAGAATGCACTTTTTGAAGAGCAGTTGCAATGCCATGAGGACCGGTCTTCCCTATCTGGTTTTATGTTTTTTGTTTGGGATGGTAACCACCGCCATATGGCATGGATTGCTTATATCAGCAATCACTACAAGAAAACGAGGGGTTTTGCAACTACACTGTGCAATTCATTTTGTAGTTGCATAGGTCGTTTGCAATTAGGTGATAATTTGGAGCCCACAGTTGCAGTGGACAAGTTGCATGAGTTGCAAAGCAGTTGCAAAAAATTCAAAGTTATTTATCATTTGACAGTATACTTGAAAGTTCATCGATGAACTTTTCTGACGTGGTTGCTTACGTGGAAGTCATTTGTGTGCAACTTGTTTGCAACTAATGTGCAACTGGTTTGCAATTGACTTACAACTGGTTTGCGATTGGTGTGCAACTAGTTTGCAATTGATGTGCAACTAGTTTGCGTCTTTGTGATTTGTAGATTTGAACTTTGAATTTCAAAGATTTGTAGATTCTAATTTCAGATCTATCTTTTTTTTTAGATCACCAAACTAGAAATATCTTAAACTTTAAATATTTATAGATTTTTGTAGATTATAAAAATCTACAACTTGTAGAAATCTACAAGGTGTAAAAATCTACAAAATATATAAATATTAGAATTTCATTATCAAATTCATTACACAATATTGCTATAACTTACAATTCGTATATGTTCAACTTAATGGTATTCTTGACAATTGATGTGGGACAATTAATAAAAGACTTAATAGTAGTTGCATTTTAGTTGTTTTCTAGTTGCATGCTAGTTTTTTCCAGTTAAAGTCTAGTTGTTTTTAAGTCAAACACTAGTCAAATTGTAATTGCAATGTAGTTGTAGTCTAGTTGCACTATAGTTGCAATCCAATTGCAGTCTAATTGCAATCTAGTTGCATTCTAGTTAAATTGCTATTGAATTTAAATTACATGCAACTATAGATAGACACATTGGACTCTACAGAACGTAAAATTGTCTACATTGACAATTGTGATGAAGATTGGATGTAAAGTACCTCACATCAACTCTTTTGTTACATTCCCGTATGCGTAACTACATGTTGCGACTACTTTGCAACTACAGTGTAACTATGTCAAAGTTGGTGCAAATATAGCAGATTGTAGTTGTAGGGCAGTTGCGTAGGACATGTAGTTGCATTTCAGTCGGTTGTAGCAGACACGTTTTTCTTCTAGTGAATATGCGTTCTACTGAACAAGCTTGGCATATTAGCGTGGATTCTATTTTGCTTGAGATGAAAGGCTCCACAGGAATTTTGATGAATGCTATGAATGACATCAACAGGTAAAATCTGTTTTCCCATTTTTGTGTTTTGTTTGTTTATCTTCTGTATATTACTGAGACATTGTATAAAATGTTAAATTCTAATTTTGGTGGTCAAGACTAAATTGGCACCCAATTTCAAATAGATCTACAGAGAACGCACATGTAAAAACCAATGTTGTTCACCGGCTTCATCGAGTGAACACATACGGATCACTAAAGTTGGAAGATTTCAAGGACCTTCTTACTGAAGAAGAATACCGAGCTTGTGAGGCAAGGGTTAAACCTTATCCATGGTATCTATTTACCTCTGACATCTTCATCAAGTTCTTTTTATCGGGTAAGACAATTATTCATCAATATTTGATTTCTACTAGACATACAATAAGAATACATTCATTTTAACTTCTTCGTTTTAATCTTTGCAGCAAGAAGTGTCAATTGCAGCAGATCAGGCTGCTAGCTTATATAAGGAGAGAACTCCTAAAGAAGATCGAAATGCTAGAGCTTTGCATGATGCTATGAAAGCGGCAGCAAATGCAAAAATGAAGTCCCTTCGGTCTGAGTTTGACAAGTTGAGTGGAGTTGGGAACCTCAAACATGGAGCACGGTGGTTGGAAGAGGTAAACTTCTTATTTTCTTTTAGTTCTTCTTGATAATAAGTGGGGGGAGGATGAAGTTGAAGAACATGTTTGTCATTATGTATTCAACTTATAAATTCAATATTTTTCTATTTATTTGTCCAGATTAACCTTCATTGGAGCAAATATGAACGTCCAAACATGACTTTGGATAAGCTCCAACATCTGGCTGCAACCATTGTCTCATCAATTTACAAGAGTCATTGGCTTTCATGGTGGAATTCCGGCAATATGAACCGAGCGGCTCTTCGATTTCCAGTTCCTATAGGAACTGAAGAAAAGCTAAAAAATTGGTTACCCAAAGCTTGCTTTTGGGCTGAGGTAACTAATTCAATTTTTGCTTTACAATTTCTGGCTTCAAGGCAATTCAAATTTTTGTAGATGATTGTCAAATTCTATGATCTTCTAATAGAATAGTTATATGTCAAACTAATACTTATTCCAAAAATGTTGTAGTTAGAAGAAGCTGCTACAACATGGTTCAACGCAATAGTAGCTTCAGAGTGCATTAGTATCAAATGGGATGCTAATGATTCTCTTGATTGTATTGGGGACTACATTGAGCGTTACAGAATCATTCTATGGGATCATGCCTTCAATGTATTCTTTGGCAAGAAATCCAAATACTCACGTACACTTCCATTCATTGGACAAGAAGGAATGGAGCACATTATGCTACGTTGCGTATACCGGTACTTTCATTAGCCCTTATTTTAAATTCACTTCTGATTTAGTATTCTGTTTTAAGGATTGGATTTGAAATTGTTTTGTGCTCATTCTTTATGTTTGTTTTTGTATTCAGGTACTTTATTCGAGAGTTGGCTTCAAAGGGAGGCATAGCCAAGAGGGATATGCCTAAACTATTCGGAGCATGGGTTGATAAGACCTTGCCATCCTGTGTATTTACAGCCATGCAGATCCGGGTTTTTAATACTGATGAATTGGTAGCTTATCCATGGTATTTGGAGTGCCAAAAATTGTATGCACCTGCAGAAGAACAATCAAAGAAAGCAAGTACTACAAAGATAGGGGTTGAAGATTTGTCTGATGAGGAAGAGGAGGAAGAAGTTTTGGAGCAACTAATAAATAAGAATGTGAAGAAGAAACAAATTCCAAAGGTACAGCTGTGAGCTCCCAATTTGTCACTTGGGACTCGTAGAATTATTTTTTGGGGAATTTGCAATTTAAAGTTAAGAAAAATATACAAAAAGCCATAAAAAGAGTGTAGAACCAAAATAGGGTTGTAACATACCCATTATAGTATTTGGTCTAGATTTGTGTTTAGACTTAGAATCCCACCAAACTTGGCCTAAAAATAGGTAGAAAGAACAAAACGGTTAGGTTCGGAGGATTTGAGTCACATAGCCCCAAAAGGGCTAAATCCCACCATGAATGTGGCAATTCATGGCTAAGTCGGTCCGAGGGATCCATAGCGAGGCCACTAGGTCGGGTTGTAGAGTTAGGTTTAGAATTCCCCAAACCCCAATTGTTAGCATGTAGGAGCCACTGACGCAAGATCGGGCCCGTGGAGGAATCTACAGCCTAAGGATGGTGTCCTAGGGTAAACTCCATGCCAAAAATCCAACGACAAAATCGATTCGCCAAGATTCCTCTATCTGCAAAAGATTCCCGCACCATCGCTAATTCAAGGAGATGGCCAGTTTCATCTCCACTGACCAATCGTGCCAGGTACGGAAATGCACCTACACGTCCTTTACGTGACTCCCTAAGAGGTCACGTGAAAGATCCCGTCATCTTCCGACTTGCAGAAGAACCTTTTCCGGATGGTCAACCCTGGTAACCTCCAACGGGAATTTCATGGAAATTACTCAGGTTACAGGAAAATCTCACTAAAAATTAGACTAGCTTTTTTATGTTAATAATGCGCTCCATGAAGTTTCACGACATTCCGATAGCAGCAAGTACCCAAACCGGCGAGATTCCTCAGGAATTAATCACGTGGCGGGGTCCCCGCCGCGTTGACTGGCATCCCGGGACCATAGAATGGCAAAACGAAGTCAACCAAGAGTCCTTTCCGACTCTCTCGCACCTACCGGAGACCCTAGGCTATTTACATTTCTCAAAATAGGAGACCCCAAAGATTTAGGATTTTTACCACGATTTGGTTTTTAAACTAAATTAGCCTACGATGTTTTTTTGGCCTCAGTATGGGGGTAGAGGGGGGTTTGGACTAAGCACGGTGATCTAGAGCCAACATCGCAATCCGTTTGATGATTGGAGTTAATCTCCAAAAGTTAGGAGGTTGGTTCAGCATAGATAGGTAAAAGTAGTTTTTTAGGGATTAGGATGAAAATCTTTGAAGATGAGGATGAAAATCCAAATTGATAAGGTTACCTTAAAACTCTTGAGGGAGGGGTGGGGCCTTGGAAACCTATTTAAGGTCCCCATTTTTCTCTCTAGAACACCTCCAATTCTTGTTTTGGATCCGTGGGTCCAACTTATGTTGGAAGATTTTGGCATTTTAGCTAAGAAACCTCTACGGTGTGTTTTGAGCTCTTTTTGGACTCCATTGTTGTTAAAGTTCAAGCTTTGAAGTCTTTGTGGAGTCCTTCCACCTTATTGCGTGTGTCATTTGGCTCTTTTTTCTCCTTGTTGTTGGACTAACGACTGTTCCTTTGTCAAGTATTCTTAGTTTGTTGTACTAATCCTAAAGACTCCCCCCACCGTACCTTGGTAATGCCACTTTGGGGGGCCTTTAGTGTGGATCTTTGAGTGCTTAAACTAACTCTTATAGTACTAACCCATGCATGTTAAGTGACACTAACCCTTGGAAGCATTCTTATGTGTAGAGCGACTCCAATTGGGAACTAACCTTTGTCTAAAGTCATGTTCACTGTGTGTGGGGCCCCTCAAGACAGCGAAGCTTTGAACCTGTCAGTGTCAGAAGTTGTAGATTGTGTGTGGGACCCCTATAGACAGCGAAGCTTTGAATCTGTGAGTACCAAAAGTCCTAGATTGTGTGTTAAAACAGTAACCGGCGAGGGAGCTTTGAACCTGTCAGTCTTAGGAAGTCCTAGAATTGGTGTTAAAACCATCAAGACAGCAAAGCTTTGAAGCTCCCTTACTACCAACAGGGTTGCCCCCGTCACGTCCTATCCGTCCGTCAGCATGTCCGGACAAGCGTCAGGATTCAACCCCGACGTCCGTCAGGATGAAATCTGGACGAGAATCGTTGACAGAGGATGAAAACTACGGAAATGGATGGACGTTCTTCGCCGACGGGCAACGAGCTTCTGTCGACGGGCACGGAACGGGCGTGTGGACGGGTATCTGGACGGAAAACTGGACGACCATGTGGATGGGCGGGTGGACGGGCATCTGGACAGGCATGTGGACAGAGGGGGGGCGGATGTGTGGACGGGTATCTGGACGGGCAGGATGGACGGGTATGTGGATGGAAAACTGGACGGGCGGGTGGACGGGCATGTGGACGGGCATGTGGACAGGAGGGGGGGCGGTTGTGTGGACGGGTATCTGGACGGGCGGGATGGACGGGTATGTGGATGGAAAACTGGACGGGCGGGTGGACGGGCATCTGGCCGGGTAAGTGGCCGGGTAATTGGACGGGCAGGTGGACGGGCATCTGGACGGGTAAGTGGACGGGTAAGTGGACGGGCATCTGGATGGGTAACTAGACGGTTCTGTGGACGGAAAAATAGACTAGACGGGTGGGATTGGATTTTTTGCCTAAATGCCCGAAGCACCCAAATCTGGTGTTGGCAAAACTTTGAAGTTAAATAAAACCTAACCAAGTTGCTATTTTTAGTAGTATCCAAGTTGCTATTTTTAGTAAGTTCTTCTTGAAGTCTAGTTATAGCATCAATAGTCTATTCTTAAAAATAAATGATAGTGATTTTTCGTTTCAAGACTTTGTGCAAGGGTACCCATTGCAATCTTGACTTCTTGTAGCATTGACAGCTTTTGGAAATGTGCCTCGAAAACACAAGATCTTGGAGAAAAAATCACATTCAAATTTTTTTCTTAATTTAAAAAAAAATATGGAGTATATTTTTAAAAGCCATAAATTGTTTGGGGTTATACATGTTCGGCAATTTAACCTCATATTTTTGTGGTCTAAAATTTTTTTAATTTTACTTGTGAAAACTGAAAAGAGGATTGGAAGACTTCACATCATTTTTGTAGTTTTAACACCCTCATGTTCAAATATTATAATCTTTTACTCTATAAGTGATATTGTTGTGTTTTAGCAACCTATGAGCCCCTAATATGTCTTGTTTGAATTTATATGGTTACAATTTTTTTGGAATTGATACGCCTAGTCACCTAATCAAAATGTTAACATTTTGTTCAATTTAGAGCAAATTTGTAGAAGCTCAAAACATGCCTTGGGCATCTAGGATTCTAGGGATTAAAGTTTGTTATTGAATTTCGAATTAGAGAAGTTGCTAAATTGATTTTACACTGACTATATGGCAAGAAATTCAAAAATATTAATCCATGTAGCCATGTAGGCCCTATGCTAATTATTGCCAAAAAGAAATCCAAGTTGGCATTTCTCCATGTTCACCTTGAAATGAAATGAAAAAAAAAAAATTAGAATCTATTCAATTTAAGACTTTCAAGTATAGGATCGCCATTCATAAAGTCATTTATTTCAATTGATTTTCAAATAAATTTCATGTAGTGTGACCTTATCAAGTTAGCAATTGCAAGATATTAAACTTTGATCATTTGATTTCCATAATGCCATTTGAGAAAAAATGGAAAATATTCAATACTTTAATTTGTAAACTTTGGATTTAAAAATAAACATGAGGGAGTAGTCAATCAATAGTCCAACTAAAAAAACATTAAAACTAATAGAACAAAAGTTACAAAACGTGAATTATTTTTTGGTTTAATTCTAAAGACTTAAAGGAGATTTCATCAAATATGAAGCAATCAAATAATTTGTTACTTATTTCTTGCTTTGGTAAAGAATTTCCATTGTTTTTATTTCTTAGCCCCTAAAGTAACATACTCTCATTGTCCTTTCTGCCAGGGACAAAATGGATTTTCGATAGGCTCCTATGATCTCATTTTTTACTGAAACTTTTGAAACCTTTTTCATAAGAATGATAACATGGAATGATAGATAAACTTATGAGTTTATTCATAATACAATTTCTATTCCAATCGGTGCCTAGGAGCAAAGGGTATGCCACAATAACCTCAAACAGGGGAGATCGGGACACCGGGCGGTCCAAGACTCCGGGTAGACAAAAAAATACACAAAAAAATGAAATACAAATTTGTATATTTTTTTTCCAGTTGGATTATATTTTCTTTTAAATGGGAGGCTTTCATTCATCCCATTTGGATTAGGAATGGAAAAGTTATGGGTTTTTTGTGGAGCGGGCAATCCTAGCAACTTCTTAAAATAAATTTGTTTCTTTCACTTCGAATGCTAATAACTTTCAATCCATACGATCAAACATCACAAATTTTTTATCAAATCATCTAAGACAAGTGTAGAACAAGATCCTTTGGTTCGATTCAAAAAATAAATTGGAAAATTTAATTCATAGGTGAACATAGCAAAAGTGGTGGTTTAGGGTGTTTTGGGCCAAAAAATGGACTTTAGACTTTAGGGCTTCACCAAAAATAAAATAGAACACTCTTTTACCTACCATCTAAGCATACAAGCTTCTTCTATACTATTACAAAAAGGTCCAATAGATTACAAAAATTGACAAAGGCGAAGCAACAATACACGAGGTGGAAAGAAAACAATAAATGTACATATTTTATAAATCCGTTGAAGTACATGGTAAACTAATAAAGGCTTTACATAATTACATACGTTCGCTTTGTACAACTTCCAGTATTTTATTCTATACATCTATCTAGTTATACACAATCTAGTCTACATCTTCGATTACAACGCCGCGTGCAATGCTATTTCTCAAAAATCGCTACAGTTCTTGTTGCGATTCGAAAGTCTTCAGAAGCTGAAGTGCTTCTATATTGTATCTATCATGTAAGTGGAAAAAAATGTCATTCACGAGGGCTGGCTCATGGAAGGTATTGTCTTCAGTGTACGCCATTTCTTCCTCATAGCTCAATTCCCCCTGAAATCCGACTGGCTGGCCTTGAGAGTTAAACATGATGCGTTGTGGATGTGGTGCGCGTATAAAAATTAAGCGTTCTGGGTCCCAATGTCCACCGGCAATCTGACCAAAATATAGTCGACGCCCTGGATCACTGTCTCCAAACACCCTCCTGATCACCTCTGTCACTTGGTTGTCACTCGTCCATGGTATGTCAGCCACCGTTCCTGCCGGGAGGTGTCGGTTGTGGTGGCCCCACTTCCAAAGCCATATCATGTCGGACCCCCAATGTACTCTATTACCGGGGCCCAGTAAATTTTCTTCATTGTACTCGTAATGTTCAGGCATGTGGTCTTGAAGGCCAAACGTTTTGTACAGTCGTGCATGAAATGGAGCCCTGCATTGCGCACATGTCTTTCTGGTGACCATGTGTGGAATAAGACACACGGGGTGGTATAGATGGCCACATGTACCAAGATTCCATCCACCCTCGGGGCCAAACGGTTGTTGGCACATTATACATGTTGTTCCATCTTTTACAAAATCTGGAACGGAAGGCCACACTAGTGGCGTAATGCCATCGTGGTTGGGTGGCCCGTACCGTTGGCGATCGATATTATATTGGAATTCCAAGTCTGGACGGGCATTCCAATCGATGCTTGAATTCTCCCTATACACTAGCAAATCATCGGTGAACATTTCTGCCACCCGAGGCCACGAGGTCAAGCTAAAATAACGTTGACCGCCATCATTGAATTCTGCAGCCACTCTCCTCACTTCACGTTGCATTTGCTCAGCCTCGTTTAGCGCTAAGCTGCATGTCAACTTCATGTTGCACATTTGAAGCAGCCTCTGCTCCTTCTGAGGATTTTGAACCAACCGCATATTTTCAGCACTCAATGCGGTCATGGTCTGCTCCAAGGTTGTTCGAGCTGCAGTAACCACCGCCACCTCTGCCTCGGCGTTGTTGGCACGAAGTTCCAAAGCACGCATGGCGTTTGTTAATTCTTCCATGTTTGTGCGAGTACTTCCAAGCTCTGCTTCAACTCGCTCAGCACGTGCACGCATAATATCCAATGTGGCACTTTCTGCACTTGGAAAAGTGGATCGTGATCGCAGCACAAACTCAGATATATTGCTCGGGCCTGGTGTGTCTTCATCTGCACCGTATGTAGCACGTTCCACTACAAGATCGAGTGGTGGAACTGAGTCTGTGTTGACCCGCCTTTCACGCTCTACGAGCTCGGCTTCACGTGCGATGAGGCGCACATTTTCATCTAGAACGGCCCGCATCCTTGCACGGTGAACTTCCAACGCTGCAGCATGTTGTCGTAGTGTTTCTTCTTTTTCTGCTTGCAGTGTTTGTACTAATTGGCGCAAGTGAATTACTTCTTCACCGTCAGCTTGCACTCCACCAATCACAGCTTGTTGGTTGACATCTGGACCGCTGCCTTGACCAACTTCTACCTCCATCAACTCCGTCCCTGGACGCTCCGCCAGTGGAACCACGTCCATTTGCACATTTTGGACATCAGCCAATGGCACGGCAAGATTTGGTACATTGTCCAACGGCACAGCAGGATTTGGTGCAATGTGGCGAGTTCGATTTGGAAATGCATGATTCCGCAATTTGCCCAAAAAGCTGCTCCAGTCCACATCCTTGCCAAGAAAAACCTCCGCATATGCCATTTGGCACAGTGAAAGTGTCCCGTCTTTCTTGGATCTTGCCCCCCAAAGTGCCAATGATACTTCAATCATCCTCTTCTTGAAGTGCGGATGTTGGCACTGGTCAATATTTACCACGCCAGATTTCACGTGCACCTCGTACCAGTCGTGTGGCCAATGGCGGTTGATGTGGGCCCAATCTATATATTGACGACATATCACTCTTGTCCATGGGCCATCTGCCTCCAACCACCCAGGCTTTGCCATAACCTCTTTGGCATTAAGTGTGCCCCAATCCAAGGTTGCTCTGTTTCCTCTCTTCCTTCTACCTGGGGGTTCACCTGCAGGTACCAAACCTCCTGGGGGGTCACCTCCAAGTCCCAAACCTCCTGCTACATCCTCTGCGTCCATTCTTAATACTTGGAAAATGACACACACGATACTGTATGCGAATACAATGACAATTTGCTTTGCCTTCTGTTGCGTGAAGGCAACTGAAATGTGGCAAAACAATGTCAAATGTATAACACTTCCCCTCAAATTGCAGAGCAAAGCTTTCTCAAGCTCGGACAGTGCAACTCAAAAGAGGAAGCACGTAAACTGTCCAAAAAAGTTTACTTATACCCCCCAATTACCGACCCGATTAGGCAGGGTAATTAACATAACATTAGCCCGTCCCCCCCCGAATCCAGACCGTCCAGGGCGTGGGACAGCCCTGGAATGGACGGCCGATACGTCCACAGAGGTCCGACACAGGGTTGGGACGCCATCAACGGGTTCGGGGCGCCGTCGACAGGTTTGGGAAATAATTACACCGTCGCCCGAGACTTGGACGGACGGATTTTCCGTCCTCTCGACGGTCTACCCGTCCCCTCGACGGCCTGCCCGTTTCGACGACGGTCTGCCCGTCCCCTCGACGGTCTGCCCGTCCCCTCGACGGATTGCCCGTCCCCTTGACAGCATACCCGTCTCCTCGACGGAATACCCGTCTCGTGGACGGCAAACCCATCTCCTCGACAGGATACCCGTCCTCTGGACGGCCTACCCGTCTCTTGGACGGAAAGGCCGTCCAAAAGGACGGGGTGCCCGTCTCCTTGACGGCCTGTCGCTGGTCGGGAACGGCCCGCCCATCCTCTCGACGGCCTGTTCGTGGTCTAGGACGGCCTGCCCGTCCTCTCGATAGCCTGTCCCTGGTCGGGAACGGCCCGCCCATCCTCTCGACGGCCTGTTCGTGGTCTAGGACGGCCTGCCCGTCCTCTCGACAGCCTGTCCCTGGTCGGGAACGGCCCGCCCATCCTCTCGACGGCCTGCCCGTCCTCTGGATGGCCTGTCGAACGTCCTAGACGGCCCTTTAAAAATTTTATTTTTATTTTTTTGAAAATTGATTTTTTATTTTTAGTAAAAAGCAGTTTTTTTATTTCTTCATGTCATGTCCATGTTAGAAAGTCTTGTAGCCATCTTAGAAAATGTTATGACTGTTTTAAGTGGGAAGATGACCATCATGGAAACAATTTTCTGCTGCTTTGGGGTAGTCTACAAACTCTTTTGGGCTTACTGGACAGTACACTTCAAAAATTAAAAAAAAAATCATATTTAATCCAAAAAATAAAATTCCAGTTGCGTTCTTCATTCCTCACATGTGTCTTTGTATGGAAAAAATTTGATTATTTTTGCTAAAGGCAATACAACAAATCAGTCATTTTGCCTGTCATAGGCAGGTTTACCTTATATCACAAGGACAATGACATTAGAATCCATCATAGCATAAACTTAATTTCCATTTCATGATTTATTTAGAATGTACTAAATGTAGTAGACATTAAAAACACATTCGAAGTGCAAATCGCAATAATGAAATTTCATTTTTAGGGTCGTGTTGGGGGATTTTACATAAAATAGGAACTAGAGAAAATGAACTTTTGCTTGATAGTTAGACTCAAACTCAGAAAATATCAATTTGGGGGAGAAATTTCAGATTTAGAATAAGGAGCAACAACTTCCCAAGATACACTAAAGTAGCATTTTTTTTTGTTTTTTTTTTTCCTAAACTCTAAATTACGCGGAGGCAAATATCGGAAAGACTACCAAATCATTTGGATACACTTTGTAACTCAACATGGAAGGTCCCCAAAAAATGAATTGAACGCTTCCACAATTTTCCCATCTCATTGAAGTGATTGAATTGCCATCAAATTGGCACTAAATGATGTCGTTGGGCGTTCAGAGGTTGAAGTTTATTGTAAATATCTTGCAATCTACAATTCTATATAGGCAAAGTTTGTGAAATTTCTTCCGGTCAATTGAACACTACTCTAGTACTCTAGTATGAGATCTTACGTACTACAAGTAGATGTGCACCTTAAAGGCCTAAAGTCCTAAACACATTCATTTTTTTTTTTACATTCTTTACTATAGAAATGGCAATTTATTTCAGATATAGGATGGAAAAGAGGCCTTGGGACTTTAGTCAGTTTAGTGGTTAACATACGGTACTACATAAGCAATTAATAAACAATCCATATGAAAAACTATAATAATTCACCGCTAGTTGCTTTATAATTTAGAAGCCATAAAAAAAATATAGAGACCACAAAAATGTGAAGTTCATGTACTCAATGTTGCATTTCAATTTTATTACACCAATCCACTCTTATTTGCTATAGTTACATAAACTTGAACATCAAATACTCTTAAAATTGCAACAGTGAAGAGGGTTTAGGGTTTAGGGTTTAGGTTTGGGATTTAGGGTATTGGCCTATAGGGTTGACTTCAAAACCTAGCATGGACCGGAAACTACGAAAAATGTCTTTCCTTTTTTTAGTTGGCATTACAAGTGCAAAACTTGATCGAGATGTAGTCTTTGAAGTTTGAATTGGAAAAAAATAGATTAATGATTTAAAATCAAAGTTTTATAAAACATATTGAAGACACCAAAAAACGGCATAACAATGTCTTTAGAAGGTAAAACATTCTTAAGTTTAGATGTATAGGGCTACATTCTTTTTCTGTAATGTATGAATGGAAAGCCAAAACAATATTTTACATTAATCAATGATATGCATATGACATATGTTGTTTAGGAGGTCTTTCACTTATTTCATAATTAACCATTTCAGAGTTTTAAGCTTACTACCTTTAACTGGAGCATTTAGAGGGTGGTTTTTGTCTTGGTCTTTGTATATTTGATCTGGGCTTAGTAAGTTATTGAATGTTTGTACGTTTGAGACTTTGAGTTTAGTATATTAGTGTAGACAGGGTTTAAAATTCAACAAAATACTAAATTGTCAGGTGCACTTACATGCAGGGAAGGATGGAATCAAAATACAATAATTCCAAAGGTGAAATTGTACAAGTTATAATTGATAAAATTCATTTGAATTCGAATTTGAGCCCTACAGAATATAAATTATTTTAAGAGATTGCAAGATTCTGGGATTTTTGTAAAAAAAACATTGCCCAATGCCAACAACTTTCGTGAAAATGGGTGCAATTAGAATGAATCAAATATTAACATGAACATCCAAATAGAACATTCTAGGACTGACATTACGAAGTTTTCAATTTGACCTTCTATGGTTTTTGCTATGTTTTTTCCATTATTTATGTGCAACAAAATATAATTCCATTCTAAATGAGCAATATACCTTGTTTTTTGAGCATTTGAATGTCATCTCTGGTATTTATTTGTCCTCTAATTGAAACAAGTGTGAACTTTAAGTTAGCACTCTTAAACTACCTGCCACCGTAGTCTAATGCCCGATTGAGAGGGAGGACACCTGTCCTGACAAGTCTGAGAGTGCCAAACCACATAAATGAAAAATTCTCCGAACAAGGATTAGAAATGAATTACACTCGGCCAACACTGTTTTGAATGGCCCGCTCGACGACCTTCCCGCCCTCTCGACGGCCTTCTCGTCTCTCGAAAGTCTTCCCGTCTTCTCGACGGCCAGTTCGCGGGCTGGATGGCTTGGACCCCTGGACGACTAGTCCGCGGGCTGGACGGCCTTCCCGTCCTCAGGCCAAGCAGTCCGCAGGCTGGACGGTCTCCCCCCGTGGACGGCCTTCCCGTCTTCTCGACGTCCAGTCCGCGGGCTGGACAGCCTTCCCGTCCTCAGGCCTAAAACCGCAGGCTGGACGGTCTCCCCCCGTGGACGGCCTTCTCGTCCTCTCGACGGCCAGTCCACGGGCTGGACGGCCTCCACCTCTAGACGGCCAATCCGCGGGGTAGACGGCTTGGCCCTCTAGACGGCCTTCCCGTCCTCTGGACGCCTTGGACGGCCCTGGACGCTCTGTCCGTCCTCTCGACGGCCTGTCCGTCGACGTGAATGATTGGGGTGGATTGACCCCCTCGCTCGGCCTTACCAGGGGTGCATGTAAAAAGAAGCCCTCTATTTTCGGCCGATCCAGGGTTATTATTTGATGTGATTGAACTAATTAGGGATCTTTATGAATTCAGAATTTGCAAAAAAAGAATGGTGCGGAAAACAGGGTCGGCCCGGAGGGCCGAGCGAGGGGTCAGTTCACCCCGGCCACGTGAAATGGGTATATAAGATTGTTTTTAGGGTACTTTCGCCACAGTCTCTCCTGCTCTGACGGTGCTCTCTTGTCTTGGATTGGTTGCAGTCCTTGCTTGCGAACGCGGGTGCTGGGTAGAGGCTGTTTTGAGGAATAAGGGGGGCGGTTTTTCACTTTGTGGAAGACGAATTCCTAATTCCTTTGATTTTGATTATTTGTTACTTGTTACTGTCACGATGGCTGGTTGCAATTTCTCGAAGAGAAAGGTTGATGATTGGTGGACAGGTGTTGGAGATGCACCGGTTATGGACCCGGATGCGGAATCACCAGAGCCCGTTTCAGAGGCCGTAGCTGCAGAAGGGTCTGTAGCTGCTGTGGGGGGCGGAGAGTCTTCGAAGGGGAAGAAAAAACAACGAAGGAGGCACAAGGCTACAAATCCAGAGAAGTGGCCAAGCAAGGGTGCAACGCGAAAACTGCATGAAGTGGCGTTGGAATTTTTTGATCAGTATTCGATTTTGCAGTTGAACTCAACATACGTTTCACGCGGATTACAGGGAGTGGATAACATTAAACAAAAGTTCCACCACATGTTCTGGACAACAATGAGCGCGGATGAGTGGCATGAAGACCGCACAAAAGAATGCTTCGATCATTGGTTGGAGTCACAAGTGCAAACGTGTATCTTCAACCTTGCCCAAGTTGCGGAAAAAATAAAAGGCTTTGAGAAGAGTGTAGTGCCCAGACAACAAGCATTGAGTTTGTTGCACAAGAAGGTGTATTGGTGGCATGATGCAGTGCGTGGATTGTCTTCAAGCAACATCCGTTCCGCTCCGTGGTTTCAACAAAGTCAGAACTTGGCCTTTGGTCAACAAGCTGCAGGAGGAGTGGTTTTCCTTGAAAGAAGAGTGGTGGTGGTTCCTTTGTCTAGCCATAGCAAACAAGGGGGGCATGGGAGGGTGCGCAAAGTATGTGTTCAAAATTCAAAACATATTCCCGAGAATATGGAATTAGCTGGAAAGTCAGCCTTGCGCGTGGATGAATTGAAGAAGTCCAGGGAGAAGTTGTCCATCGAGGCATTGGTATGTCCGTGCGAGCATCCAGGGGTCATCAAATTCTTTGCTATAAATGACATGACCATGGAGTGTTATTCGCAATGGTGGAATGGCGGTACTCTCGGTGCCATGTTTACCCTTGATGAGAAGAACCGAGATCCAGATGAAATTGGGGAGTTGGCTTACCATGCAACTCCCCAATCAATGCAAGAAGCCAAACGACTCATGGCATATAGACGCAAGCGCACTGAACTTGCGTGGGCGATGATTTGCATTGTGGATGCAGTGCAACAGTGCTCTGTATTGCACAACGACATCACACTGGAGAACATTATGCTTCATTTTCCGAATGATGATGGAAGAACCGTGTGGATTGGTCTATGTGATTGGAGAATGGGTAGCCGCATCAACGAAGAAACCCCTTCTCTTTACCAATTCAATTGTCCAAGGAAGTTTCAGGCAACCCGAGCGCAACGTTGGTGGGTGGCTCCTGAGTTGATGTACTTGATTGGAGAGACAGGAACTTCATCATCTCCTACTCGCAGGGTTAAGCCACCGTGTGCTAGTATACACACGGACGGATACTCCATAGGGAAATTGGCTATGAAGGTATGGAAAAAAGATCGCGAAAATGTAGATATGATTCCGGACCTTACGACATTTGGTACGTTTCAAACCATGTTGGGTGAATTGTGCAAGGCGGAGCCACTACAACGACGCTCGGTGACTGGAGTCGTGCAACGTCTAAGTGGTGCTCCAACGTTTTGGACACCACCCATGGATTGCTACCGCGAGGCCCGCAAAGAACAAGACCTTCAAGAAGAGCAGGCGCGCAATGAAGATTAGATAATAGTGTATTACCATGTAGTTGCAAAATTAGTGTTTACTTAGTACATACGGTTATTATAGTATGGGCTTGAGGACATCCATAGCAATGTAGCACACTTTGTGGCTTCAATGCATTTTGTACTCATTTTGATTTATATAAAGTTATAAACGTATTTTACCTAAACATTGAGTTGTAAAAAATTTCTTGTCTTTCCTAACTTTATCATTTAAATTGCGTGTAAACACACATCTTATATCTTTAGTACTAAAAACTTTGAATTGTATATCACTACAAGAAATTTCAATTAGTTTTGTGCAAAATTGTAATTGTCAACATTTTTGTTGCACTTCATGCCATAAATAAGTAAAAATAGAAAGAACAATTCAAGAGATTCTAAATTTTTAGTTTTTTACAAGAGGTACAAATATCAATAGAGATTTCTAGTCAGAAAAATTTTCAATTGTTTATTTAATTTTTCATGCCCAAAACTAGTAAACAACCACAAAGAAAAGCTTGAAGTCAAATTTGACTATCAAACCAAATTTATATTTTTATTGAAAATCAGCATAATATTTTAATATTTTTCAACATACGTAAGAATTCATTTTCTATTTATGCTTTTCTTTTCCAGAAAATTCAATGGAAAATTGATTTTATTGTGATTTTATAAAGCTAAACGTGGAAATCAAATTTTATCAATTATATATGTATGAGAATAATCTGAAACTGGGGCCATAAATGAATGAATGAACACAAATTATAGTTTTATAATTTTAATTTTAATGAAATTTGAAAAAAAAAAAACATACATGAAAAAAACACCACACTGTGTTATTTGGATTGCAAACATAGTTTCCAATTGCAATAATTCTTTCAAATTTTGACCTCGATTCTTGAATATTCAAAAAAATAATTCAAAAACAATAGTGCCCCGAAGGCCCAATTTTCCATAAATCACACTCAGTGAAAGTTAATCTGAAATTGCAAAGCTAGCATTCAGAAAACTAGTTTTTCCAAGTTTGAATGCTAATATCTTTCAATCTATTCGGTCAAACTTCATGAAATTTTTATCACGTGATAAAAAACATGTGAAGTATAAGATCTTACGGTTAGATGTTGTAAAAAACATTTTTTCCGTATGTTGAGGCAAATGCAAGAGAAAAGATAGTTTTGCGGGTTTTTTTGTGTAATGACTTCGGGACTTTAGGGGTAAACAGTTCTATGAGAATGAAAGGAACAAAAGTCATATTTCATATTAATGCTTATTTCAATATGCAAGGTATTGAGCCGCTAAAACCATTGCATTTGAAAACATGAAGATCCTATTGTCTTTTCAAAAACATTCAACGTCTTCCATGCCTAAGAATGCGCATAGAAGTATTTGCATTTGCTTCTTGTACTATTGGTTCACTACCACCCATTTCTTCGAGTGGACCTTGTCGAGACACCGGCCCCCTGTAATCACTATCTCCTGGAACCTCACCATCTTCACCTATAGTACCACCGATGGATTCACCATCATTATTGGATGGTGCACTACCACTTTCGCTGGAGGCCTCGGAATTGCGGTTTTGTTGTGGTCGAGCTATAAAAGACAATGTTCGAAGAGGTCGTTGGCCCATTGCGTCCATAATGCCATCTGTATTGGGTCCTCCTGTTTGAACTTCTCTTAAAAATGGTTGGGAAGCCGCTTCTTCCCTCCTCAGCCTTCTACGCGTTCTACTACTTACACGTTCACTAGTAGTACCTTGTGGTCGTGGACGCTTCCCTCGATTATTGGCATGTACAGGTGGCCGCAATGAAGTTTTATTTCTAGTCACACGTTGTGACACCATACCAGCCAATCATGTACCTATCGACGAAGTTGGTTCGTGTGGACGGACGTCGGAACTAGACGGCCTTGATGAACTTTGGATTTGTAGATTTTTCAATATTGGCATTTGCCTTTGTGCAACCGAGACTTGATTTGGAGGGGCCATATGTGCTTCTCCACCTTGAGGAGGCCCTTCACTGTGGGTGGTCCTCATGGGCAATCACGGTGGTACTACTACGTCTTCTTCACGTCCTCTTTGAACGTCAACACCATCTCTTTCTATTGTGGCATCAACTTGTACATCCATAGGGTCTGGACTTAGTGGTCTCGGTGCCACAACGTCCTCGTTTGTATTGCCTCCACTTGGCCCAGCATTCCACGTTTGTGGCATTCGTGGTGGACTTCCTTGATGTCCCTCGTAGTCATTGTCGTTGTTATCCCCCTCTTCAAAGTCAAATACGGATGCATCAATTAGAGGACGCACTCCTCCCGCCCCACGAAATCTATCAAACGGTGGCTCATCGTTGTCATTGGAACTATCATCTGAATCGTCATCATTGGGATCAGAGAGAACCGAACCACGGTCTAGACCATCAAATTCATCTGTCATGGAATCCTCTGACATCATGTTTTCAGTATACCACCTTGTCGGATTTGCTGCAGCCCTTTCTCTAAGAGTCTTGGAATTGATATAAATGTAAACCAATTCCTCAGCACGCTCTGATGTCAATCTATTGCGTGATTTGTTGTGGACAAACGAATACATGCTCCAATTGCGTTCACAGGATGATGCAGAACATACTTGCGCGAGGATCTTTCTGGCAATCGGTGCAAGTGTACGAGCACCAGCTCCGAGAAGGTCCCACCATTCGTGAGGCTGCAAATTCAAGGTGTTAACATCAGGAAGTCCACCGAAAATGCCTCGCCGATCTCTAAATGCTTGGTACTCAGACAAAGCTGAAGCAAATGCTTGATCTCCAACAGCCAATTTGTGCAAAACTCTCAATATGGCTTCTCTTGCCTCATTATCATCCATTAGCATGACTTCGTCAAGTAAAAAGGGATTCAATAGAGCCCCAGCGTAATGCAAATCTGTCCTGAGCATGTCCCAGCGCTTGTAGAAATCATCGGTGGCGGAAATTGCATATCTCCGCTCTAATGAAAATGTTGGATCCTTCAAAGATAAAACATGCTTTTCCACCTTTTTCATTACAAGCCATGCCTTGTCTAAGCACGGGTGCTTGCCATCAAACTCTCGAAGAGCAATCAACACGGGCTCCACTATGTGCACAAAGTTCAAACATTTCCTCCAAAATTCATCCGTTCGCACATATCGTTGCACATCGTTAGCTATTCTTTGCTTTTGATTGGATGTCAATCTCCGCGTGTACTCATTCCACTGCGGATCGTGGACTGTCGATTCTATCGCTTCCCTCACCTCCACCAAACGTTCGATCATGAGGAACATGGTAGCAAAGCGTGTTTGAACGGGATTTTTCAAAACGTGATTAGGAGAATGTCGTCGAAAGATTGCAAGTGGCATGCGATGCGTTCGAATGTATTTCACAATTGACTTGGCTTTCTTGACCATACTTGTAATCCAATCTTGTTTTCCCAATCTTCAAGTAGAAGGTCAAGTGCATGTGCTGAACACCCTTGAAAATATATGTGTGGAAATCTACGAAGTAACAGAGCGCCAGCGGCCAACATGTTTGCTACATTGTTTGTACAAACTTGTACCACGTTCTGTGCCCCTACCTCATCAATGTAATCACCCATGCAATTAGCCACGTAAGTAGCATCTTTGCATTCGCCTGTTGTGTCTATCGATCCAAGAAAAACCTCTCCACTTGTACATGCCAACATGACATTCATCAATGGTCGATGTGTAACGTTGTCCCATCCATCAAAGCATATTGTAACGCCATATTTGTGGATTGGTGCCCTCGTCTTCTCTGCTACAATTGCTTCTACTTCGTCTTTTGTAGATTTTATGAGCTTTGTACGAAGTGCATGGTACGCTGGAGGTTTGTACTTTGTAGCCAACTCTTGATTCCGATGTTGATTTCACTGCATTCAGAAAAGCAAGAGGCCTCACTACATTGAATGGTATATTGGCTTCGTAGAAAAACTTAGCCCACTTCTTGTCAAGTACTTGCTTGTTTGATGCGTTCAGTCCTTCTTGTAGAGACAGTTGCCTCATCAATCGACTGTGGGTCAAACTAGGGTTGGACACCTCCGATGATCGTACTTGAGAGCTTTGCCCCCCAGTGTTTTCTCCTCCATCGTTTGCCGAGATTGAAGCATCATGTTGTTGCTCACCATGTACTACACTTGGTAGTATCGTTGATGGTGATGTCACTTCCACGTCGCATCCAGTTCCATGCGAAGTGTCCGTAGGTATATGTCCTCCACAATTAAAAAACATTACCTTCACGGCTGCATTGACTTTAGTGCACGCTCTCATTCCAAGGAGGGTGTCATTTCGTCTATATCCCAAATGGAAAAGCAACCAATCCTTTCGATAGCTTAGCAAAGCTTCGCAAAACTTGCAAACAACTTTTCCATCTGGCCGTAGTGTGTACCAAGGTTCCCACTGTGATCTTGCTCCACCCATTGCTCTTATCTGTCCTCCTTTACCTGCCCCTGCACCAAAAAAAAGATTAATATTTTGTTTGAAATGTGATGTGGAAACAACACTTGTTGCTCTCACAACAAGTGCCACCACATCACACTCTTCTTGGACTTCGCTCTACCGCAATGGTTGTACTCCAACCAAGTCAGGAAAGGCAAAATTAGCAAGGGAAAGTAATCTTGAATAGGCAGAAGTCCTTAATATACACCTTGAAGCCCTCCCTAAAACCCTAAACCCTAAACCCAGCTAGACGGAGTGACGGCTGATGGGGTGGACCCTAAACCCGCAGCCTTGCCAACAAAACCGTCCAAGCGGCGACTGTCCCGTCCTGTGATATTCCGGTCCAGGGGACGGGACGGTTTCCCATCCAGAGGACGGAGAGGCCGTCCAAGGGATGGATTACCGTCCTGGAGACGAGAATTCCGTCCAGAGACAGGCTCTCCGTCCAGGGGACGGTTTACCGTCCAGTGACGGAGTCTCCGTCCAGCGGACGGCTTGCCGTCCAGCGACGGACTCTCCGTCTAGAGGACGGCTTACCGTCCAGCGGACGGCCTCTCCGTCCATAGGACAGCTTGCCGTCCAGCAACGGACTCTCCATCCAGAGGACGGCTTATCGTCCAGCGACGGACTCTCCATCCAGCGGATGGCTTACCGTCCACCGACGGACTCTCTGTCCAGAGGACGGCTTACCGTCCAGCGACCCACTCTCCGTCCAGCAAACGGGTTACCGTCCAGCGGACGGCCTCTTCGTCCACAGACGGGCTCTCCGTCCATGAGACGGATGTCCATTTGGCGACGGAGTCACCGTCCAGGAGACGGCCCGACGCCGTCGCAGAATGGACAGACTTCATCCGCGCTCCGGATGGTCCCGTCAGTATTTGGGACGGGCTGTGACGCGTCAGGACGGACGCGTCATGACATCCGGACGCGAAAAGCCCACGTCACGTCCGGATAGACAACCCTGATTACCAACTCCAATGTTTAGTTTTCAAAACGTTTTTGGAAAATACCAAAGTTTAGCATCCAAAATAGTAGAGGCGAAAACAGTGGTGAGACCCTTAGAGCCCCCCCCTCAACCGGCGGATTTACACCCTCTAGTTATCCCCACTAAACCCACATGTAGAAGCCAATGGTGTCTTAGCCTACCCGAAAACTTAGGACACCGTCCCAACCAGTTCACTCCCACGCCCAAAACCTCGGATTCCAACTTGTAAAAAAGAAGGAAAAAACAACCAACCAAATCAATCCAAACCAACCCCACCCCCCACCCCCCCCATTCAGTTAGGAAGTGGGGAATAGTCTGTAAGGGGGTTGGGTTTAGTCACTGGATTGGGCAGTAAGGGGGTTGGGTTTAGTCACTGGATCAGGCAATAAGGGAGTTGGGTTTAAGTCGCTGGATCGGGCAGTCACGGGATTGGGTTCAGTCGCTGGGTTGGCCGGTCTCGGGGTTGGGTTCAGTTGCTGGATCGGGCCGGTCTCGGGGTTGAGTTCAGTCACTGGGTCGGCCAGTCGCGAGGTTGGGTCAGTCACGGGGTGGGATTCCTCCGGGGTCCGTAGCTGTCCAGAGAGTGGGGAGTCGGGGTTCTCAGCTGGCCGGGGAGCTTGGGTTCACAAAGGTCCTCAGCTGGTCCAGGGAGCTTGGGGAGTCGGGGTCCTCATCTAGTTGGGGTTTTTTTGGGGGTCCGAGTAAAAGGTCTAAAAAACTAGGGATCAAAGCTTAGTTGGGAAAAAATCAACCGCAAGAAACCAAGAGGGGGAAGAAAAGAAAAGGGGGAGAATAGAAGCCGCACGTCGGGAAAAATCTGCATATAAATACTCACATACACCCTCTCTCTCTCTCTACACTAAATTGAAACCAACTAGAATGGAGGAGGATTAGGGGGAAATAGGATGAAATAGGAGAAGGGTTGAGAGAGACGATAAATAGTAACCTAGGTTTGGCTAAGTAGGCGTTAGGAGGAAAATCTCGAGGATTTGTAACGACCATTAGAAGGGGGATTAGGATGACACCAAGATAAAATGGCGAAAGAGAATAGGAAGGACATTAAAACCTCTTTGGGGTTTGAATCTATAGTTGTAAGACACCCATAAAAGCTTAGGTGGAATAGTCTTAGTGTAGAAGGAAAAGAGGGAGAAAGAAAAGGAAGGAAGAAGGGAAAGAAGACATTTAGATCGCATGGGTGCACTAATTTTTTCCAAATTAAGCAGTGAGCTTGGGAAAAATTCAACCAAGACCACAAGACCACCATGGAGCGCAAGGAGGTGTACGTGGACGAAGACGAACTGATGTCCAACACCGGAAGTGAAGAGGTGAATCTTTGACTTAATCCTTGGAGTTTCTCCTAACTAGCGTTGATTTTCTTAATTAGCCTTTGTGCGGGATTAGCAAGCCGTGATTAGTACATGTAGGTGTTAGATTCCAAAGTGGCTAGAGTAGGAATTTAGGTTAGAAAGAGGATCTCGGATTCAACTAGGAGTTAAAATTAGGAGTAAAAATTGAGAGTTAAATCTAGGAGTAAAAATTTAGAGTAAATTAGGAGTAAAAATTTAGAGTTAACTTAGGAGTAAAAAATTGAGAGTTAAATCTAGGAGTAAAAATTTAGAGTTAAATTAGGAGTAAAAATTTAGAGTTAAATCTAAGAGTAAAAATTTAGAGTTAAATTAGAAGTAAAAATTTAGAGTTAAATCTAGGAATAAAAATTTAGAGTTAACTTAGGAGTAAAAATTGAGAGTTAAATTTAGGAGAAAACATTGAGAGTTAAATTTAGAGGTTGAAAATTGGAGTAAAAGTTAAGCTTAGGATTAGCTTGTAAAATTAGAACTTCCATGAGAAGTGCAAAAAACCCAAAAGATAGTCTTAGAAGTTCATGGAAGGAACGTGAGGGTTTCTTTTTTTCACGTAGCTAGGGACGTTAGGAATGACACCAACTACCCAGCCAACCCTAGACATAGAATAGATAGTTAGGAAGTTAGGATTTCCCATTAACCCGGGTCATTGCAATTAGTTTGTTAGTTACCCATGCATTTCTAGTAGTTTCGCTGCCATCCACAACACTTAGGAGACGTTAACAAAAAAGATCCATTGCTTGGAAGGCAAAGTGGACCGCGCTCACAACACTCCCATATATTAAAAAGGTGGATAAAGGCAGAGAACCTGGTCGGTGTTCGCCTGATTACCAAGGGTGGGTAATCTTGCGCACACATGGCACGAAAATGACACACAAGGTGTAGAACACCCGTTCAACTCACAACAAGAGTACACAAAGAGTAACAATGTAAGATAGAAAGACCCTCAAGGACCTTCAAAGCTTGAAATACTACAACAATGGAGGCAAAAATGCTCCGAAAACACCGTAGAGATTTTTAGCTTCAAACGCCAAAATATCCAAAATAACTTGGACCTACGGACCCAAAACAAGAATTGGGGGTGTTCTAGAGAGAAAAATGGGTACCTTAAATAGGTTTTCAAGGGCCCACCCCTCCCTCTAGAGTTCTAAGGTAACCTTATCAACTTGGATTTTCATCCTCATCCTCAAAGATTTTCATTCTAATCCCTAAAAATCTACTTCTACCATCTATGTTGGACCAACCTTTTAACTTTTGGAGATTAACTCCAATCGTCGAACGGATTGCACATTTGGCTCCAGATTGTCGTGTTTAGTCTTAGACCCCTTCTACCCCTTGTACCAAGGCCAAAAACCCATTGTAGACTAATTTAGTTTAAAAAATAAATCGTGGTAAAATCCTAGATCTTGGGGGTCTCCTATTTTGAGAAATGTGAATAGCCAAGGATCTCTGGTAGGTGCAAGAGAGTCGGAAAGGACTCTTGGTTGACTTTGTTTCGCCATCGTATGGTCCCGGAATGCCGGTCAACATGGCAAGGACCCCACCACGTGGTTAATTCCCGAGGAATCTCGCCGGTTTGGGTACTTGCCACTATCGAAATGTTCTAAAACTTCACGGAGCGCATTATTAACATAAAAAAAGCTAGTCTAATTTTTAGTGAGATTTTCTTGTAACCTGGGTAATTTCCATGAAATTCCTGTTGGAGGTTAGAAGGGTTGACCACCCAGAAAAGGTTCTTTTGCAAGTCGGAAGATGACGGGAATTTTCACGTGACCTCTCAGGGAGTCGCATGAAAAACGTGTAGGTGCGTTTCCGTACCTGGCACGATTGGTTAGTGGAGATGAAATTTGGCCATCTCCTCGAATTAGCAACGGTGTGGGAATCTTTTACATATAAGGGAATCTTGGTGAATCAATTTTGTCGTTGGACTTTTGGCATGGGATTTATCTTAGAACACCATCCTTGGGCTGTAGATTCCTCCACGGGGCCGGTCTTGCGTCACTGGCTCCTGCATGCTAACAATCAGGGTTTTGAAAATTTGTCGATCTAATGGAGAATTCTAAACCTAATTCTAGGACCCGACCTAGTGGCCTCGCTGTAGATCCCTCAAACCGACTTAGCCATGAATTGCCACATTCATGGTGGGATTTAGCCCTTTTGGGGCTATGTGACTCAAATCCTTCAAATCTAACCGTTTCATTATTTCTACCCTATTTTTAGGCCAGGTTTGGGGGGATTCTAAGTCTAAATACAAATCTAGACCAAATACTATAATAGATATGACACAACCCTATTTTGATTCTACACTCTCTTTATGGATTTTTGTATACTTTTCTTAACTTTAAATTGCAAATTCCCCCAAAAAATAATTGTACGAATCCCAAGTGACAAATTGGGAGCTCACATAATGCAATTCTTCTTTTGCAACAATGACATTGAGCATTGTGTCAATGGTTTAAAGCAAAAATAGATTCTTTCTAAACTTGAAGTGCCTACATCACAAAGTTCCTTTGTCACTAATTGTCACTAGTAATTGTACGATTATCGTCGGGCATTGCTTTCATGTTACATTTGTTCATTAAAAAATATTATTACAACATGATATTTCCATTCACGACTACAATGTGGTTTAAGCATGTTATTCATATTTGAATTTGAAATGTTGAAGTTGCACGATAACTATGTGTGAAAAAATCTGTATGACTTCAGTGTTTTTAGTGGTGGATGACTGATATTGTGCAACATTAGCGCTTATTTTAGACGTATAAAATTAGTGCAATAATCATACAACATCATGTCTATGCATAGTTATTATACTAGCATTGCATTTTTTATCTTTCACAATTTTAGTACTAAGTCAATTGAAAAGCAGGAATTGTGTTCAAAGTAGAAAATCAGACCTCATTTAGGCATAGTAGAATAAATATTTAAAAAAAACTGTGAACTAAAACAAGCTGTAAAATTAAGTTGAGTTTCATTTCCAAAAATCCATTTGACATTTCAATATTTCACTCAAAAGTTATGGACAAGTTTCAAAGAAGATGTTTAAAAATGTCAAAAACAATTCCTTTCAAACGCCTCTCTGAAATTTGTCTATAATTTTTGATTGGAGGCTTGAAATCTCAAGACGATTTTTGGAGATGAAACTTAACTTGATTTACCAACTTTCTTTAGTTTGAATTTTTTTTCAAAAAGCTAATATACTATGCCTAAATGAGGTCTGAAATTTTAGTCTTAACTCAATTCCTACGTTTTGACAATGAACGATGCAACTCTCATTTTCTAATTATCTCATATCGTTTGAGTGCTCACTGGATGGATTTCAAAATAAAATGGATCTCCCCACTCACACTTCTCATCAATTGCCAGTCAAGTGGTTCCTAGGTGATCTTCATTTGAACATTGACAATAATTTTTTGAACATTGATACCAGTTAATAAGTTTTATTGCAATGCAAATGGCAGTGACATTATTGTCATGGATTTTTTGTGAATTTCAACATACAGAAAATGCACAGCAAAGATAATAAATTTTCATGCATAAATTGTATCTTTTGTGCACTTGTGATGAATGTAAAGAAGTTACATAGTTAATACTAATTACAAAGTAGTACCAATTTTTTGCAGTAATCGTGTGCATCGTAATGATGCGATAAGTTGTAAATTATTGTACGCACCCATGAAATAACAGTAACCATGCAATATTCATTGTCAATCTGTAGGTTCTAAACTTTGTGATGTAGCATTTGTCCAATGAAGTTTGGAACCAACCTAATGCAAAAAAAAATGATGGCCCTTCTAAATGCAAGATTCCGTCTTCCTAAGCGTGTTGAAATCTCTCCGAAGAAGTTGTTTAGAGATCACGAACTACCGCTTGATGTATTAGGATTCTAAGTCCCATCTTTTCTTGCAAAGCATCCCACTACAAGGTTTGGGAAAAAAATCCATAGGAATTCTATTGTGCCAACAACTAAACAAGTAAATAATTATACTTCTGCACTTATTTTGAAGGCCATTGTTCATCATCTAACTATGATATTGCATCATGGATTCAGATACATCATAATGTTTGATTCCAATATACCGCCTACAATTCAACTATACATGTTGACAATAGGTTCATTTCTTGAATGCACTTGCCCAAACCTTAAAGAAATGTCAGCAAAGGCCCTAGGAAAGAAAGGGCAATGGGCAATTTGCAAGCATTTGTATATCATGTTTGTTGTCATTTGCCGCCTTGATGCAGAAGTAGATGTTTCATTCATGCTCCAAGCTTTAGCTTCAATGACCTCAAATGCATTCTTAAAAGTGGCATTCTAAGGTGTAAAAATAATTTATAGGTGAGTGTAATTAGAGCCCCCATGTGATTGGTCAGTGGAGAAGCAAAACAGGAAGTACTTCTTGTAGTACGATTCATTTTAAATATGCAATGAGACAAAAGGGCCACTACTTAATTTATAACATCATTGATCATGTGTACATTGTATGTGAATGGATTTTTTCCGTACTATTCACTTTTGACATGGTTTATTGAGAAATTTCGTACACTATATGTGCTTCCAAAAATAATTTGACATATGCACTAGGTGGACATATTATTGTCAAAAATGTGAATCCTATAAATCCAACAATTTTTTTGAAACTTATACATCTCAAACTTCCAATGGCACTGAATGTCCATTTTTGTCGTACGGATTCCGTGAATTCATACCTGCGTACTACTATCGCACTAATTTTGTGTGTTAAAAAAATCCACGACTTCATGCGATTAATGTATTAGATTGATATGAATGGAAGTCGTGCCACTTCTATATTATTGAATCATGCATTGTAATTGTGCAAATTTGACACTTTTGTACACCATTGTATCCGTGTATTTTCTTCATGGAATAAATGTTATTTTGTACAAATTTAAAAAATAAATAAAAATAAAAATAAAAATAAAAAATAAATAAAAATTAAGATTTTTTTATTTATTTAAAAAAAATAAAAATTCAGCTCCAATACCTGGGCAACCCCAATACCTAGGCATACCTCACAACCCGGGTAGCAACCTCACAACCCGGGCATCCCACCAAGTAGGCAACTGGGTTCAAACCCTTGACCTCCTAAATGGGAGGTCATGTACTTATGGCCAATGCACCATGTTGTTATTCATTTGTGGAACGTAGGAGTAGAAATTTACTTGTATATTTTTTGCGATTTTTTTTTCATTTCATTTGTTAGTTTAGCAGACTTTGGTGGCCGTTTAGGCATAGTAGAAATGTATTTTTCAGAAAACTTTGAACTAATAAAAACTGGTAAATCAAGTCACATTCCATCTCCAAAAATCCGTTTGCAATTTGAAGTCTCCAATCATAAGTTATGAGCAAAGTTCAGAGAGGGTGTTTAAAAATGTCAAAGAAAATTTTCATTTAAACCCCTCTCTGAACTTTGCTCATAACTTATGATTGGAGACTTCAAATTGCAAACGGATTTTTGGAGATAAAAGTTAGCTTGATTTTCAAACTTTTTTTAGTTCAAAGTTTCTTAAAAAATGTTATTATACTATGCCTAAACGGTCACCAAAGTGTATTGACTTTAAAAAAAAAAGGAATTGAGAATGATCTAGTTTGAAAAGAAAATTTCATTTCACATAGAAATCTAACCTTGGTGATTTTAACATTGCCCAAATGCCAAAAAATTATTTGAAACTCTTCTAAGTCAATATAAACAAAATGAACAAAAAAATATTGATTTTTTGGTTGATGTAGACATTGTACAGTAGGGTACAGTTCATTTACAAATTGTCTATTGTACCATTCCAATTTTGTTTGCATAGTATAGAGAAATTTTGGAATTTCTTGTCTTGCATAATTAATACTCAATTCTTATGCAATCCCAATCAAGCATACCAAACTTGAGTTCCGAAAATGCAAAATTCTATTTTTGGTGAATTTTTGAAGCCAATTTGCATAGTTATACATGATATTTTATTGAAAACAATTGGTGATGATAATTCAATTGTATAGATATGTAGGAAGCATTCATATGCACATCTTTCATATTAAAAAATACCCCCTTAAGTAACAAAAATATTATCTAGGACAAGTTCTAGATGAGGCGTCATATGACCAAACTTTGTAAAATAGATATTTTTATATTTCAAGTAGATTTTGGCAAAGTAATAGTACCATCATATTCACATTTACAAAATTAGTTGCAATGTGCGGGTCAAATAGCAAAATCTAGTTAAAATATATAATTATGTATTTGACAAAGTTTGGTCATGTAATGCCTCACATTTAACTCTTCCTTGCTTATATTTTTGTTACTTAAGGGATGTTTTATAATATGAAAGATGTGCATATAGATGTTCTTTACATATCTAAGCAATTGAATTAAAAATTCATCACCAATTGTTTTCTATAAAATATTACGTATAACCATGCAAATTGGCTTTAAAAACTTACCAAAAATGGTATTTGACATTTTTTGGAACATAAATTTGGTATACTTGATTGGAATTGCGTAAGAATTGAGTATTAATTATGCAAGAGAAAAAATTTCCAATTTTTCTCTATATTGTGCAAAGAAAATTTGAATTTGAATAGGCAATTTGGAAGAGACACGATATACGTATTGTCATAATGGATGTCATTTACGTGCGAATGGAACACTGCAAAGCCCACATAATCCATACTTTTGTATGAACCAACGAAATTCGTACGACAAAAATGGACATTCAGTCATATAGGAAGTTCGAGATGTAGATTTCCACAACCTTACCATATTTATGGTTCCAATTAATATTTTGGACCTCCCTGTACCATTTTTTTGGACAGTTCATTTCCATGAATTATTTGTGTGCCTAAGAATATTTTAGAATAAATAAACACAACAAAAGGTTGAAGTTTTTATTTTTTTTAATTCTAAAATATCTTATTCTATATGGTCTTAGGTCCATGGTTATAGGTTTTGAATAAATAATTTGAAAAAACTCGCAATATTTTCAAATATTTCCTAAAAACTTACCATGATTTAGACACAAAAATAATAATTTGAATTATTTAAATTTCTAGCTCAAGTTTTTATGCTCCACGCTCAATGCTCGTATACTAGCTTCATTGTTTTTTGGACTACAATATACTTGCAGGTATCGACAAGAAAGTCTCAGTTTTTCAATGGTGTAGTTAACCAAGTAGACCTCATCCTTTTCAACTGCTCAAAAAATTTACTTATGCTAGGAATTTTGAGTCTACCAAATGAGGTTTTGGAGTGGAACAAAGACACAGAGTATGAGGCTATGCATTTGGTATTTGTCTTTGCAGAAAGGCATCTTCAAGACCATGGATGTTTGATAATTATTCATTCATTCCCCGTGGCCTCAAAGTGCTCTATTAAAGGACTATGTGAGATTTATCCAATATTGAAGGAGTAATTGGACATGAATCAATTGCACTTGACTTTAGCATTGGACAATACAACCACGATAAGTATAATTTAATTTCTCAATAAAATGATGCCATTTTATCACATTCATTTTTAATTCAATTTTTACTTATGTTTTGTTGGGATGCTTATAAACGCATAAGTTTTCAATCACCCTCTTTGTGAAGGATCTAGGCGTAAAAGGAAAATCTAATTTTTCTTTCAAACTCACATAGACAATGAAGAATGAAGGTTTGGACATCGAACGTAACAACATCCTTATGAACTTCACCAAAGAGAGTGATTTGGCAATGGACGGACCTAGACCATGGCGTAGGGCTCACAAAAAGGACCCATGATTGTTTTTTCAACTCTTCTTGGAAGCAACAACCAGAGAAGGAGATCTAGTTCTAGATTGCACCACATCTACATGTAAAAATTGAATTGAATTATTAAGGATTTGATTTGTACTTTTCAAAATGTGTCATTCAGCTAATGTATATGATTTTTATTTATTTTAGGTGCGTCCATTACCACTTATTGTGGCAAGGGCCACCACATTGTGGCGTTTGAGGATGATGGGGACATTTTCAAAGCCATCCTTACACCTACAAAGAAGTCTACCCTAGCTGTGGACACAACACAAGCGCCATTGTCAGATGAGGAATCCTAAGATCTAGATGGTATGACCATTGTGGCTTGCAAGTTTTCTTAGAAGACACCATTCAATAAGTAAGTTTGTGATTTTTTGTATTCCTTTTTTTCTATGTCAAATTTTATGTTCACTTTTGTTTGTAGTCATAGACAAATTGATGCAACAGATGGAATTATAAAGAAGCAAAGCCTTCTCTTAAATTCGGAGAAGCCTTTTCATCTTCCCTTGTATGTTGAGCAAATGGCATCGACGTTTGCATAGTTTGGTAGCTTCAATCCAAAACGCCTCAAAGATATATATGCTTTGAATGTATTAGAGTTTATAGATGGTAGTACATCAGAAGGTAGGGAGAGATCAAAGTCATCATCATCTACAACTTAGGGTCCCACAACCAAGTCCACTACCACTTAGACTTTTGAAATTGACACATCTCATGAGTTGGACTATTGGATTTGGATTTTATTATGATTGGATTTGTGTAATTTATAGCTACATTTTGGACATTTGTTATTTTCATTTTCATTTTGTATATTATAATGTCTACAAAAAATGACTCTTTAATTTTGTTGCAAATAACAACTTCAAATTATGTTTGCAAGTGCGTCAAATTTCATTTAAATAACTCTATATTCTTTTAAATTTTGAATGTAATAAATTCACGGTCATAGGTCCCTTCTTTTTTTATACAAAAAAATTCTTGTTGACAAGCTCAAGGGCTTACTTATAGGCTCAAACGCTAACAATCCTATAACATGGCTACAATTAGAAAGCTAAAATACACTTCAAAGTCTTAAAACATGTGAAAAATGTACATTAATAAATGAAATCCTTCTCAAAGTACACAACTTTAGAATTTTCCTCTACTATGTTGACTCACTATTTCACATTAATTAAAAAATGATGTAGAATCTCTTGAAATTGAACCTTTGTTGGCATCATTTTGGTACCTAATAAAGGATGTCAAGCTCTCCAATTCCAAGTCCTCCTTAACACTTGACTCCACCATTTCATTTGAAGGAAGGTCCAATTTCATCTTCCCTTGCAATGCTATTTGCACATCATTCATAGAAGGACGTCGATCAGGATTTTGTTGAAGGCATGAAAGAACAATATTAATAAGTTGTAACACTTCTGCTTCTTCATCATTGAATAAATGCATTGATGGATCAATCAAATCCTTGAGCTTTCCCTCATCGTATAATATCCATGCCTATAAACATCAAACAATTTAATAGTTAAACAACTAACCAAATTAGTATAGAATCATCTCAATTTAGGCTTAAATATTTTAAACAAATAAAAACATGAATATGTATAAAAAATCTATACATGGTAGAAATTCTAGTCTATTTGAAAAATACCAAATTCATATACTATAAAATTAAATTCCAAGATTCATCATCTAAAAAATAAAAATACTTAAAAATTTTATATGGTAATTACAGAGATAATGTGAAATTTAGAATCATAAGCTATGATGAGTTTGTAATAAGGTTCTTTGAAAAATATGGATAAGAAATCTAATGCAACTTAAAACTAAGGAGTCAAATTGTACCCAGCTAGGCAAATAAACTTTATTTGCAGGCATTGAATGATCAATGTTTCTTCGTCCACTAATAATCTCCAAACATAAAACTCCAAAACTGTAAACATCAGCTTTTTCACTTAGTTGTCCATACAATGCATACTCCGGAGCAAGATAGCCTCTGCAAGTAAATTAAACATTTTCCACAATGAGGAAAAACACTTACATGGAAGCATTAGTTTGGACTTCATCAAATTTATTAATGTCCACAACATTCTAAAATCAATGATTAATATTTAAATCTCTTCTAATAGAAAGATTAAGTAGGTCATCAAAATGATTAAATAATTTCAGAGCATTGGCCACAAAAGGCCACTGGTATTTCCATACACATTAACAATTCAATTAGGCTTAACTTTTTCCTACTCAAGGATAGATACCCAAACTTAGATGCTCCTGACAAAAATGTATCCAACAAATTTTACATTCAATATCATTATAAAATATGTCACAGTGGCATTGTTGTTTCATATGTAAAGTCCAAAGAAGTCTAATCTAATTCTCTACTAGAAATTTTATTTCACGTAACATACAAGTCTTAACAATATTTGTAAGGAAAAGATAATAATATATCATGTCTATGGTTAGCCCTATATCATGTCTATGGTTAGCCCTATATGATTTGTAAGATGAAAGAAGGAATATGCATGTATATACATATATATGATACGTAGTATATACATATATATGATACGTAGTATATACATATATATGATACGTAGTATATACATATATATGATACGTAGTATATACATATATATGATACGTAGTATATCCAATCCAACTTCAAATTTATTTTTAAATTAAATGAAGAAGAACAAAATCAATTTGGGATAATAATATTTTTAAATTTATTTGATGCTAATGGAAAAATCAAATAAGAAATTCAATTGAGGCATATATTGAGGAATTTTTTAAAATTTGAAGAAGCTTATTTGGTACTTAGTGGTTAGTTAACATATCTACTTACCTTGTTCCTGCTACATTTGCCGTAGAAATATGTGTCTTTTCGTTTGGAAATAACAAAGCTAAGCCAAAATCAGCAATTTTGGGTACATAATGAGTATCCAATAAAACATTGCTTGCTTTGATGTCTCTGTGGATAATTCTTGGCTCAGCATATGTATGGAGATAGTGCAATCCTTGAGCCACACCTAAACATATGTTGAAACGTAGATGCCAAGTCATCGCCTCTTTCTTTTGGCCTTCTGCTCAAAGACAATCAACAGTGAAAATAAGTCCCATAGGTAATGAAGCAATGTATGCAATTTAGGCTAATTCTTTTATAGATGGTACTATTTATGTATTCCAACAACAATTTAATATATTTTTCTTAAGAAATGGTTGGAACATATTATTATAATGACATTCCTTGCACTAATATGAGAGAAATTATTGCTATTGAAACACCTTAATAACTATGCACATAGAGATTTATTTATTTATTTATTTTAAAACTTACTCAATAGGCATTGTTCCACGTCCATGTTTTCAATATACTCGTAAACCAACATGCGTTCTTTTCCACGCATACAATAACCTTTAAGATTTACCAAGTTCCGATGTTTTATTTTGGTGATGAAGACTACTTCATTCAAAAAATCATCTACTTCACCATGTATAGCCCCCTTTGGTTCAAGTTTCTTTATTGCCACAACATTTCCATTTGACAATATGCCCTACAATAAAAACACATAATTAGATAAAAATGAATGATTGAAAGCTCTTCAAAGTACTTGAATCATCTAAAACATATAATGAATCAATAATGGTAACTTTCAATGAGTGCTAACAATGATAATTTTTCAATCATAATAAGCTTCACAAAGAACCAAAGCATTATTATAACTAAATAATTCTATTGAATACAATAAAGAAACATGCACCAATCAATTGTAAAATGATGTGAATTCAATCAACAACATATAAGTAATGCTAACAAACCTTGTAGACTGTTCCAAAGCTTCCTTGACCCAACTTTGTCATTTCATTGAAGTCTTGTGTGGCAAAGCGGAGCTCATTGTACAGAAACGGTTGAGGGTTGACTTCAAATTCGGCAAATTCTACATCAAAGTTATATTTGGCTTGTTAGTTTGGATTAAACCCTACATATCAAATTATAAAGACTATACACAACCATTCTATTTTTTAACATTAAAACAAAAAACAAAAGAATACAAAATTTAGAAGACTTACTATTTTGATATTCAACTTGTAGTTTGCGCAATTTCAGCTTTGCATGTCTTTTGAACATTACTCCAAGGCTTATTGCAAAAAGAAGTACAATAGAAATACTAATTGTTGCAATAATGATTGCAAGGCGTTGAGATTTTTTTGCTGCAAATCAATAATTTTTATCAAATAATACATGTTTGTCAATAATAGAACAACATATTTGTTGCCTATTTTTCTCAATTATATTCATTACTTTAAAAAGCATATCAAAAATCACATAATAGAATGAAAATCAACAATAGAATATATTAAGTGAGGCTCAAATCTAAAGTGCCTAGTTTAGAATATCAAGTATCAAGTAATAATATTTGCAAGCACATGAAAATCTTTTTTTGTCAATTACCAAATGGATTATATAAATGAGTATTTTCTTTGCATTCTAATAGGTTTATTTTACATCAAATGAGTGTTTTTCAAATGTAATTTGCGAAGTGTTTGTCAAATTATAAAGGATTATCAAATTGAATATCAACAGATAAAAGTTCCAAGACCAGTACATACCCATACCGAAGACTACGCAATCTCCTTCACAAAAGCACTTCTTAACACCCTCTGGCTTGGTGGAATTATTACAATACGGGTTACCATCGAGTCTACCCCAAAGATGGTCATGCATTAGTCTTTTTTGAATGGTGGAACAACACTAGTTAAAAAATAGACCTCACATTCAAATGTTTTTTCCTGCAAGGCAATTTGAGTTAAAATTCTTGATCCAATGAATTCACCAACCATTCACTTTTCCTACTTTAATTACAATATCTTTGCTTGATTTCTTACCTGAAATAAATATTTTTTTTACCATTGTCAAAGTCATTTGGCATATATATCACATCGGTTATAAAATTGTTTCTCATATTCACAATTCCTTCAATCATTTGGTTTTGATTAGAACGAGCTGTTGCCGTAACTATTTCTTGAAGATGAGTATAATTTAAAATCCCCGAGATGGCATTATTGTCAAGGTTCCTGCAACATTACATGACATAGGGTCAAACAGCATATCTACTAGTTTTTCAAAATATTTTTGGAAGCCAAACACACTACTCTTGGAAAAAAATAAATAGATTACACATCTAACCTCATCTCTAAGAATCTAATATTTGTAACAAAAAATTAATTTAATAAATATAGAGTATTAAGTGAGAGTTCTAAATATTGATATAGAATTTGATACAATCAACAAAAAATGACCTTATGCCATTCTATGAATTAAATCCTTGAATTTTGAGCATATATAAAAGTAGTCCCTAGTAAGCAAGAATAATAAATAATAACTTGATTTGGAGTAAGACCACTTACAATAATTGTAGCTGAAAATCTTTTAGGAGTGATTCAGGAAAAGATCCTGACAAACTGTTGTTGTTGAGTTTTCTGTGCATTATCATCAAGCAATTGAATTCATGCTAAGAATCTACAATAGTTTCAATGATTTCATTTAGTTACATTTCTATACATCTAAAACACTATATTGTTGTTATTATTTTTGTTTTGTGGAACTATAATCTCATCCAAAAACAAGCAAAAACAAGTTTCTTATTCTAAAGTTTTTAGTTGAACTATATTGTTTTTATTACTAATATGCACCCATTCTAATCATACAACCTTGCAAATGTAACATGTGAAAAAACGCAAATGTAGCGTGTATGCAAAGAATCGTTAGTTTAAAATGTACAATCTTAAACAACTTGATTTTATAGGTGTACTTCTAGGTAAATCAAGTATTGAAAGCTACTCTACAAGCAATATTAAGCAAACTTATTCAACAGTAGGTTAGAAGGATGAAGTTTAGGAGTAAGATTCAAAACGTACAGATAGCCTAAACTTTGAAGATTTCCAAAAGTTTCTGGGATGAGACCAGAGAAATTGTTCGAAGATAGATCCAAAAAATCAAGTGAACTCAGATTCCCCAGCTCCTCGGGTATAGTCCCATTCAATCTGTTTCCATATAAAGTCCTGCATCAATAATCCAAAGTTATGTTTATAAAATCTAGCTTGAACATGCTTGACACTAAAATAATGCAAAATATACATACATGGTAAGTAGCTCTAACTCATCTAAATTATCTAAGATAAATTGCAAGACACCTTTTACATAATTTTAGCACATAGTTCCAATCAAATCTCAAGCACTTAAGAAACGAGGATTGTTACTTACATCGTAGTTAGCTTTGAAAGCCCCCCCAATTCAGGTACCAATGGTCCCTCTAAACCAGAATTTCCAAGATCTCTGAGGAAAATGACACAATAAATCAGCGCATTATATTGCATAGAATTCAACTCTACACAAGGCTAAGGTTCAACAACTCATTCCAAACCACTCACGCAATAAGCACTTGCACAAATCCTAAAATCTGCAAGCGCAATTGCTGAAGTTCTGATGATCAAGAATTAAAATGTTGAAGCATTCATTTGCAAGGCAATACAACAAGAGTAAAAGAAAAAAGCCTCACATTCGTTCAACATTTCCGTCTGAAGTGCATAGAACATGAAACCAAGGATTACTCCCACACGGATCAGCACCAGCCACCCAATCTGATAGGCTACTTGAGATGCTCAAATGATTTTTCCAGTCCATGAGAATGGTTCCTGAAATTTCAATCAAAATAATAAATCCAAGTATAAAAACCTGGTTGCATGGAATGCTGTTTCTTACTACCGCTGTCTCAAAATAAATCCGTGGCCTCTAGACCTATTCGGAGTACCAAGGGATTATCTTGCGACAGAGGGAGTACTAAATTATGAAAAACAAGTGTCAATGAGATTAGATTGCCGATGAAATCCATGAAAGAGGATGTATTTCTTATCTTAAGGAATAATATTACTAAAAAACAGAATATACTAAAAGAAAACGAGATACCAATTGATGATTCAAGAACTTTAATCTACATACCTTCTGGCAGTGTAGTGATTGAACAATTTTGTTGACAAAAACACCTTCTACCATCGTCGTATAACTCCATAGAGCCGCTACAATATGGGTTGCCTTGTATTCTGTTTATCATGAGTAATAATGAATTACAATGAATAGAGATTCTTTAGCACATTGATTTTAAGCTATTTATAAAAGGAGAATTCAAGCTCTTTTACAATCCTCTCTTGTAGAAAAAAAAACTATCAATATTATGTCCCGCATAGAGATTTTGATGGATACATATGCAAGAATATGAAATTTTCTTACTTAATAATAGTTCTATTATTCAACAAATCGCCTGGTTGAGAAGCAACATCGGTGATATTATTGTTCATCAAGCTCACAACTCCAAGGGGCTGGTTTAGGTGAATGGTAGTCGTGGCCTCTATTAGTTCAAGGAGACGAGTGACATTCAACACCCCGGAGATGGAGTTTGAGTCAAGATTTCTGTAAAAATGAAGCACAAAATCACATTCAAACATTCAGTCATAAAAAAAAGATGTAATATAACATTATATCAATCATAACAATGCCGAAAGATGGATGTGCAGATTTCACGACAAGAAGCACTGTGGTAATGGAAAAGTGTGAACTAGTGCTCTGTCAGAGAACTATACAATACAATACCTTAGCTTCTACATTATAATCCATCTTTCGCATTGTTCAACCTAAGGGATCGAAAGTCAGTGATGTCTGAGCCCTATCAGCAAACTACTTAAACCAGAAGGAATACTTGAACCAAAATTACAAATGAGACTATTCACGACTTGAGACAGCACCACAACCCCTGCAAGCCTTCAAGCGTGCCATCTCAAATTTCACTTAACAAGTTGTTTTGCACAGTCTCCAGGGTCATCAGGTTGGCCCACATTCTGTTCTTTACCCTAGTGTGTGTAGGTAGACCAATGAAGTTGAACATGCGGAACTACAGTACATTATAAATTATGGTATTTCATCAAGGGCCAACTTGATCCCATTGAGAGTGTAGTGACTTGGCGGATGATCAAGTTTGACTGACCAAATATCCGATTAAACAACTTACATTGAAGGAAGCCCGGGAAGAAGTGCAAGTGATTCAGGGAAAGATCCTGAAAATTTGTTATTTTCCAGAGTCCTGCACGTCACCAAGCAAGTCAGTCCATGCCAGCACGCACAAGAGGTTCAGTAACTGTCTTACATTTGCCACATCAAAACGCGGCAAGGACATTTCTGTTCCAGGCCAAGACAACTACACCAAAGATGATATTTAGTGTTGAGTGACATTTAGTGTCTTTACCCCCCTACTAGCTACAACACTAAATCTGAACTTGTCCACAATTAGTGTTAGACTTGAATGTGCCGGCTGCAAACTTCAGAGCCTTGTAACTTTTGCAAAAATTCTTCAAATAAGGAAAATGAGAGGTTTTTCGGCATCTACAAAAACTGTAGATGCCGAAAAACATCTCATTTTCTTGATTTGAAGAATTTTTGCAAAAGTTACAAGGCTCTGAAGTTTGCAGCCGCCTAGCCCTAATCGGTCCGATTCTGTCCGTGAACAGTGATATTCCGTCTGATATGACAACTCTGGTTCACATTTAGTGTTTGAATTGACATTTAATGTTACTTACTTTCATAGGGTAATTGGCTTTTAGTGTATGCCTTTGTATTTAGTGTACAAGACACTAAATATCATCTTTTGTGTACACTGAAAACTCTCGGATGACATTGCCTTTGGGGGACAAATGAGCTTTCAATTGCACTCTCAGATGTGTTCAAAAACTTGACACGGGGGAATTTTCGAGTCAGATGTGGAAACAACAGGATAGATTTTTCAGTTGGGGAAAGGGGGACTGTGCACTAATAGAATATGCCACTGGAGAGGGTTGAGGGTACTTGAGGCAAGAAACAGAGTAAACGGATGCTAAATTTGACTCAGAGTAATCAAATGAAGGAGCTTCAGAAAGGAGAATATGAACGTACAGATATTGCAAGTTCGTCAGCTTTGCCAAAGTGTCTGGGATGGGGCCAGAGAGTTGGTTTTCTGACAGATTCAGAAGCACAAGTGTTGAAAGGTTCCCCAGCTCTTGAGGTATACTTCTGCTGAAGGAGTTGTTGTACAGACTCCTGCAACAAGAATCCAAAGCTCTTCCCATCATGTTCATGTGCAACTGAATTTGGCCTACTTGCTGACGGAAGCATGATTAATTGCACATTGAATACTCGAAGTCAGAGCTTTGACAGAAAAGGGAACCCCTCCTCTTATTCCTAGTCTCGTTAGACACTGTTCGCATATTTGGCTGAAGGTTTGATGGAGAATATACAAGGATTATAAAATTGAAAGAGATCTTGACACAATTTCGGGAATTAGTTCCAATCTCGGGAGCATATGATTAAGATTCAAGAAAGATCACTCACAGAGTTTCAAGCTTGGAGAACAGCCCTAGTTCAGGTGCCAATGTCCCTGACAATCCCAAACTGTCAAGATCTCTGAAACGGAAACACCAGTCACAAATGAGCGAGAGAACTCTAAACATCAATTCCATTAAATTGACGGTCTCCCATGCAACATTTTTTGCTTGTTTTGCCGAAGCACATTGATATATTCATTTGCTTAGGATTGGAAAACGAGGTCTCACAATCGCCGAACATATCCACTGTTGTCGCATGTAACATGAGACCAATTGGCTTCACTCCCGCAGGGGTCAGACGAGCCAGCAGCGTCCCAATTCGCCAGCTCCCCTCCTGAATGGGTCATATTGTTTCTCCAATTCAAGAGAATAGCTCCTGAAAAATTCAGTAAAAAATGTGTTTCATTTCCTCGTAAAGTAACCTGTTGTGAAAACTTAAGAGCAAACAGAAGACGACATTGCATCAAATCAGCTTAGTTACCTTCCTCAGGAGTCGCCCCAACTAAGTCGCTCATGAAAAAGAGGAGCAGACACAGCCATTGCAAACTGGGGCGAAGAAGTAGAGACTGCATCTTGAACCAGCACCTCCACCTCAGAATTTTGAATCTCTGCACTTCGGCAAGGAATTTTTCAATCAAGAAAACTCCCAGCTAGAACCTGTAAGTCCAGCAATTAGAAACCCCTCCCACAGCAACTACTCTAAATGCTCTCATGGACATGCAGTCGCAGTTACTGCTGATTGCCAATTGTTCTGCTCATCTGTCACTAAGAATAAACAAGGATACTATCATTCCTGTGATCATGAAGAGAATTGCCAGATCTGAACGATTTCTATATTCGCAAGAGTGGCGGACTTTGAAAAAGAACCGAATGCTGAGGACTTTAGGTCCTGCAATCTTACAATGTCCTGGGTAGCTCTTGCCTCTTGGTTCCTAAGCGTGAAGAAAAATCATGTGATATATTCATGGAAACGCAAAAAAATATGCTCTACATGAAGGAGTGATATAGATGTGTTGGAGGAATTTCAAGTCTTTACTATAAATTTTCAAAGTGATGTTACTTTCTTTTGGTCGTGCACAAAGGGCCGGGGGTAAGAAATTTGTGGCACTAAGAAATCCGCCACTCTTGCGAGTGCGACCCTGTGAACTAGCTAGCCATGCCGACAGTAACCATTCTTTACCACCAAATCACGGCATGCACTGATCACTTCACAGAACAAAAAAATGAGAATTAAAGCATGAAATAAGTAGACCACTCTAGCTCTTTCGCAACATACTTTGAAGACATACAGTACACGTTTAATTTGACGCTCATACGATACGGAAGCAAATTGAACACACTGATGGAGACTAAGACTCTGTTTCGTCCGCCATACCTGACGCTCAGAGAACAAGAAATGAGTGACTGACGTCGCAGTGGATGTAGGATTCAAAGATGTGGTTCCTGCAAAAAATGCAAACAAAACCCCAAAGCAGTCGATCTCAGCCTAAGAAAATTGCCATAACCATGAAACCCTTTGCCAAAGACGATGTATTTGAAGCCTACACACCTCCCCTTCAATGACAGGGGCACCCGTGGCACCTCTAATTTCAAAATCCGATACATCAGAGATCGAGCTAGGAACGAGCTCGCGAGCTTCATAAGTCTGAGGCACTCCACAGCGTAATTGCATTGGGGTCAAGAAAGTCAGGGCTCCTGCTGGACTGTCGGACTTCGTGGATTGCAAAGCCCGCTTTCCAACAAGGTACGGAAGTGTACCTAAAAGTCAACACCGATAGCAACTGACTCCTCTGAATATAATATAAAGAATGTTTTCGGATTCGATTGGCAAGAGGAAGAGGATTCTTCTGGAGTTTAACCCTTAAACGTCGTTTTGAGGCCGATGAATGACAAGAGAATCTCTTGTATAGGACAGAAGTGCAACTATTCATCTTCCAAATTTTGTGGGAAAAGGAAAGATCATTTACAATAGTTTGACTTCTAATGAGTACTTTTGGATTATTTTAATCCAATAATTCACACGGTGTCAAAGTAGATAATTGCCAAGGTTATGAGCCCATCGTTTAAGGGTTAAGGTAGAACCACCCATTCCCACCTAGGGATTCACATCCAACATGTAGGGTACAACTATCTACAATTAAGGTTGGAACAAATTTACAACCTAAGCATGAAATGTGTTTTTTTCTTGTTTTCAAGGTTGGGACTAACAAGGTCATAATACATGTCCCAAATTGTCATAAAGTGTGTAGGAAGAATTGATTGGGAAAGTAGTCTCTTAATTGATCGGAATTAAAAGATTCTAGACAATGGCTGTGGGTTTGGAACACTTTTTGGCTCCCAAAATTCATAGAGATTTCAATTTTGGGAATAAAATTACGATAAAATTCTAGTTCCAATATTTCTTATTTCTCTAAGATATATGAAAAAAAAAATTCCATTGCCTCACACTGCTCTTCATCTGTCCCAAAATCGCTTAAATGATCGAGTATGAGTGGTTCCCCACTCCCCTGTCCATTACAGAACAACAATTTTTTGGGGGGGACCAAATATCGCACAGTCGAGACTGTTTGAGCCTGTCAGACTCTGACCCTCCAGAATTGCATCATTGCAGTGAAGGACAGTTCAGCATGAGCCTTGACTTTCTTGAACCTCATTTGGTTCCCATTCCACTGCTAAGCTTAGCAATTAAAGTAGCCACATAACATTGTTTACCAATACTGAGGGGCTCCCTTTTGCTCTCCCCCAAAAGCGGAGCCTCCCAACATGGCCATTTGCTCCGTTTTTCAGGAACAGTGCTCACATGCCACATGTTGCCACAAGACTAGCCACAGATTATAACTTAACCCCTAAAGCCCCGTTTGTCCCCTCGGGGGACAATTTGGGTCTGGGTAGGTTCTTGTGACTTCAATTTGTAGAGAATTTTTTGGGGATTTTTTGAGGTTGTGCGGTTCTGCGAGAGCTTTGTGGATATATAATTTTTATTTCAATTGGTGCCCGAGAGAAAAAGTTATGCCCAAAATAGAGTTTGGCGGGCAGCACAAAAAAATCACAAAAAGTCAAAATAAATTTCTTAAATATTTTTTTCAAAACCTATGTCTTTTTGTCTACATTTGAAGCTTTGATTCATTCTATTTGGACTAAAAATGAAAAAGTTATGGACAATCTTAGTTTTTCGGGCAATCTAAGCATCTTCTTGAAAAAATAACTTTTAGGATTCATTTTTCAATGCAATTTTTACAATTTTCAGAAAAAAATTGTTAGACATGGGTGAATTTGCTTGCTAGAACAATCTCACTATTGGGATTATGGTATTTCAATTTTGTCTTAGAGCTATTAACGATTTAGTTATTCCTTCAATCTTGAACCTACTTCTACTTAGCAATTTTTTAATGAGTGATAATTCAGTGTTTTTTTCTTGATTTTTTTTTCTTAGATTCTCAACTGAAGTATTCAACATATAAACTTCGAAAATCAAAATCAACAATACAAAAAATTTAAGTTAAATAGGTTCAAAGCCCAAAAATCTAGTCAAGCAAGGTGCAAAAAAACTTGTTTTCTTCACTTTGAATGCAAATATCTTGCAATCTATTTGGTCAAAGTTTCTGAAATTTCTTGCACACATTCTCATACTAGTCTAGTATAAGATCCTAAGGTTAGATATGCAAAAAAAACAATTTTTATAGTTTTTTGCTCTTTGCAATAAAAGTGGCAGTTTTGAGTGTGTTTTGATGGAGAAAAGGCCTCGGCACTTTAGGGGTTAATTGGAACCCAGGTATCTAGGAGCACATAATACCTCCTGTCAAAGGGAGAGAGTGAAGCTGGCTAACAATGTTATGCACCTTTAAGGGCTGTTAGGCTTTTTGATGGTTTTCAAATGACGGAAAATGTTTCCCTTATTTTTCAAAAGAAGAAAAATTGATGCAGAATCTAACACAAGCAATTCTATATTTTTTGTTTGAAGAAGAGGGTCGCTTCTTGAGCCACCTACCTTAAGTACTGGAGTACCTTAGACTCAGAAAGCTCGCAAGATTGTTTCTAATTCCATCTCTGAGGTAATGAATTTTGAAATTAGAGGTGCTACTATAACAAGAGTTTTTGTAATTGAAGAAGAGGTGTGTAGGCTTCAATTACATCAACTTTGGCAAAGGGTTTCATGGTTATGGCAATTTCCTTTGGCAATGACAACAGATTAATTAATTGCTTTGGTGTGGTTTATAAGGTAGTATGCTCTAGAAGCACCCCTCTCCTTCAAAGCGTCCCTATTATTAGCTTGAGAATAGAGATGAGGTGATCCTTAACTGGACCACTTTAGCAATTGAATGAATCAAGAAAAACATTTTTCTATTGCAAGAACTAGTCAATGTCTTTCATTTTTGCACCTCTCTAATTTACAAATTGCAAGTGCATGGATTTGGGAAGACCTATGGTCATAAATAGGTGCCTATGCTCCAAATCTTTGGAAATTTATAAATAATTGAAAAATATCTGGAAAAATACAAAACCATTTTTGTTAGGTTCTCCATCTATTTTTCTTTCTCTGAAAAATTATCTAAAAATATTTTTGAAAAAGGCGGACCAACCCTTAAATGGGTGCTTTAGAGCATACTATCTTAATTAGAACTTGAAATCTTTATCACTAGAAGCGCATTCCAAAGAAAACTTAAATTTAAGACATTGGACAATGAAAAAAATGCTTCAAAGGTAGTTAAAGACAAAAGTTATAGAGGCCTCAACAAATCACAGTTACCAAAACACATTTCACTCTAAGTTTGCCTAAATTTGTCTTAACTTGGAGTAATGTTACGGTTGTAACTCGGGACCAGAATCATATCGACCTCCCGTTCTTCATCGACTCCATTCCAATCGATTCCTGATCCTCCAACACTCCGATGCAATGCAGATCATACTATAAGAGTCCACGTATCGAGATGTCTTTAATTGAGATTCGAGACTACAATCAGAAACACAATATAAGTCACGATACTTCCGTCACTGGACGTTTCTTTGAATTGAACAATAGATTGCATGAGGGACAATCCCCCCTCACTGGGATTAAGTAGCCAACACTACAACTGTTGTAACTGCAATGGCTGTAACTATTCTTAGTAAGTAACCTAGTCCAGATGTACGACCTAAGTCGTAACATTACCCCCCCCCCAAAAAAAAAAATCATATTAGTGATGTTAATCTGGCCGAGCAGCATCAGGATGTAAGCTATGGAACTCCTTGATTGCTTCTGGAGCATTGTGCAAATTCTCCACCGGTTCCCATGAATTTTGATCCGGGCCATATCCTTCCCATTCAATAAGATACTGTAGCTTTCTCCAACGACCGCTCCTTCTTGAATCTAAAATTCTGCAGACTTCCCATTCTATGTCTCCTTCTGGGGTAACGATTGGTGGGGGTGGATTAGACCGGCGTCCTGGGATCGTATCTTGACGATATTTCTCGAGCGACGATACATGAAACACATTATGAATACGAAGTGATTTGGGTAATTGTAATCGATACACTAAATCTGAAATTTTAGTTATCACAGGGAAAGGACCAAGAAACCTTGATGCCAATGTTTTCGAAGGCGCTGTTGTAGTAATGTTGTCATGACGCAACAAAACTTTATCACCAATGTTGAAGCATGGTTGTTCTTGTAACCCTCGATCATAATTTCTTTTAGCCTGGTCATTTGCTATTTTAATAAATGTTTTGACTTCTTCATGTATTTCGTGGAGTTGTCGAACCCTTTCTTCCGAAGCGGGGACCATTGTCGTTGTGGGAGTTGTGAACGATAAGGTTGTATTGTATCCATAAGTTGCATAAAAGGGTGAGAATCCCGTGGTCGAGTGTAGTGAATTATTATACGCAAATTCGGCTATAGGTAGTAAATTTGACCAATCATTTTGTCTTCTAGTTGTAAACATTCTCAAGTATTGCTCCCGTGAGTATTTGGTTAACTCGTTCGGTTTGTCCATCCGATTGTGGGTGGAATGCAGTTGTAGGAGACGGCCGAATTCGCAAGAGTTCATATAATCGCCTCATAAATTTGGAGACAAAAATCGGGCCTCGATCCGATATAATTTCATCTGGTGTTCCATGGTGTTTCCAAATGTTATGAAGATATAAAGTAGCTGTCCCATTGGAGTCAATAGTTTCATTAGTCGAAATAAAATGTGCAAGTTTTGTATTTTTATCCACTGTCACCATAATGGAATCATAACCCTTACTAATTGGCAATTTTACAATGAAATCAGTGGTGATGCATTTCCAAGGGAATTCAGCTGCCGGAATTGGTTGTAACAGCCCGTATTTAGCATGATGTGTAGGTTTGGATCTTTGACACATGTTACATCCATCAACATAGCAATGGATGTATCGTCTCATAGTTGGCCAATAGAAATTCCTTGCGACAAGATCTATTGTTTTCGCTCTGTCTTGATGTCCTGCAGTTGGTGCATCATGTCGTGATCTTAATATCTGCTGTTGCAATTCTTCATTGTGTGGTACAAATATTTTGTCTTGGAAATAAAAAATACCATCAGTAAATCTATATGCTTGAAACTGGCGACGAATGTCGCTTGGAGCTTTGTCGGGGCTATTTGTAAAAAATGCTAATATTGGTTGAAGGGTTTCATCCTCCATGATAACTAGTTTGATCCTTTTGATAATACTTGATTCATTCCAAACAGGTTCGCATGACTCTAACATAGCTAACCTTAATAGAGGGCTTGAGCTATTAGTCTTATCTTTAATTTTATCACTTCTTCTGGAGAGCATGTCTGCTTTTCCATTTAATGATCCCGGTCTATGTTGAATATTAAAATTAAATCCAGAAAGGAACTCAGACCATCTAGCCTGTTGTCGATTTAGTTGCTTAGTAGTTAAAAAATGCTCAAGATTTTTGTGGTCAGAAATTACCCGGATTTCATGGGGTGAACTTTCAAGATATACTCGCCAATCTTGAAAAGCTAGGACAATACTTAATAATTCTTTATCATAGATATTGTAGTTTTGTTCCGCCGGCGACATTTTTGAACTCCGGTATGCACAAGGGTGTAAATGCCCGTCCATTCCCCTTTGCGATAAAATACCCCCAGTTGCCATGTCTGACGCATCAGTTTCCACTACAAAGAGGTTTTCAAAGTTGGGATGAATTAAAATAGGTGCTTGAACAAATTGAGAACGAAGTTCCTTAAATGCATTATCAGCCAAAGAATTCCAATCAAATTTGTAGTCTTTCCGTGTTAACCTTGTAAGGGGAACTGCAATTTTCGAGTAATTATAGATAAACCGTCGAAAAAAATTTGCAAATCCTAGAAAAGCTTGAATTTACTTTATCGTTGTTGGTGTAGGCCATTCTTGTATAGCTTGTACCTTGTCTGTGCACATTTCTAATCCATTTGCGGTTACAATCATGCCCAAAAATTCCACTGACTGATAGTGAAATTGGCACTTTGAGGCCTTTGCATATAGTCCATGTTGTTCTAGTCGTTGGAGAACCTCTCTTACTATTGCTTGATGTTCTTCTAAATTTCTTGAAAAAATAAGAATATTGTCCAAAGAAATGACCACCGAAATATCAAGAAGATCACCAAAAATATATTGCATGTGTGCTTGAAATTGAGCTGGTGCATTAGTTAAGCCAAATGGCATTACTAAATATTCAAAAAGACCATATCGGGTTTTAAAAGTTGTTTTATATTCATGGCCAGATGCCATTCGTATTCTATGATAAGCCTGCCTCACATCTAACTTAGTGAAAATAGTAGCCCCCACCAATCGATCAGTGAATTCAGGAATTAAAGGTAAAGGATATTGATTTCTCACAGTAACTTTGTTGAGGTTTCTATAGTCCACGCATACTCGAATGGACCCATCTTTTTTACGGGCAAATACAATTGGCGCTGAAACTGAGGATTTGGACCGGCGGATCCAATCCTTTTCCAAGTTCTCCTTGAGATATCTTCGTAGCTCCTCCAGTTCTGCTGGAGACATTGGACGTAATCCAAGGTTGCGAGGTTCTTGACCCTCTTTGAAGTCAATCTTCATATCCGCTGGTCCATGATTTGGAAGCTCGTTAGACGCCTCTTCACTGAATGCTCCCCTTAAATCCTGATAACAAATTGGGATCTGGTCGTTGATCTGATCACTGGAGTGCGTTAGCTCTGATACCTCCAATGCATAAATTTCAGCCTCTTTAGCAGACAGCCTAAACCCAGCTGCCGTTACCATTGAGAATTTTGGGCCTGCATGCTGGATTTCTTCAGACAAGCGTCATCAGGGGCCTCTGTCGGTCGGCAAACTAGTTGGGGTGCCGATATACCCTCCGCCCTCGCAGGCGTTGCTCTCCTTTCCTACTTTGTTGGTATGGACCCATCAGTCGAGCTGGAAGACCCTGGCCCGTCCAAGATTGGAGCCCTGTCCGCCTGTGGGCGCAAGATTACCCACCCTCCGTAATCGGGCAAATATCGACCAGGTTCTATGCCTTTATCCACCTTTTAAATATAGGGGGGTGTTGTGAGCGCGTTCCACTGTGCCTTCCAAGCAATGGATCTTTTTGTGCTAACGTTTTCTGAGTGTCGTGGATGGCAACGAATACTACTATAATTGTATGGGTAACTAGCAAGCTGACTGTGATGAGCAAAGGTGATTGGTAATTCCTAACTCCCTAACTATCTATCCTATGTATAGGGTTGGCTGGGTAGTTGGCGTCATTTCTAACGTCCCTAACCACGTGAGCGGGGAACCTTTACGTTCCTTCAATGAGTGTTGAAGACTATTTTTGGAAGTTTGACACTTCTCTCGGAAGTTCCAACCCTACGGCTAACCCTAAGCTTAATCTTTTCTTCTAATTCCTAACTTTTAAATATAACTCTAGATTTTTACTCCTAAATTTAACTTCAAATTTTTACTTCTAATATTTAACTCCAAATTTTTACTCCTAATATTTAACTCTAGATTTTTACTCCTAATATTTAACTCTAGATTTTTACTCCTAATATTTAACTCTAGATTTTTACTCCTAATATTTAACTCTAGATTTTTACTCCTAAATTTAACTCCAAATTTTTATTCCTAATATTTAACTCTAGATTTTTACTCCTATTTTTAACTCTAAATTTTTATCTTGACTTATCCTGGGTCACTATTCACTTGAATAGACTAATTAAAGAAAAATCAATGCTAATAAGGAGAAACACCAAGTTTTGATTCAAGGACTTACCTAGTCACTACCATTGTCAGAAATGCACTCGTCCGCATCCGCGCGCCCATTTCCATACTCCATGGTGGTCCTTGGGTCGTGGGAATTTTTTCTCCAAGTTTACCGCTTATGTTATAAAAATTGTGGATCCCGTGTGATCTAACCTCTTTCTTTCCCTTCCTCTTTCTTTCCTTCTCCTTTTCTTTCCCTTTCTCTCTTTCTACACTAACACTATTCTACCTAAGCTTTGATGGGGTGTCTTACAACTATAGATTCAAGCCCCAAGAAGTTTTAATGTCCCTCCTAACCTCTTACACAACCTTGTCTTTGTGTCATCCTAATCCTACCTCCTAATGGTCACTACGAATTCTCGAGATTTCCTTTCTAACACCTATTTAGCTAAGCCTAGGGCACTATTTATCGTCTCTCTCCCCCTTCTCCTATTTAATTCTATGACTCACTAACCTCCCTCCATTGTGTGTAGGTGTGATTTTGGTGAGAGTTGAGAGTTGTTTGATGTAGGTATGGAGGTGCGACTTATCCTTTCTTTCTCCTTCCCCCTATTCTTCTTCCTTTTGTGTTTGTTTTTTCCCTTGACTTCAATCCTTTAACCTCCTCCTAATCCCCACTAATTCCAACCTTTCTTTTTTTCTCTCTCCTGAGTCTTCACCCAAGCCCTGGACTCCCTGGACCAACGCTGCCCAGACCCCCAGCGACTGCTCCCGACCCCCAGTGACTTGCCCAGACCCCCCTTGCGACTTGCCCAGACCCCCCAACGACTGTCCCGACTCCCCAACGACTCATCCCGACTCCCCTTGCGACCTGCTGGAACCCCCAGCGACCTTCCCGATTCCCCAGCGACTGCTCCCCAACTCCCCAGCGACTGCTGGACCTTTAGCAACCTGTCCCGACCCCCTAGCAATTGAATCTATTTTTTGGGGTTCCTTAAGGGAACCCACCCAAGCAATTCTAAATCGGATTTTTGGTAAACTCTCTCCGGTTTTTGGTGTAGTTTCTTGTTTTACGGACGCCGGCTCACAAGGGGTGGGGTGACTCTTAAACTTAGACTTAATCTCGGACGCTAAACCTTGGACTTTTCCGAGAACGTCTCGGACTCTAGACTTTGGAACGAACGTACATAGGAGTTCAAAGCTTCGCCATAGAATTGGTTTTAACACCAACTTTAGGACTTACGATACCCCTGCGTTCAAAGCTCCGCCGTCTAAGGCTTGTTTTTAACACGTACTTTAGGACTGGGACTGGTCACAGGTTCAAAGCTTCGCCGTTCCCCGGGGGGTGGGGCCCACTTACAACCAACAACAGAAAAGACAACTCTGGTTAGGACTCAATACAGAGGCACACATGCACACAAGGTCAATGATCACGGGTAAAATATCATATACTAAAGGCCCCCCAAAGCGGCATCGCCAAGGTACGGTGGGGGGTGACTTTAGGATTAGTACAAGGCATAAGAAGTCACACAAGTATAGGAGAGACCCGTTCAACTCACAACAACGATGCAAGGTAAGGTAAAAATACCCAAAAGGACCTTCAAAGAAAGCTTGAAATAGAACAACAAAGGGAGCCAAAAGTGCTCCAAAAACACCGTAGAGGTTTTCTTGGCCTAAACGCCAAAAATTCCAAGATAACTTGAACCCACGGACCCAAAACAAGTATTGGGGGTGTTCAAGAGAGAAAAATGGGGACCTTAAATAGGTTTCCAAGGTCCCACCTCTCCCTCAAGAGCTCTAAAGTAACCTTATTAACTTGGATTTTCATCCTCATCTTCAAAGATTTTCATCCTAATCCCTAAAAAACTACTTTTACCTATCTACGCTGGACCAACCTCCTAACTTTTGGAGATTAACTCCAATCGTCAAACGGATTGCGCCATTGGCTCCAGATCGCCGTGTTTAGTCGAAGACCCCTCTTACCCCCGGACCGAGGACAAAAAACCATCGTAGGTTAATTTAGTTTAAAAACTAAACCGTGGTAAAATCCTAGATCTTGGGGGTTTCCTATTTTGAGAAATGTAAATAGCCTAGGATCTCCGATAGGTGTGAGGGATTCGGAAAAGACTCTTGGTTGACTACGTTTCGCCATCGTATGGTCCCGAGATGCCGGTCAACGCGTCGGGGACCCCGCCACGTGATTAATTCTCGAGGAATCTCGCCGGTTCGGGTACTTGCTGCTATCGGAATGTCGTGAAACTTCACGGAGCGTATTATTAACATAAAACAAGCTAGTCTAATTTTTAGTGAGATTTTCTGGCAACCTGGGTAATTTCCATGAAATTCCCGTTGGAGGTTACCAGGGTCGACCACCTGCAAAAGGTTCTTTTGCAAGTCGGAAGATGATGGGATCTTTCACATGACCTCTCAGGGGGTCACATGAAAGATGTGCAAGTGCGTTTCTGTACCTAGCACAATTGGTCAGTGGAGATGAATTGGCCATCTCCTTGAGTTTATCGATGGTGCGGGAATCTTTTGCAGATAGAAGAATCTTGGCGAATCAATTTCGTCGTTGGACTCCTGGCATGGGATTTACCCTAGGACACCATCCTTGGGCTGTAGATTCCTCCACGGGGCCCGGTCTTGCGTCAATGGCTTCTGCATGCTAACAATCGAGGTTTGGGGAATTTCTAAACCTAACTCTAGGACCCGACCTAGTGGCCTCGTTGTGGATCCCTCGGACCGACTTAGCCATGAATTGCCACATTCATGGTGAGATTTAGCCTTTTGGGGCCTATGTGATTTGAACCCTACAAATCTAACCGTTTTGTTCTTTCTACCTATTTTTGGGCCCGGTTTGGTGGGATTCTAAGTCTAAACACAAATCTAGACCAAATACTATAATGGGTATGTTACAACCCTATTTTGGTTCTACACTCTTTTTATGGCTTTTTGTATATTTTTCTTAACTTTAAATTGCAAATTTCCAAAAAAATAATTATACGAGTCCCAAGTGACAAATTGTGAGCTCACACCGCCACCTTCTCCGCACTGCTGTGCTCTGCTTCGCCGCGACTATCCTTCTGCTCACACGACCGGTCAAGTACTGATTGCTGCAAGCAAAATCTTCAGCAATGTTCCGAATCAAATGTCACCTTCCCTTGAGCCCACCGAATAGTGGGATTGTGTCGATCCAACCAAGGAGTCCCCAGTATGCACGAATATCTGCCGGTATTAGTGATATCCGCCACGGGCACCTCCTGGTGATTCTCAATTTCTAATTTCAAAACTGCTTCATGGGTGATGAGGTCGGAATTAATTATCCGACCATCGATCACCCAAACTTCCCTTGGATTTTCCTTGGCTCTAATCTTTGCCTTGCATTCACGAGCAAAGCAAGGATGTACAAAAATGCCCGTAGCCCCTGAGTCAATCAAACTATGAGCTGTCACCGAGTTAATTTTACACTCCAAAGTGAGGTGAGATTCAATATCATTCAAGGCTCGCAAATACAAGGGCACTGGCTCTTGCAGGTGCTCAGGAACCTCCAGTGTTAAGAGCTCGCCAGGTTTTGACAAACTCAAGCCTTCATCCTTCGAATCTCCATGTGGCTGGGAACCTGCTCCACCTTCTACAAGCTCCCATCCCCAGGTAGTAGCTGCCGCACTTTGGACCAGACCCGGGTACCGAGCAGAGGCGCTCAGTCCCGGATTCTGGCTTTTCCCGACTCTGATACATTGTCATTGACTCTTCCCAGGGCTGCAATGGACAACGACTTGGAGGGATTGGTAGGGCATTTCGACCTAACATGACCCACCAATCCACAACCCCAACACTTGCCTTGTCACTGATACTCGAGACGTTCGACAGCGGTTTTGGCCAATGCGGTCGTCACTTGTACTGCATCCAGTTCCATCGGTGTAGGACCCGAATCTCCTTGAGATGTTGGAACGCGTCCGAATCGGTCCCTGGAGTTAACATATGGTAGAGAGGGGCGCCAACTTTGGCGTTGTGCCCATAATCGTTTATCAATACGAGTCGCCATAGCCATCCACTCATGGAGCTTGCACGGTTGTGTTTCCGCCATTGCTATTGAATCCAACACCTCATCATTGAGCCCAATACGGAATTTTGCCACTAAACTCGACTCATTCCAGTCCACTTGTGCTGCATGGTCATTGAAAATGGAAATATAAGACGATACCGATCCGGTTTGCTTGATTTTTCCTAAACGATCTTCAGTAGTGCTCCTACGATCCATATCGCCATAAACTGAGATTACAGCACTTCTAAAGTGATCATAATTTTGCAACAATTCGTGGGAGCGACCTTCATCCAATGCTTGCAGGATCAGCATTGCCCAGTTTTGTGCTGCTCCGGACATATAAGAAAGAGCATAAGCAATTTTGTCTTCGTCACAACAATACGTTTGTGGCCTACCCCGAAAGACTAATCGAAGCTATGCAAACCACTTATAAACTTCACCACCCTTTTTTCCTGAAAATTTTTCGGGTGCAGCTACCTTTAGTTCCCTATTTTCAAATCTCAACGGATCATAACCATCTTCCCCTCCTGGAGCTTGACCATCCAGTACCCTCGTAGCTGAAGAAGGAGGCGAATGTTGTAACAAAGTTGGTCGCTCTGAAAGTTGCTGGACAATCTGTGGGATTGCCTCCTGGAAGACTGATTCAACTTGCTGTTGAATGAACAGTGCCCAGTCCGACTCCACTCCCTCCGGTAATTGAGGACCCACATTAGCCCCAGATCCTACCCTTTCCATGCTGTCTTGTCAGAAGATTCACGGGGTCTCAATCAAAGACCACAAAAAATGGCCCCACTGTTGCGACCCAAATTCCAACGGTGCGGTAACGGTCTCGAATACTGACAGGCCTCCCTCAAAAACGGTCCTTCCACTTTGGAGTAATGATTCAGGACTCTGCGGTGAAAAACATGACGTGGATAATCAGGCACGCAATCTAATGTTACGGTTGTAACTCGGGACCAGAATCATATCGACCTCCTGTTCTTCATCGACTCCATTCCAATCGATTCCTGATCCTCCAACACTCCAATGCAATGCAGATCATACTATAAGAGTCCACGTATCGAGATGTCTTTAATCGAGATTCGAGACTACAATCAAAAACACAATATAAGTCACGATACTTCCGTCACCGAACGTTTTTTTGAATTGAACAATAGATTGCGTGAGGGACAATCCCCCCTCACTGGGATTAAGTAGCCAACACTACAACTGTTGTAACTGCAATGGCTGTAACTATTCTTAGTAAGTAACCTAGTCCAGATGTACGACCTAAGTTGTAACAAGTAAAATGTGCTTCGGTAACCTTGTTTGCCGTGGTTCTAAAGTTTTTATTTTTTATCTTACTTTCAAGCAATTTGTTTTCATTGTTCTATGTCTTTAGCCACAAAATGCCCAAGGCTTTTTTGAAGCTTCTTGAAACTTGCTCTAAATTGAATCAAAAGCCAACATTTTGATAACTTGTATCAAGTTTTAAAAATTATAATTATACAAATTCAAACTAGACATGTCAAAGATCACATAGGAAAAAAATATACCACTTATAGATTGAAAGATTATAATGTTTGGTCATGAGGGTGTTAAAACTGCAAAAATGATTTGGAGTCTTTCAATCCTCTTTTCACATGTCAAATCTAAAAAGTTGTCACCCAAAAGATATGAGGATAAAGGGCCTAATATGCATAATCCCAATCAATTTATGGCTTCTCAAAATCTACTCTACGCTGATTTTTTTAAATGAATTTTTGATGTGATTTTTTCTCCAAGATTTAATGTATTTGAGGCTCATTTCTATGAACCCTCATCACTATGGCAAGTCCTCATCACTATGGCAAATTTTCACATATGGTCAATATTTTACCATAGATTGTACCATAGATTTTACCATAGTTAGTAAATTTTTACTAACTTACCCATAGGCAAAATTGGTCTACTTGTTGACGTGGACTCCTCATGTCTTCCTGGATGTCAAAAAAACCAAGTCTATGTTTCCTTTGACGTCACTCACGACATGCCTATCATAGTTGACGTTCATGCGTTTTTCAAATAACATGTACACGTTCCCCGCAACATCCAACAAAATTTGCATAAAACAGCCCGTATCCTGACCAACACTGAGACATCTATACAAACAAGGCACGTTTTTTGCTAGCACCTCAAAAAACGTGGGTTTCTCATAGTGTTCGTAGCGTGTGCTAGTCCATGTGCGTGTAAAGTACATCCATTGTACAGAAGGGCCTTGGTTGGCCATCGCTTGAGTGTTAACTTCCAGTTGGAGGGGACAAACTCTGTCAACAGTGCTTCTGTAATGACCACCCCTACATCATATGGACCCAGCTGTCTACGCAGTCAGATGGTCGACAATTTATGACAATTCCTGTTCCAGTAATCACACCGTCTGTGTTAAGAAGGTTGACCTCTAGATTCTTCCATTCCTCCCGCAAACAACTATGATTCAGAGGTCCTGTAACATCTTCTACATGCTCATCTGGTAGGTAATTATTGTCATTCTCAACGGCTTCTACCTTGTCCGCGTCCTATACAGTTGTAAACGCATATGTCATTTTATAATGACTTCAGAAGACAGGTACAGCTGATCAGTGACTAGTATTTGTACGAACCTGTGAATTGGAACAATCCTACGCGCGTAGATTTGTGGCCTCCCATCGTAAAGCTGGATTTGCAGTGGTGCTTCACTCTATTAATTTGGTACTATGACCTATGTCCGTTTTTTCTAGAGTAACTCATTCATGAACTATGTTTCAATGTTGTTATCCTTAATGAGCATTTGCCTCAATCAAAACTACAATATACATCGACGGTATCATCTTCTATACATTTGACTCTTAAGTTGGACATGATCTTCTTGAACACATTTAACTCTTACCATCCAGGACTCTTGGGTACTCAATGGCGTTCTCGTCAATTGGCCCTTCAAATATGATCTGTAAAAGAGAAATCTCATTAACAATATGTTTGTCAAAGTCCTCACGTATCATCACCACATATGCCATAAAGTTTTTCACTGTTAGTATGCAGCATTACCTCATCTGGTAGGTTGTCCTCTTCTGTTGCCGTGACATCCTTCATATGCCCTGATTACCAAGGCATATTTGCTTGAGCTTCATTAAAGTAGAGGAAGACTACTGTCGCATAGAACTTGGCGTTCGTATATATCACACTTACAGTTGAATCAATCTACTAATGCCTATGCACATTCACTTCCTACGTGAGAGGTAGGGTAGCTTCTTTGTCTTGCTACCAGTTTAACGTTGCTTTCTTGGTGTTCACTTCATTGAGAAGTAATCGCAACAATCTTTCTTACTGACGGTATTCTTTTCAGATTGCTGTGGCGGGGATGTTGAATTTGTTGCACAAATGCCATGGTTTAGTTCACCACCTAATTCTCTATTGATGCTGCTCTTTGCTTATCATATTGGTCATAATAAACTAAATTAAGTTCAGTTCCTTCCGCAATGTCCGTGATTTAGGTAACCACCTAAATCACGAATGACTCTATTCTACATTCCCCCATCCAGCATAAAAAAGAAGATCATGTTAAATTTGCTCCATTACGACCATGATTCAAGTGACCACCTAAATCTTAATTGGCTCGGCTCTCCTAATCCTATTCGACATAACAAACAAAATGAAGATAAATTTGTACGCAACGTCCATCATTTAGGTGACCACCTAAATCTGAATTGGTTCCGCTATTTGGTTATCCTATTGTCATAACAAACAAAATGAAGTCAAATTTTTCCGCAACGTCCGTCATTTAGGTGACCACCTAAATTCGAAATTACTGTCTCCTGTGTTCCACCCATTCAACATAACAAACTACAGCATGTTCAATATGCTCCATTCCATCTATAATTTAGGGGACAACCTAAATCTAAAATTAGTTCTCGCTAAAATTTCGTACATGTTCATACAATCGTAAACTACTATTCCACTATCCCCTGCACTACGGCTACACTGTCCATCTCATACATTGCACTACTACTGCAATTACAGACTTTTTCTCAAAAGAACCCAGATGAACCTGACTCGGCGGGTCATCGTCACATGAACATGGACCACTTTTACAATATTTTCCAATCACCGTCCACGTCCATGGTACACCCGTATTGCTTGATACCAAGATCTTTACTGTGAACTACGGATAACGGTTTATTCTCACATGACTACAATTACAAGGCTCTCAGCAAAGAATACCATCCATAATCTCTAAATCCAGACGTATTCTGGAAATGGACCAAACTTACTAACTCGGCAACTCAAGCAACCATCCTCTGCTCCGCATTCAAAATTCGCAAGGTACACTGCATATAGTTAGACTGTGTCACACGTTGTATAATTGCAACTCCTTTGTGTGCATCCTCCTCTTCTTCTTCGGACACAGTGCACTACTACGTCTACAAATAATACTGAAATTAGGACTCTCGGATTGACATATCAAACCATCTCTGGAGAATCACTCGCTTCAACCTATAACGATCACATCAATGGTGATGTGGTCTAAGCCACAACCTCTCTACTGTAGTGTTAGTAAGCTTCCAAAAGTTCCTACATGTGTGTTGATAAAGAAATCATGGACAGTCATGTACTGTAGTATGCGACATCAAACCGTGATGGAATCATTTAATTAGGTCCCATGATTATTCCCACATTAGGGTTGGAATACTGCTTTCCTCCGACTCACAGCATAGTATTGGTTTTCCATAATTCGTCCTCTACATGTACTCCATTACATCTTCCTAGCACCCAACATTATACTATGCCCAACTCAAGTGCATTCTGACTAAGGCAAGGGAAATTTCCCCAAGACCTAAAAATTTCAAAAAAAAAGTTGGTCCACACCAAGTACTCACCTAATTCTGTTGGACTGCGTTCCGTCAATCCTGTATCACTTGTTGTTTGTTGTTAAACCCTATGACAAGAAAGACTACGCAACGTTGGCTAAATTTTACCAAATTCTCGACAAAAGCAACTACCATAAATTGAAAAATACATCCGAAAAATGAATTTATCGGAACAACCGCCAAAGAACGTCGTCTGTTCCATGGTGACATAATGAGGAGAAAGTACTATACGCGCGGCATTCCCTCGCATGACCTGACCCGTTTCGCTGAGGGCGATGTATTTTAGCAAAGACCGGCTGCGACTGGCACCGTTGTTGCTATCCCGCAAGGGAGAAAACGACTCCAAGCAACAACACGAAGCACCTCAGAAATCAGACTGCTTGTATTCTAACAAAGCTTTTGCAAAAGGAGAAATCCAAATTTCCACAATGTTCTACAAGGGTCAATGACAGCATCAACAACACAGAGAAAAAAAGGCGGGCCTGTCCCTTGCCACCCTCTTGCAACATTCGGAGACCGCCTCGACGCGAGGAGAGCCATCCCGCATCAAAGACGATGATTAAGGCACCGCACGTGTAGTACTTTTGACACACCAATAGTCCCTCTCATACAGTTCAAGGTTCATTGCTTTGGCGTCTTTGTATGGGCGTGGACACACTTACTGACATGCATGCTCACTGTCAAAAATGCAGATTTCATAGCAATCCTACCCAGGATTTTTTTTTGTAATTCCTCACTGCTTAGGTGACACATTCTGGAAATGATTTGTAGCCTTCCAGGCTTCATCCTAATTTTTGTTGGGGTTTAGGTGGCCCCTATGCATAGACTTTGTTGATACCATGAGATTTTCTTTGTTAGCAATAAGTATTCATTAGCCAATTCTTGAAGATATCAAAATAATCATTGCCATTGTAGAAGTATTGCATTGGATTGGATTAGTAACACCTCAAAAATGAATTAGAATTCTCAAGTACTTTGTGAATGACGGCATCAATTCTCAATTTATCAATAATTTCATGAAGTATGTGTCTGCAAAAGAATACATAAGAATGCAATCCGACATTTTTTGTTATTTTATTTTCCTTCTTTTCCTATAGACTTGAAGCTCACCATTCCAATGTGTCAGAACTTGGGCACTGAATTGCTAAAAAAATAACTTACTTCTAGCAGCTTTGCGGCAAGCCCACTTCATTGTGAAAACAACCTTGGGGCACTCCTAGTGCCACCGATAAAAAGACCTACAACCTTCTAGGTTCTGACATTGCATACTATACATACATAATTTGAAATGCTACATTATTTTCAAAAAAACTACAAAGGGTCTTCAAATGAAGCCTGAATAAGGAAACTTTAATGAATAAGACATCAGACTACATGGACCATGAAATGTTACACATTGTAATATATATGAAATACTATATGTAATATCAATTGGTTGTAGAAATTTTTATTAACAAATTAGTCTTCACAAATAGGAGTTTCTCAAGAAGGTAATAGTAGAATTATGGAGAAAATTGACGATGGAGGGTACATGACAAAGATTTCTATTCACTACTATTACATAATCTAGGATTTTGGATCTTTTTCTTGTGTGTTAGTGCTCACAACTAGAATATTTCATTTCAAGCAATGCTACAATGTGATGATCAAATCCGCATAAGATAGCCACTTCTTAGGGCTTGGTACCGTGGGAGGGCCTAGTCACTTGGCAAGGCCTTTCTTAAGGACCTCAGAAATTTGCTCTACTTTGAACAGAAAGCCAATGTTTCGGTAAGTTGTATCAATTCTTTAAAACTATAATCGTAAAAATTCAAACTAGGTGTTTTAAAAATCTCATAGGAAAAATGAAGACCACAGCATCACTTATAAATTAAGAAGTTAAAATGACCATTCAATTTATATGTTTGTTATTGGTTTCTACAATATACATCATATAATTGTTTGCAATAGAAAGAGTTTTCTATAAAGAATAGTGAGGATATGATGAAACTGAACAAATGATATTTATAAACAAAGTACCCCCACTTCAAAATAAAACAAAAGAATTTTAAAAATAAAAGGCTGCCAAAAATATGCCTTTAGTATCATTTTATATAACCATATGGTCATCTAAAATACAACAATTAACGTAATCAGCCCTCCATCAAATAACCTCTTAACTCACGTGTATACCATAAATTAAGAGGGAGTGATCTCCCCGAGCATAAGATACTTTTGTGTCCACTTTTGTTCATGGAATTATCACTTTCTGGCATTGAAATTCTGGCCACATTATCATCGACTCCAATCTAAGCTATTTGGAAGTAATCTTTATTTTTGAATATAAATGTTAAAGTATATAATAAACTCTTATTGGTTTTTCACGATATGGATAGAGAAAGGTACTAACAAACTTACATGAATTCCAATAGATGCTATTTTTAGCTGAGCTTCTACATTGTAAACAAGATGCAACAAATAATCCGCTTACATGCTTTGAATTTTCAGAAGGGTACGTACATAATATGTAAAGACTATAGTGTTATAACCAAATTTTTGGGTGAAGACTTAAAATTACAATTGACACCATAAATTAGTAAATATCTATCATTGAATTTACAAATAAATGTACCCTTCAATTTTAAATTGAGAAATTTGTATTTGTGAAACAATTTTAGGAGAAAACCTCAAGAGGATTTTCACATAGTACATCTTCAACTGCTTACAACGGAGGGCATTAGATATTTACTAATTCATGCACTACAACAAAACCTGCATTTTATGACTGCAAAAATATGACTGGGGATGACTAGCGACTGCTCGCAGTCATATTTTGGGAAGCCAACATTTTGGAAAAAAAATATGATTGCAAATATGACTGCCTGTCATATTTTGGCCTTGTACTTCATGGGCATATAGTATACGTCCATTGGGAACAACTAAGTACTTTATAAGGAACAATAGGGAACATATTCAAGGAACGTCTAGTCATATTATGTATTCATATTTTTGTGTCAGTCATATTTTATAGTCATATGTTTTTGGTAGTGACATTTTTTTGTTTTGGGGTAGCCCAAGGAAAATTTGGGCGAAGAACATGTTTGAAGAGCACCTAGTTGTATTTTTGCTTGAGTCATATTTTGTAGTTATATTTTTTGAGGAGTCATATTTTGTAGTCACATTTTTTTAATAGTCATTTTATCTCTTTTGGGGGCAACTGATGGAAAATTTGGACAGGGAACATATTTGGAGAGCACCTAGTCATATTTTTGCTTTAGTCATATTTGGAGGGGGGAGGGGGGGGAGTAATTTTTTTACTTTTTGGATAGTCCAAGGAAAAGGGGGTCAATCTAAGATGACCTTCTAGTATTTTGGTTGTAGATCTCATTCCTTAGGGTGTAGGCATAACTTTATTTCATGCCTGTTAAAAATTTATTGTTGTTGTATGTTGTGCCTATTATAGAATTTGTGTTCAAATATTTGGAGTGACATATGTTTATATTTTAATTAATAAATTTAAATTTCTCATAGGGATTACAAAGGAAGTAGAGAAAAGTGAAACAATTAACAACATGAGACAATAGATGGATTCATTTCTAGCCCATTTTGTTGGAAAGCATAGGAAAAGGATCTCAAAATGCATATTAAATATGTTTTGGTTCTTTACGGCGAATTTTTTTCAAATTGAAATATATATTTGGTGACAAAGATAGTCCTATAAAATACTGGTTCAAATATAGAGATTGTTGATTTCTTTAATGAAAGAGAAGGAATATTGTTTAACCCCTAAAAGACTAGCATGCGGTTTTTGGCAGTATAAAAAATTTGGGCAGGTCCTTGTGACTGGAGATTTTCATATTTTTGGCTGAAATTTTAATAGAAAGTGGGCGCGAGGAGTACCTTTCATATGCACTAAATTTCATGACATTTGGAAATAGGAGACAAAAGTTATGGCCAAATATGTTACTATTTTCGTAACTGTGCAGTCCGGGCAGATAAAAAAAATCACTTTTTTCAAAAAAATAAAATTGAAATTGAAAAAATAAAAAATTGAAATTGGTTTCATAGAGTTATATATACGTGCAAAGCTTTGAATCATTTCATTTTGACCAATGAATCAAAAGTTATGAGGATTTTTAGTTTGCGGGCAGTTATAGATTCTCTACTCTGAAATAAATTTTGAAGTTGTTTATTTAACTCAATTTTTAATATTTAAGAAAATAAAATTCATAGGATGTAGGTTATTTATTACAACATTACAACCATTGGGATTTACATTTTTCAATTCCATAATTAAATTCTTAACAATTTAGTATTTTGGATCATTCTCTACTTCTTTTTACTTGCTATTTTTTTTGTATATGTTGTACAATATGAAATGGCTTGAAATTTTTTAAGCATGTAGAGAACTTGTTTAGGAAAAAGAATTCAAAGATGCACCACCATTTTGGACATTTTTTCATACAAATGTGACCTTGTGAAGTGCATCTGCCCTGTTTTTCGCAAGGACAAAAAACAGATTTTTGCCAATTCAAATGCTAATATCTTCCAATCCGCATGGTGGAAAATTCTGAAATTTTTTCGACATCTTCTAAAACTAGTTTACTATAAGATCCTACAGTTACATGTGTCAAAAAAGTGTTTTTTTCAAAAATTTGGTACTTGTACTAAAAATGGCAATTTTGGAGTGTTTTTGGTGAAAACTTAGTCATAGAACTTTAGGGGTTAACAAATACCTCAAGTCATGAGGACATTAATCCACATCTAGTTTGTACACTAATAGATTGGTTGCATTAGCAAATTCACTAATTATGTTGATTGATTGTACGTGGTGGCTTATACAAATTAAAAGCTAATTAGATTGGTTGATACAAAGTGAAATCAAATGCAATTAACTAGTGATGTAGATTGAAGATTGTGGGGTTTAGAAAAAATACTTGAAGTTTGAATAAAATCTAATTTAAGGAGAGAAAAAAGAGTGTAGGAAAAATTCATACTTGAGTATTCATAAAGCAAGAGCAAGTGAGGAATGCCATTTGTATTCAAAGTCTAAGAGTTTGAAGTAGAAGTAGAAGTTCCAAGTTGCTACTTAAAGCTTTGGGTTGTTGGGCATAGTTAAGAGACTAAGTTGACCCCTTTATAGAGTTTTGACTTTGTATTAAACAAATCTTGTTGATTGTAATATGCATAGTTGACCAAAAGAAATTTTAAAGTCTTCAATAGATACTTATTTAGCACTTATGAGGATTATGTCATTACAATTGTTTGACTTCTAGAATTAAAAAAAAATAATTACACTAGTAGAAAACGTAGGAATTTTGATAGAATTCTGTTGATTTGGACGTGTTGTCCCGGTCCCTGTTTTGTTGATTTCAATAGAAATCTGTTAATTTTAACAGACTTTAACAGATCTGTCAAAATTCCTGCATTTTCTACTAGTGTTAGTAGTAATTGAAATCAAAGATTGCAATTCTAAAATAATCCAAAAAAAAAGGAAAAAATAAAAATATATATAATTTTTTTGGAAAAAGTCAAGAGAGAGAAGTAGAAAGAAATATGTTGAAAGAAAAAAAAATTGATCATAGATAGAATTTATATTCCTTATTGTAAAAGTCATTATTTAGCCTCTAAATGATCAAACACCATCTTTTGACAACATAGCAATTTTAGGCAGCTCACTACAACCGGAACTCTTTTCTTTTTTTCTTTTATATTTTCACACAAAATGTGCCCAAGGAGTAGCTTTAAGGCCCAACAACTTTCATAACTATTGACTATGTGGTTAAAAAGTTATTGCATGATATGTCATTTTCATTGGTCAACGGGCAGCCTAGGCAGTTGAAAAAACTTTTTTAAAAATCACTTAAAAAATAAATTAAAACATGAAATTGGTTCTTTAGATTTACATATACAAGGGAAACTTTGAATCATTCCATTTTGATTAATGGAATGAAAGTTATGAAGAGTTTTATTTTGAGGATAGTTATGGAATCTTTATTCTAAAATAAACTTTGAAGTCCTTTATTTAACTTAATTTTCAATATATTTGAAAAAAAATAAAAATATTGGGTATAGATTTTTTATTACAACATTGCAACCATTGGAATTGTCATTTTTCAATTCCATATTTAAATTCTTAACAATTTAATGTTTTGAACATTCTCCACCACTTTGAACTTACTATTTTTTTCCTATATGTTTTACAATTCCAAATAATCTGAAAACTTTCAAGCATGTAACCAACTTGCCTTGAAGAATGAATCCAAAGAAGTACCGCCATTTTGGACATTTTTTCGTACAAATGTGACCTTGTGAAGTGCAGCTGCTCGGATTTTTGTCAATTCAAACACTATTACCTTGCAATCCACATGGTAGAAATTTCTGAATTTTTTTTGACAACTTCTCAAACTAATTTAATACAAGATCCTACGGTTATATTATTCCAATTTTTTTTTTCTTTCTAAAATTTGGTACTTGTATTAGAAATAGCAATTTTGGAGCGATTTTGGTGAAAAAATAATCTCTGACCTTCAGGGGTTAAGTTGAATGCAAAGATACAAAGAACGCAACAAAAATGAATCAAGGTAGGCCTTATGATACAATCATAATATGCATGTTGAAAAATGGGGATGAGGTGGAAATGGATTCTGAGGCATGTCCTTGAATTTGGCACTTTGTTATTTTTTTGGTAGAAACCGTAATCATATTAGAAATTAGAAGTTTAACTCAAACTTAAGAATTTATTAAAACCCAACTTTGAATTTAAAATCATTTAGGTAATTTTTAAAGATTTTGAAGAATACATCACACTTTTAAAAATGGATAAAAAAATAAGGAAAATAGATTATAATGAAATTGGATAATCAAGAGCATTAATTTTGGATTAAAAACATCAAAATTCATCTAAGTCAAGCTGGAAAAGGACCTTACATTTAGATGACATTTACAATGCAATCTTGAAAGCAAAAGTTAATGTAGACTTATAGGCTAGAAGAAAATGTTAGATAAAGTCTTGAAAAAAATATAAGAGATAGAATTTTATCTATCCATAATTTTTGTTAACAATATCTCACTTTAAAGATTTTACCATTTTTGAATAGGCATGCAATACTCTACAATTTAAGCTATCAAAAATTTGAAATTTTCAACTTAGATTTGGAAGACTAGAGCTTTGGCTTGGATTGGCCAAAACCATCCAAAACCACCTCAAACTTCTAATTTTTATAGTTTTTGTCAGTTTTAATTAAGATGTGAATCACTTATGGTTTATCATTAGAAAAAATTTGTTCAATGATTAGAATGTCAATTGAATAATACTTAAATATCCAACTTAAGACTTAGGTCAACAATAAAGAACATGATTGTACATGCTTTATCTCAAGGATATAGTATAAACACTTACACATGTTCTATATTGAAGTTTGTTTCTTTATTCGGAAGGTTCACAACAATGTCATACAAGCCACATTTAAGTGGGTCTCTGTAGGCCCTATATAAGTCACAAAATTATTCATATAAAGATTGAGGCTCATTGTAGGCATGCGTATGCTTGTATTGCAATTAAAAGATGGTTGTTTTGATGTTCTTATAAGGATATACTTAGACTATAAAAGCATAATCCCTTGTTTTATTTCAAAGATGCATTTAAATAGCACCTCTATTAAATACTTTTACTCCCACACTTTTTGTACACTTTTTTTTTCTATAATTGTAGGTGCTTAAGGCTTTGCAATTTTTCTTTAAGCATTTTGTGAAGTTGTAGTGTCAATATGTATTCATTTTGGATCAAATTTGATTATTAAAATAGCTTAGTTGCTTAGTATAGTCATATTCAAGGTTGTCTTGTCGGATGGGTTTCCGGGTTTTGGTGACGTATTAGACGTGTCGCGTCGCGTGTCATATATGACATGTGTCAAATATAGGCGACAAATGCGTCGCAAAAAAATTTAGGGTTTGGAAGTTTTTTACCCCATGGTAAATGGATTTGTCCTACGTGTCTGGTTGTCCGCAGTGATGTGGAAAGACAGAACCACGTCAGCTTGGGCGACTGCGGGTTAGGGCGAGTGCGGATCGGGGTAGGGCGACCGCGGGTCCAAGAACCAGGGCGACTGCGGCTTCTAGAAGTGGGGCGACTTCGGGTCTGCATGGCGACTTCGGGTCCAATGTCTATGGGCGACCGCGGGTGGGGGATGGGTTGGGCGACTTCGGGTTCCCAATGTCTGGACGACTGCGAGTACCCAGTGTGTGGGCGACTGCGGATGCGTGTCTGGGGCGACTGCGGGTCCAAAGGCGACAGCGGTTGGGGGGATTCAGGCGGCGACCGCGGGTGTCCTCTGCTGTAATTGAACATGACATCTATTAAAATCTTCTTAAAGCTACATGCTTAAAAAGCATTACATTGGCCGCTTATTCATAACGGCTTATACAATTTGCAATTTTGAATAATATACCTCAGGAAATGTAGAATTCAATTCCTCTCATTTGAATGAATGCACAAAATCCAATACAAGTCCACAATAATTATTATAATTATATTAATAACTCATATATATATGGGTCAGGTCCGGGGTATACAAATGAAGTTGTAATTGCATTGCACTTCCTACTACTTTGTTATGGTCACCATTCCAATGCTTGTGAAAGTCTACACACTCCAAAAAAATTCAAACCTTCCTATATGTTTCTCAGCCTCATATACTTTAATATGAGGATGTACCAAAAAGTCATACATAAACTATTAATCTATTATAATCTTCATCTACAAATTTTCGATACAAAAAAACGTATGTTGAATCCTTACAATAGTACTATACTATCTCCACATCTATTCACTAGGATCAAAGTCGTCATCATTTGACACTTCATTGGCGTTGGAATCTGTATCTTCATGCGACTCGTCCCTATTCTTGTTATCGGTCGAGCTCTTGTTCTCATATTCTTCTCTTGGCACTGGTACGTTTTGTACCTCTCGTTCTACCTCTGAATTCAGGTTCCGCACTTCAGTATCTACACCGGCAACGCCCTCTGTTTGCACCAGTCGTTTCGTGCGCCTCAATACGTCCGTGGTTCCATCAGTGTTGGATGTACGGTGTCGCCCTCCTTCACTTGATTGACCGACATTTTGATTGGAACATTCCGCCTCCATGCTGAACCGTTGGACAACTTGATTTTGACGTTTAGGATTTCTATGGACCACCTCGTGAACCCTCCTAATACGCTTCCTTCCTCCACTGTTGTGTCTACGCGTGCCCAATGATGATGCCCCTGGGGCTAACGTTGATGAAGGTTGAGTGGGTTGCGGAGCTGAGGCATGGACTTCCTCATCAATGGTCCGTGGTAGACCTCGATGCACCGGCGGCCTTGGCAGATGGGTTGGAATAGACCTTGTGACCGTAGCCACGCTCTGACTTGCTCCTCGATTTAAGGGTGCATTACGATTCAAATTCAGAATAGCTTGTAGAGGCACATCTGAATCGTACTCCACCGTTTTTGTTATTCGGGTGGTACGCGCATTCACTGCTACAGGAATTGGGCACCCCTCACGTACAACCTCATCAATGTGTACTGCCTCTTCTTCTCTTTCACTTTCCACAATAACTCGTGCAGTGCTCCGGAGATTTATTGGCATGCTTGAAGACGGATGTGCTAGTACTGGAGATCTTGCAGGTTCTTCTGGTGCAAGCATTGGATTTTGTACGCCTTCGTTGTTGTCATCAAAAGTTCTTTCCCTCGGTAGCGGTGAATATGCGGTTGCAGCTTCATCCCATGCAAAGACGCGATTCCGTTCTGGTGTACGTAGAGGCTCCTCTTCACCAGAATTTTTCTCATCATTACCATCCGTAAAAGTGTGGCCGTAACGTCGTCTTGGGGAGAGGTCAACAGCAGCAGGCATCATTCCAACCCAAGGATTTTCATGCAAGCGCTCTTCTTCCTCCATACGATTATCGGCAGCCCAACCAACTCTAGAAACCACGTCATCTTCGTCACCCGAAGACAATGCGTCCTCGTTCTCTTCCTCGATATCTCCATCCATTAGGTACTTATCGTAAAAAAGGGCAGGATTGTGTCCACTTTTCTCACGTTCGAGCTTGCTGTTGGCGTAAATATACACCAATGCCTCCGCCTTGGATGTGGCTAGGCGATTTCGCACTTTACTGTATACAAACGAATACATGCTCCAATTCCTTTAATATGAAGATGCTAAGCATGTCAAAGATAGAATCCTCTTTGCAATTTTTGGGAGAGCATTACCACCCACATGGTTCCACCACAGATGGGGCAGTAGTGTACCTTGGGTGATATCAGGAGCCTCCATCAAAGGGTCAAATGGACCTGTCTTTTCTTTGAATTCCACAAGCTCACTCATTGCCTCCATGGGTGACACTCCCAATGGCTCGCTGAGTTTTCGTATGACTCGATTCAAGGCAGATTTGGCCTCGCCATTGTTTTGAATGGTTGCTATATCAAGCAAATATGGGTTCAATAGTGCACCTGCATAGTGCAAATTTGTGAGCATCAATTTCCAACGAGCGTCAAACTGCTTCTCGTACTTGTCAGCAATCGCGGGGTCTAGAAAAAAAGGCTCATTCCTCAACGAGTACACGTGCTCTTTCAAGCTCTGCATCACCATCAAAGCTTTGGGCATTGCCGGGATCTTCCCGTCAAACACTTGAAGAGCAACGAGTACAGGCTATACCATGTGCAGAAAATTCTCACATTTCACCCAGAACGCTTCTGAAAGAATGTTTTGTCTTGCACGCACGGCTCGTCCTTGACCTATGTATCCATTCTTCCGCTGAAACAAACTCATCTCAAAAGGCGCATACGTCTCATCCAAAATCACGTTGTGCAACGCTTGCTTGCAATCCACGAGACGATCTACCATGAGGAAGTTGCAAGCAAACCGCATTAAGGCAGGGAGTCTCAACACCTTGTTCGGTGAATATTTCCGAAACAGAGCCAAAGTGAGCTGATATTTTTTGATGAACGTGCAAATTTTCCTACAGTCCTCCACCAATTCAGTCACCTTCTTTTCCTTTCCCCAGTCTTCCAAAAGTAAATCCAAAATGTGTGCTGTACACCCTTGTTTATACATGTGAGTGTACATTTCTTGCAACCTTGTCATAGCCCCTGTCATTACTGCGGCATTGTCCGTACATAGTTGAACAATGTTTGCTAGTCCAACCTGGTCTATGTATTCTGCCATAATATCCGTGGTGTAGGCAATGTCCTTCCTCACCCTTGTGTTATCCACCGAGCCCAAAAAAACATCCCCAGCAGGACATACAAGCATCATATTCAACAAAGGACGAGTATTGGTATCAGACCATCCATCTGAACAAATAGTCGCTCCATATTGGTCAATAGAGTTCCTCGTCCGCTGTGAGACCATGTTCTCTACAGCTGCCTTTTTCACATCTATCATTTTCGTGCGCACTGCATTGTATGATGGCGGTTGATACACAAATCCAGCTATAGCGGTTTCCTTCACTGCATTTATAAACGCAGGATGTCACACGACGTTAAAGGCTATGTTGGCTTCATAAAAAAAGGAAGCCCACATTTTATCTAACTTCTGTCGAAGGGCCAATTGTAATGCTTCATCCATACTTCTTTGACGGGAAATGGAAGGCACATTCCTCCTTCTCTCCACTATCGCTGGAGTAGAATCTACTGAGTCTGGATTAGGAGTCGATGGTTCATTCATATGACTAGGGTCCCCGGACCCTTCAAAATCCACCTCCACTTCAGGCCCAACAAGGGGCCCAACAACACCATCATCTGCATTGAGTGCAATCAGCGCATCGTACATTTCTTCGTAGCTCATGAATTTTAGAACAACCCCCATACAGTTCCTAAATTTTTCCAATACATTTGGAGGGATACGTTGACAGAGATCCTGTCTACGCGTGGCGCCAAATCCAAAGTGAGTCAATGCCCTCTTCCGTACAAATACTGTGCTCCACCCACAGAATCTGCATTTCTTCAGATACAAGGAGGCATCACCTTCAGTGCACGTTATGAGCCAAGGGTCCCACTCCTTTGTGGCCCTACGTGTATCGTTAGCAGGCGTCGTCCTCCCACCACCTCGGCTAGCCATCTTGCAGATCTGCAATGGGTCTCACAGAAAAATTACTTTATCAAAAAAACCGGACCAATCAAAAGAAGTAATGACAAAGCCACCCGCCAAGAGTGGTCCTATGAACCTCTCAAAGCTAGGTTGTTGCCCTCCGAAGAACCTAAACGTCCGTAGGAAGCCTCTTTAGAGGATTCAAGACAAGAGCTTTATCACCGGAGCAAGATGAAAGGCAATGGCTGCCCTTCAGGCTTTATAGTCCAAGAGGGGTTGTGGGTGAGGGCGACCTCGGGTACAGAGGCGACCTCAGGTACAGGCTGAGGGGGCGACCGCGGGTCCCATGAAGGGCGACTTCAGGTGCCCGCCAAGCGACTGCACGTCCTTTTCTGGGGCGACCGCGACTCCAGTAGAATGCGACCATGGTCCATGGGTAAGCATGTGTGCAATTTATTTTTTCTTTTTAGGGCCGCTTGTAGAGCTTTGTGGATATATAATTTTTATTTCAAATGGTGCCCGGGAGAAAAATTATGCCAAAAATAGAGTTTGGCGGGCAACACAAAAAAATCACAAAAAGTCAAAATAAATTTCTTAAATATTTTTTCCAAAATCTATGTCTTTTTGTGTACATTTGAAGCTTTGATTCATTCTATTTGGACTAAAAATGAAAAAGTTATGGACAATCTTAGTTTTTCGGGCAATCCAAGCATCTTCTTGAAAAAATAACTTTTAGGATTCATTTTTTAATGGAATTTTTTTCAATTTTCAGAAAAAAATTGTTAGACAAGGTTGAATTTGCTTGCTAGAACAATCTCACCGCTCGGATTATGGTATTTCAATTTTGCCTTCAAGCTATTAACGATTTAGTTATTCCTTCAATCTTGAACCTACCTCTACTTAGCAATTTTTTAATGAGTGAAAATTTAGTGTCTTTTTCTTGAATTTTTTTTCCTAGATTCTCAACTGAATTATTCAACATATAATCTTAGAAAATCAAAATCAGCAATACAAAAAACTTAAGTTAAATAGGTTCAAAGCCCAAAAATCTAGTCAAGCAAGGTGCAAAAAAACTTGTTTTCTTCACTTTGAATGCAAATATCTTGCAATCTATTTGGTCAAAGTTTCTGAAATTTCTTGCATACATTCTCATACTAGTCTAGTATAAGATCCTACGGTTAGATATGCAAAAAAAAAACAATTTTTATAGTTTTTTGCTCTTTGCAATAGAAGTGGCAGTTTTAAGTGTGTTTTGATGGAAAAAAGACCTCGGGGCTTTAGGGGTTAATCCACAAATCACCCTTAATAAAGTGAATTTTGGGCATTTCTTGTAGTTTTTTTCTGCTGTGAATTTCATGAATTCAAATGGCATTTCTTGATCTTGAGTCTACCTAATGCTTGGCACGCTTGTTACATACATTTTTTATTCCAACTGGAATATTTGAAATAATGCTAATTTTTACTATTTTATAGCAATATGAACTTTGGGCCTATAAGTATGGTTTGTTATGTCTCCCATTTTAGCATGGCACGTCAACTTCGGTGTACATAATGATGTTATTAATCATAATATAATTCTATGGTGAAAATGTAAGATATTTTGAGTATATTCTGTATGAGATATGGAATTTCTTCATTATTTGCTAAAAAATGCATAGTAATTTCAAATTCTAAAAAGAAAGACACATACTCCATGTGTAAGGGCAAAACAATACATAACAACATCACTTATGAGTTGGAAGATTACAATGTTTGATCATAACCATGTTCAAATTTTAAACCAATTTGATATCTTTTAATTTTTTTTTCCCGTGTTCTACTTGAAGAAGTGGCCTCTTTAAAGATGGTCGGTTTTAAATGGCATAACATGTTGAACTACAATCAATTTATGTGTAATGAAATTGTAGTCCACAAATTTTGTAATTTAAATTCTGATGTGATTTTTCTCCAACCTCTAATGTACAAGAGCCCTATTTCCTAGAGCCTTATATCCAAGAGCCCTCAACAATAGAAAATCAAGATTTGAAATGGACAAATTTGCATTAAATCCTGAATATCAAATACATAATCCGCGGGTATATATACATGTTTACAAAAGCATATAGTCCTACAATAATTGCAACTAATCAAAATCATGCAATATCCTTCTTGTCCTTCTCTTCTCTTTTCTTTTTCTTGGATTCCAGCTCGACCATCACCTCGTTCTCTACCCTCTTCAGATATGCGATGTTACGTTGCCCGAAGCTCTTAAAGTAACCTTGCCTCCAAGCTTTTCTCCACGATTTGGATAAATCAATGTGTTGGTTCAACTAATGCACGCTTCGTTGCAAATTCTCTTCCAACGAGAGACAGGTAGCTAACTTCTTCTTCAAGTCGGCTACTTCTGCTTGCGGTGTCCCATATAGCTTATCTACATCTTGGGCATCGAATTCGGAGACACGATCAAGAGGGGCCCGATCCCCGATTTCGGTCAGGTGAATTATCCTTGACCGCCCTTCCTCCACACTTCTCTTTGCAGTAATGTACCGATCTTCTTCCATCTTGCAATCTTCTATAATTTTGGAAAGCCGAGCCTTGGCTTCCTCACTGCTGCCAGCGCTAGGCCCTCCGTCTGGACCACTAGAAAATTCCCGGTAAAATGCCTCCAGGAGTCCAGGTCTGCTATCTCTCTAGCTTGCACGGCCAAATGGGTTTGCCCACTTTCAATTTTTGCTTGGAGGGTGGACACATATTCACCATCAAAAGTTTCCACAGTCTTCTTTTTGTAATTTTGACATGCTTCCTCTGTCCTTGCCAAATCTTCAAGAAGCTGATGAAGTTTCTCTTTGTAAAACTGTTTTTTGGCTTTTGTGGTATCTCGACGATGGGAACCTTCAACGTGTTCTTCCATTGCCGGTACTTCTTCCACCCAAGGCAATGCCAACAAAGGCAGCACCACCTCCTCCTCCTCTGTTTCGATCTCTCCATCCAGTCTATCAAGTGCTTCTATTTGGATGCATGCAAACACATGTTGCAATACTTCATCGTTTTCGGGATGATGAACCTGAAGTGGGGTAACATCCAATGGGATTACTTCCATTGCATCCATAGGAGCGCCCGAGGTAAGTTCTTCATCCGAGCTTTCTTCGCTAGCTGAAGTCGCATGAGTTGACCACATGTATTCTTCATCCGCCACCCCTGTTTGGATCAACTTCTTCTTTCCTAGCTCGTTCCATGGATTAGCGGAGGGACCCGCCCTCGGAATGTCTTTGGCTCTTGGAATGGTGATAAGCTTCGATGCCTTGACGGTAGTCCAATCTATCGTTCGCGCCAAGACTAGCTCTGCATACACCATTTGACAAATGAACAACGGGACCTCGTTCCTGACCACTGTTCGTGTGTTGTACAAATGTCAATGCACTTCGATACAACGTTGCACAAATGTGACATCCTTGCAGTAATGTAGATTTGCAGCATTCATCTTTAGATGCAACTTGTGTCGATGAAGAGGGAATAGCTTGTCAATATGGCACCACTCCACAAACTTTTTGCAAATCACCATCGTCCAATCTCCGTTGATTCGATCCCAGCCTTGAAATGCCACAGCCCTTGGATTAAGAAGGATGCAACGGTTTCTATGTTGGCTATCTCCTTTCTTCTTAATCTTTTTCGTGTTAGCGTCCATCGTGGATGATTTCAACCTTGGGAACTCCACCAAAAAAAGGATAGTCCGGTGACGCAAATTTGGTAGCAATTACAAGCCCCAAAATCCTAGAACACGAGCACACATTTAGCCGCTCTGAGACGGATGAAAGACAGTGCGCAGCGCTGGAATCAAAAGTGACGAGAATGGGAGGGGGTGACCTCTTATGTACCCGAAGTCGCGCTGGGCGAGTACGGATCTGGGCGCGTTCGCAAGAGGGGCGACCGCAAGTTCAGGTCGACCGCGGATTCAGGAGGGAAGAAATTCAAGTTTTGAATTTCATGGACTTCAAGGCCTGGGCGACCGCGGGTGAGACGACTGCAGGTCCGGGAGAGAGGGAAAATTCAAGTTTCAAATTCACAGAATCCAAGTTAGGGGCGATCGCAGGTAGGGCGACCTCGGGTCCAAGAAGGAGGGAAATTCAAGTTTGAAATTCCCAGAATCCAAGGCAGGGGCGACCGCGGGTGGGGCGACCTCAGGTCCAGGAAGGAGGGAAATTCAAGTTTGAAATTCATGGAATCCAAGGCATGGTGACCACGGGTAGAGAGATCAAAATCTTTCACTTCCTAAATCTGATTTTGGAAGCTCATGGTACACTTTGAAATGAATTTTGAGAAAAACATGTCAACTACCACAATTAAAAATTTAGTAAGGTTCTACAAGACCACTAAGATTTTCCATCACCAAAATGTGGAAGATAGGCCATGTGGGGTCTAATGGATGGAGGTTTAGTAAATTCATTCCTCATTTTATTACTTTCTCCTCCACCATTCATTTTAGTCATGTACCATTTACTTCATTTTATTCAAAATTACATATAAAGGGAAAGGCCGTTGAATTGAAAAAAATTCACAATGAAAAATAAAACATGGATGTCACTTCTATATATTTAGGTGACTTCTTCATAAAGAAGCAAAAGAAGTGGGATTACATAAACACCATATTCATTAATTTGAGAGAATTCTCAGATTATGAGAGTTTTGATAGCCGTTTTCAATCCAATTATATGCTACAATTGCATACAAGCATGGTGAAAAATATCATTCATTTGTAATGTAGAAGTCATTCATTCATAGTCAATAATCAAATCGTAACATTAATACTTACAATAAGAGCAACATAAACTCAAAAAACAATTGGAAATTGATGGTCCATGTATTTATAGTAAGATTGCCAAATATGACAAGCATTACATTAGTTTTGGACTTCTAGAATGCCTATTTCACTGTAAATCCAATAATGTGATTCAATCTTGCATCCAAATGGCAAATGATTGTATAGAATTTATAGTAACATATATAGGTATAACATATACCATATAATACATAACAGGTATAGCAGGTATATAACTTATATATATATATATATAAAGGTATAACATATACCATATAATATATAACAAATTATTCATCTTACTTGATCCATGAAATCCCTATAGCTATACACAATTTTATGCATGAGATCTACTCCTTAGCTCTACCATTGCTTTCAATATCTAAGGTCCTCGACTACATTCTTGAGTGCGTATTTGGTGGGTATGTTGTACTTTTTGCATCTTCAAGGACCTCCTCTCCCATGCATTCCAAGGTCGACGAGTACAATGCATGAGTCGTTCATCATGTGACTTCGATGGACAATGACGTTGTACCAATATTTTAGGAAGTAGACCAGGTTGAACTTGTAATCCTAATTTCCTCGGATATTCAGCATTTGCTGAATTGATAGGTCATTGAGGTATTGGAATGGACTTTGTGCTTATACACTTTTTTCTTTGGGATCCACTCGATACCTATAAAATAAAGAAGACAATAAATGAAAAAGTTATAATTGCAATAATATGTGTTAAAGTAATCCAACACATGCATAGAACACAATTGTAGCAAATGGATAAAAAAACAAATCCATTCATACCTTAGAAGTTGTAGCAATGTGTCCGTTGTCAACATACAACTTTCTTTGTGGAACAATAACATCAGCTGAACATAAACAAGCTGAAGGAGCTATTTTTCAAATTTTCAGTGGCGACGGGGAGCTCACTGGGAGCAATCGCTTTCTTCCGCTTGGTGGACTATCCACCACACCATCATTAATGGGTCTTGTGGAGAAGTCCATAGTAGATAGTGCAGTAGCTGCCGAGACCATAATGTGACCTACACCGCTTTGAGATAATGCATATTGGCCATATTCTAAAATGGAATCCACCGACGCATTACACTTGGAAACACTACCAGTATATGGTATGGAACAATCATGCGAATCCTGAAGGGCACAAAAGTCAGTGTGATTACAAAGAATAAAGGATAGACAATTGGAATATAAATAATAAAACTACTCGAAATGAATTAAACAATCATCCATTTTGCAAGACGACTATGATAGAACTATAATCGATACACTTGTCTTTAATGAAACACGATAGCAATAGATAAAATGCACAAATGCAAGGAATATTGTTCAGTATTAGCGACGACTGGAATGATCCTTAACTAGCATCTTCGACTCCTCTATGGCGTCTATAAGTTCATCGTATTCTTGCGTATCCTGCTCCTCAACAAGCATCCGCCGTCCAATGTTGTCATTCTTCCGAAAGGACAATAGTCCACGATCCTTGGTGCCATGCAAGCGTGTAATCCAAGGCAAAAGCTCATCCAGCAAGAAAGTGTCTTTAAAACCATCTCCTTCCTTTGACCACGAATCTGATAGCACAACGTTTTCAGGCTCGTTCAGAACATGCTTCTCAGGACTGTCATCTACCATAATAGTATTGCCAATAGTAAACTTTGAGTTCTGTGCATCGAACAATTTGTCTAGAGGTTTGAGGAACATGTCTTTGTCGGTTCCCTTCACTTTCAAAGTTATGATGTTTCCTCGCGGACCCCTACACTTCAGATTGTCGCAAAACTCTTGCCCAAGGATACTCCATGGTGACTCTAATCCTCTAAATAGGTACTTGCATATGAATTTTGCTGTAGAAGTCATCATGGAACTCCAAACAGAAATGTATGCAACTGTGGCTAATTGTCGGAGGAATTCCTCGCACTGAGGATGAACATATACAGCTTTTGAACCAATAGATACTGGAAAAACGCTAGAATGTGGCTCCGAGAGATCATTGTAGACTGTGCCCTTAGGAAGATTTTTCTTTTCCTTAGATACACAAAGGATCCCATTCAGGTCTAGAATGACATTGAGCCACCTTCTTCTCGGCCTGGAAGCGAGCGGAGGAACAATAGGCTCCTGTGTTGCACCTATACGTATTTCTGAAAGATCGCTCCTCTGTTAAAATCAAGGCAGAGAAATACGCCAACAGTTGTTAGTAAACATTTGAACACAAAATAGAAACACAAATGAAGGGACTCAAACAGTAGAAGATCCAAGTCACAAGAACAAATATCTCAATAGATGCACATTAAAATAAAGAAAAGTTGACCACTTACGATTTCCTCAGACGTAGGACTTTGTAAGGATTCTTTAGTGCATGCATTATTTGCTGGAGGCGGTATATAAACCTCCATGAGAACATCATCTGGAATATTCACATCAACCTCCATAGCCTCTTGCAATTGGACTCCTTGAAGTGACACTTCTAAGTTAGGGTCGATTCTTCCACCAGAATTTGGATGTTTTGATCTTGGAACATATGAAATGCTCTTTGGGAAGGACACATTCGAGGGATCACTGGTAGAAGGTGGAAGATGTTGGGGCACTATGTCCTCATTAAGAGAACCTGCGAATTATTACAAGTGGATAATGAGTAGTTTCCAAAACAAATGTAGATTTACACTTCAAATCTTATGAAAATATATTATGTTCACAATCTAATGCACATAAGTGTGGATTCATATCAAACATCACCAAACAAGAGTCCCACTTATAATTTATGTACATGTAACTATGGATTTACATTTATAATATAAATGAAAAAAATCCAGTATTCATATTTACATACACTTAAGTAGTTAAGTATGAATTCACAATTAAAATCTTGAAAAGAAAAAATGTAGTACTCACAAATTTTAAAAGGTGAAATTGGATTTTACATATAAAAGCAAGCAAACAAAAGATGGAATACTTTTGCAATTCTATACACATACATTTTGAAAATAATTAAAAATCATGAAAAAACGATTGCAATATTTACAACTTCATATTTGTAAATGCAATCTTCAAAATTACATTCAACAATACAAAACAATCCTGTAAAAGTAAAAAAAATCATACTTAAAAAAACAAAAATAGCGCAACTTCAAAACATCCCAAATCATTACAGTGAGAATTCACTGAGATGAACCTTGGGGATCATTGACTTCCTCATTTCCAACCCCAGAACTCATTGCAGGAGTCTGCAGGTCATCTGATTGCAGCAGCGCCTCGGAAGGACTATGTAGTGCTGGATCCAGTTCCATGGATGTCCTAGGAAGAATATGAGCTCCACTACCTGAAGATACCAATACACGGTTCTCTGACGACACATGAGGGGCCGGCTCACTCATCTCAATAGTTGGAGGGGAAGAGTTTCCAGAAGATAGAGTTCCCTTGATGATAGTCATCAGCTGAGCATATTCAATCCTCGAACGCTTCCTCTGCTCAAATTGTTCTTCCTCGTACTTCTGCATCCTTTCATGCATCATTTTCATATAATCCTTCATAGTAAGATCTTCTGTTTCATCCAACTTCCTCTTTCCTCGATCACGCTCTGAAGAAGGGGAAGGAGAAGTGAACGATGAACCACGACGTTCACTTGCTGGTGGATTCATAGGGGCGACCGTTCCAGCATGTGGAGTGCCAAACTCTTGGGACGCGGGAGGATTGATCATATGGACACTACTAGAAAGGCCATGACCGAAACAACAAAAATCCAACTGAAAACTGTTGTTTTTTCAGTCATTTTAGACGCGTTGTTTCGGACAAAATCTAACTAATAAGTGTTGTTTAATTTTGTTGTTTTGAACAAATTCAAAAACATTATTATTTTGAATTTATTTATTTTTTAAATTTTGGATGTTTTATTTTGAATTTGAAATTTTTTTTCAGCTGCCCGGTTTTTCTGGGCAATAGAAATAAAATTCCAGCTTTCATTCGGGCAGGCCTCGCCACGTGGACAGGGATGCCACACGGGCAAGCCCCGCCACAGGGGCAGAGGTGCCACGCGGGCAGGCCCCGCCACGGGGGCAGGGGTGCCGGTCCAAGGGTTTGAACCTTGGACCTCGTGTGTGAGATCCAAGGTTCAAACCATTGCACCATGCATTGCTTCTAATGAGTATCTAGGGTTTTAGTTTTTATTTAGTTTGTTTTTGACATTGTTTTTCATTTTATTTTCAACGCAGCAGACTTCAGAGTCGTTTTAGGCACAATAAAACAACTTTTTTCAAAAAACTTTGAACTAAGAAAAGTTGCTAAATAAAGCCAACTTTCACCTCCAAAAATCCGTTTGTGATTTAGATCCTCCAATCAAAAGTTATGGACAGAATTCAGAGAAGGTGTTTGAAAATATCAAAAAATATTTTCTTTATTACCTCTCTCTGATTTCTGTCCATAACTATTGATTAGAGTCTCAAAATCACAAACGGATTTTTGGAGGTGAAAGTTAGCTTGAATTTACAACTTTTCTTTGTTCCAAGTTTTTAAGAAAAGCTGTTCTACTATGCCAAAATGACCTTCAAAGCTTGCTGAATTGAAAAAACACTGAATTTTGAATGATTAAGTCTTATGAAAAAATCATTATATTAGAATTATGTTTTAACTCCTAAATGCTTAAGGCACCATTTTTTTATTTTTTTTTATAACAAATGGTGAGCCATGCATTAATTAAGGCACCAAATGTCGATGCCAACAATATTTTAAAGTTCAATTAAAAGTTGTCAAGTTCTGATTTTTGATAGTTCTAATTTATGAAAAAATCCTTTTGAAATCTACTTTTAGCTTTAAAATCTGATTTTGAAAATGAATGATTATGATTTTTCTATTTAAGATTGTGTGCAAAGGTATCCATTACTAATGTTCATTTTGTACTATTAGAAAGGAGTGTCAAATATAGTAGATCTTGGAGAAAAATGGCATGCTTATATGCCTTTTACTTAACTATAGAGATTTTGTTAACAATCTTGTTGAAAATGTGTAAGACAAATTTCAAGTTCATTACATCTATTAGTTTTGGCTGCCAAAAATCTCTTTCTATGTAAAGATTCTCAAAGATTCCTAAAGATTCCTAAAAGATTCCTAAAGATTCCAAAAAGATTCTAAAGATTCCAAAAAGATTCCAAAAAGATTCCACATTCTACTAAATTTTGGTCATTTGGTCATTGCACTACTTAAATCAACAGAAAAATAAGTGCCATTTTGTTGATTTTCACAGAAACTTCAAAAATCAGTGAAAATGGTCATTCCAGTGCCCCAAACAACAGAAATTAGTTGATTTTGTGTTGTTTTGGTCATGGTTTTCTAGAAGTGGGAGTTCATCACCTTCTCCTTGGTCAATCATGTCGTGCTCCGAATCTTGAGCAACCAACTGAATACGATCTCTCTTGCCCCTACCGGATGACGAGGTGTCATTATCGACCGTCTTTGGATACTTCTCTTCATCAACATAGTACCCTGACTGAAGGAAATCAGCCTTGTCCAAGTCCACAGACAATTGCGAGAGGTCACTAAAGGATTTTGTCTCGTCAGAATCCCCAATGATATAATTTATCAGCGAATTCATCTGGAAGAAGATGAAAAAATAGTTAGAATAACATATTTTAGATAATAAAATCCAAGAACAAACAAACATGTCAATTCACCTTGAATGGAGGTGAATACTTAGAAAGAACAACATACTCACCCACGCCGCACAGATGATTTTTCCACCCCCGTATATTGTAAAGACCGCGTCTCCGGGATTGCAAAATAAAGCCAAAATGCTTATGTAGAACTCCATCCGTAATTCATTCTCATAGATTCGGTATTGCATTTCATTGTAAGCTCCCGAGGTAAGGAATTCATGTGTTTCCGGAGCCTTGAATTTTGTGGGCAAGGAGTTGCATTTTGCCTTGTGGTTCTTCTTAATGAGGAACATGATGTGGACATTCGCTTCGACTTTCTTCTTGTTCAACTCAAGATCCTCAAGTCGCTCGTACTTCGCCGGCATGTACTCTGCGTGATGGACATAATTATCTGTAAATACGGAATGGTAAAAATGGTGTATGAGACTGGAGTCGGTCTTCTTATCTCCAGATAACCACACCCACACAGGGATATCAAGAATTGCAGGATTGGTTAGCCCCATCAGCAACATCAAGAAAGAATAAAAATACGGAGTTGCCATCCCTCTAGCCTCCTTGTTGCTTGGAAAAATTCTGAAGTCCATGAATCCCATCTTTATACGGTTGACATCCAAATGATCCCAATCACCTCTGGCCCACTTTGCTAAGTCGTCTGTGTTCTCGTTGAATGGACAGTAGAATGCTTGACCGGTGGGAACTGTAAATCTTCCTTTATTTCTCAAGAAGACCTTCAAAAATTCCTCGGCATAGGGTGACAATTCTCCAATGCTCTTGTTGATGTTACACAAAAGCTTCGATGCAGTGAAGAATATCTCAGATGGACCTGTGATGAGGACATGCATGGCAGCGTCCGTGATCTTGTAATCCTCTTTGAATTTCTTCCACATGTCTTTCTTAGTCTCTCCCGTCGTGGTTAACAAATCAAGTTTGGGCTTCATATCATTGAGCTGCACCTTTACAATTTGCTTTCTTTTGCGCTTCTCACACCACTGTCGATAGGTACAGCAGTTTGGTACAACCTTCTTCAGCTTCTTGAATGTCACCTTTGGATAATCCTCCATTCTCTTGTTCTTCTTCTCTGGTCGGTCAGGCTTCTTCAATAGATGCTCTGCAAGTCGCTTGAGGCTTGCGTTGGAAAGGTTGCCAAGCCATTTAAAGAACTCTTTACTGATGATGCCATCCTTCTCCAGAACCCAACCCTTGGTGTTCTTGAACAAAGTTTTTGACTCCGGATCGATCAACTCTCCCATTGAGGCAACGGAAATGAGTTCAGAGTATAACTCATAGACATCTGTTGGAGCAGTAATAATTTTGAGCTCGTTTATAATGTCAACCTTCACGGGCTTGCCAGACTTGGTTCTCTATTGCTTCTTAATGTCAATCATACCAAACCGCAGTTGGCAAGCAGCGTCAAATTTCTACACTCAAAGATAATGTAAACAAGTTAGTTATTGAATAGAAAAATCACCTTGGATGGAGGTGAATTATGAACTAGAAAACTTCATTCTGTAAGTTTTAAGAATAGACAGATGACCTCCTAACTAATATGTATTAGGAAGAGTTTACATGAATAATATCAAACTACTTTCCTATGATATACCTTCCAATTTTCGGCGTTGTTGCCTTTGGATTGTGACTTTGATCTTGAAACTGATCGTCCTGCTTCGGACGCTTGTTTCGGAGGAGTTGGTTCTCTCATCTTTAACCACACTCCACGAGCACCAATAATATTAGTTGCCTAGGTAGGGTTATATCTGTCGAAGTGATTCACTCGATTATAGTAAGATGAAATTCGGCGTAGAATGGAGTGGTCCTTGCTCCAGACAATGAAGCATGACCATTTTTCAAACTTCTCCACGATCTTGGATGCAGATGCCTCGGTCCTCATCTTCTTTGATGCCTCGACACTGTGCTGGCCATTGACCATGTAGAACTTGCAATCTTTTATATCATTCCAATCCTTTGGCATTTCCTCCAATCCGATAGGCATAGCACAAAGGGCTTGCTTTCGATCTTTGTCAGGCATCACCATCAAATAATGCATGGTGTGGTCAATGCCGGACGGCTCTAGACTGCGACAGTTCATGTCAGGGAGAGGTACCATCAACTGATCAATTGAAATCTCTTCAACTTTATCACTTCCAAAACAATATGCTTCTTGGCATTCAGACCAATAACTATCATAGATCTTCAAGGACTCCTCATAATTTGCTTTCCCAGAGTCTTTATCCTTGGGTATAAACTTGAAATCCTTTGGTATGTTTGTAAGGACTGAGAGTGAGCTAGACTCGGGATCTTGGTCATCGGCTTCAGCTGTTGTAGTGTCCCACGTCTTCATTAGCGTACTAGCACATATTGTTCTTGAAGTACTAGCTCGACGTTTTTTATTTTCACTTCTGCCTGTCTCAGGGGTGAGATTTAGGCGGGACTGCTGGCTTCCGACCACGCCACTTGACTCTCGAGACAAATGTTGAGGGGTCATGTTCTTGTAACTGGTCCGTAATGTTGTTGTCTCAATTTGAAAAGAGACTAACAGCTGCTTCAGTCGAGTAGCCAAAATTGCTAAAGGCAGCGGTCCTCCATCCTTATTCATCCACCTTCCTTTTTGGATTTGTGCTTCGAGCTCCTTATAGAGACCTTTGTATTGGGAGTCCATGAGAGACGTACAACATTCATGAATACTGAATGGCGTCTCTTGAGGATTGACGGCATAAGTGTACTTGTATTCTTCTGGCATGTCTGGATCGTTCTTGATCAAGCACGTGACCAAAATCATTCCTGGAGGACCTTTGGCAATATCAACAACTTCTTCATAGTGAGAAATTGGAAGTGTGGCGTCAGGCCCATTTTTGAATTTCTTCATGAACCCAACGTTTTGAGTCATTGGATAAAGAATGATGCTCCAGAACCCAACGCTCTCTGGTTCTTTTAGTTTCCAGTAATCCCCGTTGTCAGCCTCATCACCAAATTCTTCAACCAAGTCTTTGGGTACTTCATATTGATCGAAGTAAAAGTCAAGTTTTTTTTTATGTTCATCCATATCTGTAGTCAATCATACAAGAAGAATTCAATTAGAAAAGATATTCAACTTGAGACCCAAATGTTCTTGTTCATGAAAGTAATAGTAATCTAATTATCGTTGGCGCCTAAATGAACAATATAATGTAATTGAATTAATAAACATCAGAAATTTAGAAATAGATATAGTTCACCTCGAATGGAGCTAGCAGCTATTCACCTCGAATCAAGGTGATTTGAATTGTGGATACTACTTTTACAAGAGGACAAGGCAGCCATTGATTCACCTCCACTCAAGGTGATTTGAGTTTTGGAATACTAATTCTACAAGAAGAGCAAGCGTCCATTTATTCACCTCGAATGAAGGTGATTTGAAATTTAAGATACTTCTTCTACAAGAAAACCACGAGGCCATTGATTCACCTCCACTCAAGGTGAATTGAGTTTGGAATACTATTTCTATAAGCAAGAGAAAGCGTTCTTTGATTCACCTCGAATCAAGGTGATTTGAGTTTGGAATACAACTTCTACAAGAAAGACAAAGTAGCCATTGATTGATTCACCTCCACTCAAGGTGAACTTAGTTTGGGATACTACTTCTACAAGAAAGACAAAGTGGCCTTTGATTCACCTCGAATCAAGGTGATTTGAGTTTGGAATACAACCTCTACAAAAGGACAAAGTGGCCATTGATTGATTCACCTCCATTCAAGGTGAATCGAGTTTGGGGTACTACTTCTACAAGAAAGACAATGTGGCCTTTGATTCACCTCGAATCAAGGTGATTTGAGTTTGGAATACTACATCTACAAGAAAGACAAAGCGTTCTTTGATTCACCTTGAATCAAGGTGATTTGGGTTTGGAATACAACTTCTACATTAAGACAAAGTGGCCTTTGATTCACCTCCACTCAAGGTGAATCGAGTTTGGGGTACTACTTCTACAAGAAAGACAATGTGGCCTTTGATTCACCTCGAATCAAGGTGATTTGAGTTTGGAATACTACTTTTACAAGGAAGACAAAGCATTCTTTGATTCACCTTGAATCAAGGTGATTTGAGTTTGGAATACAACTTCTACAACAAGACAAAGTAGCCTTTGATTCACCTCCACTCAAGGTGAATTGAGTTTGGGATACGACTTCTACAAGAAAGACAAAGCGGCCTTTGATTCACCTCGAATGAAGGTGATTTGAGTTTGGAATACTACTTTTACAAGAAGACAACGCGGCCTTTGATTCACCTCGAATCAAGGTGATTTGAGTTTGGGATACTACTTCTACAAGAAGGCAAAGCGGCCTTCAATTCACCTCGAATCAAGGTGAATTGAGTTTGGAATACTACTTTTACAAGAAGACAACGCGGTCTTTGATTCACCTTGAATCAAGGTGATTTGAGTTTGGGATACTACTTCTACAAGAAGGCAAAGCGGCCTTCATTCACCTCGAATTAAGGTGAATTGAGTTTGGAATACTACTTCTACAAGAAAGATTAAAAGGCCTTTGATTCACCTCGAGTCAAGGTGATTTGAGTTTGGAATACTTGTTCTAGATATAGAATAGAAGAAGGGAAAAATCATTTTATGTAAGAGAAAGAATAACATCCATTAAAATCGCTCACCTCTAACTTCACAAATGAATGTACATAGCCAAAATGCCACGGAAGTCTTCCAGAAATTTGGATGTCGTACACGCTGCAAACAATCAAACCACATATTGAAGTGAGATTGACATTCCTCAAAAAGTAGTGACATCTCCACAACGTTACGATAGTTACAGCCTCAAGAACTGAAAGCATTGGAAAGCTAATAATTAGAACTACTCATTGGAACCTAATTCTGAACTCTTGTTTTGAAACTGCTCATTTGAATTCTGGCTAAGGAGCTCACAAAAAAATAACGATGACTCAACAGCCTGTAAAGGTTACAATTAATCAAAAATGAATCAAAGATGACTACAAAGCTCACAGGGAATCAACAATGACTGCAAAGGCAACATTGTATACTCACGGTCCTAAACCCTTAAATGTTCACTATGATTCTTTCAAAATTGATAAAGAACCTCGGGAATCATTCAAATTGCACACTGAGTTCAAAATTCAGAAACATGTCGAAGAACGAGCTTCCACCAGCTCAAAATTCATCAACATCCTGATAGGAAGATCACTGGATCGATGCAGCCAAACACCAAACATCCTCGATCACTGGAACCCTAAACCAGGAAATCACCGATCATTTGGTTTCAAAATTCATAAAGCACCTCGGGAATCATTCAAATTGCACAATCAGTTCAAAATTCAGAAACATGTCGAAGAATGAGCTTCCTCCACCTCGAAATTCATCAACATCCTGATAGGAAGATCACTGGATCGATGCAGCCAAACAAATCACCGATCATTTGGAAACAACCGATCGATGCAGCCTAGAAATTTTGAAGTATGGAAACAACCGATCACTGCAAACCCTCGAAAGTAAGACCTCCAAACCATACAAGATGGCAACCAAATCCAAGGCCGAATCAAAGACCGTGAAGCCAAATCCAGAACCCCAACAACTTAGTCGTCACTATTCAAACAAGATGCAGGTGCTGAAAGATGTAGCGCTAGTTACGTTGGTACTAGATTTGAATTTTGTTTTCAGATTCTCGCTGGTGAGATTATTGAGTATTGATTGAATGTACGATTACGAGTCATGTACATACTGAGGTTTAAACAGTCGGCCGGTGAGATTGCGGTGACAAGTGACGGCATGCCTAGAAACAGGTGCAAATCCAAAACCAGTATGACAACCAGCATCACAAAACTTTGCTGCAGTAGCGACTTGCTCTTACAAGCTAGCACTTCCCACCGCAAATACTGAGTACGTAAGTCAAAACAACAAATTTCTACGGAACTCACAAACTAAAACTGCATCGCCCGAAATTCACCCCAGCCAGAGATCTTGACGTCTACGCCCACCGCGATCAAGTCCACAAAGCAACCTACCGAGACTCAAACAAAGCCGACAGAGCCTACAAGAGCAAACCGAGAGAAAGCAAAGCAATAAGAATGACAAAGTTTTGGGAAATCACCTGGCTGCTTGCGCTCCACGACGTGCTTGCAGGGACGTCCGACGCTGCAGGGAACAAGGCCAAAAATGGCAGCACTCATGCAGGTTTCTCCTGCTGCAAATCTAGCTAGAAGGATACTGCAAACCCCAACACCCGCAATGAAAAACAAAACTACACAACTACGCCCAGCCAACGCAAGAGAACTCCAACAAAAATCTCGGTACGCGCCCGCCCGCAGGAACAAGACAAGCACATCGATATTCACCGCAAGATTCTGACAGTGCGGTATTCTCTGAACCACGACGAAGGCAAAGCCCGGGAAAGCAAACCCCAAAAACCCTAGGAGCCATCGACGATAACGAGGATCAACCTCAATTGATACTTGGACCCCAGTACATATACCCGGACCATTCCCGACCCAAACCGTGACCTCAGCGATCACAGTGATCACGAAATATTTATTTTCTTAATTTTCCTTGAAAGACAATAAAAAATGACATCTAACCCAAGTTGTTTCATATTATTTGGAGGTTTGTGGAATTAGGTAAGAAATTTTGAAGTTGAAATTCCATACGGCTCTAAAAGCGACCACCTCCTAGAATGTACAGTTTCTGTACATTTTGGTACATTAAAGAAAGCAAAATGTATCTTTGTGTCATGATCGGTTCAAAATTCTTAATCATAGTGCAAGCCTCCTCCTTTAGTAGACAACAAACATAAACTTTAAACGTTTAACGCGAAACTGGTGATAACCAAGAAATCATGCTTTTCGGTACTTTGTGACATCATCTACTTTTAAAAAATTCATACCTCAAAACAGGCTGTTTGTTTTGTTTTATTTTGTTTGTTTATTTGTCACGTTGAAATCTCCCGGACCGTGCATCCCCCGGGGGCGTGCTTTGTATTGTCAGAAAGCCTTCGACCAGGAGGGGTGCACGGGCTTTGTTTCGTGGCATTTGGACTTATGGTGCAAAAGTTTAAGAATTTCAAAAAAATTATGGATCAAAAAATTACTAAATTATGCTAAATTAAAAAAATTTTGAACTGTGTGTCAAATTATGATGTTCTTGGTAGCACTGGAAAGCCCTCGACAAGGATGGCTTGGTTTTGTGGCGTTTGGATCTACGAAGGAAAAATTATTGAATTTCAAAGTTCTTTTCGAATTAAAAAATTAAAAAATTACTTTTTGGGTGTGGCTACAACATAGGGCACACTTTGCTTTGTGGAGTTTGGACCTAGGGTGGTAAAATTATGGACTTCTGAGTTATTTTTGGTTTTAAATATAGCTTTTACTTTTGTTTTTATTGTGCCAACGGCATAAGTCCATACCTTAAGTTTGACTGTTTGTTTTGATTGTTTTGTTTTGTTTGTTTGTTTGTTACATTGAGATCTTCCGGACCGTGTGTTCCCTAAAGGCGTGCTTGGTATTGTCAAAAAGTCCTTGGCTAGGAGGGGTGCACAGGCTGCGTTTTGTGGCATTTGGACCTGCAATGTGAAAGTTATTGAATTTCGAAGTATTTATTGAATAAAAAAAATAAAAAAATATTGTTACTTTTATTTTTTGGATTGTGGCAATGGCTCAGGGCACGCTAGTATATATATATATATATATATATATATACTCAATTCAATGTGAATGATTTTAATCATTGTATTCAAAATGTTGTGCAACGGTGTTCATTTAATCCCTAAATGCCCAAGGCACCCAAATCTAGTGTTTGCAAAACTTTGAAGTTAAATAAAACCTAACCAAGTTGTTATTTTTAGTAGTTTATATTTTTTTCAAGTTCTTCTTGAAGTCTAATTTTAGTACCAAAAATCCAATCTTGAAAATAAATGATAGTGAATTTTCTATTCAAGGTTCTGTACTAGGGTACCCATTGCAATCTTGACTTCCCGTAGTGTTGAGAGCTCTCGGAAATGAGCCTCAAATACACTCGATCTTGGAAAAAAAATCACATTCAAAATTCATTTAAAAAAATTGTGGAGTAGATTTTAAGAAGCCATAAATTGATTGGGGTTATAGAAGTTAGGCCCTTTAACCTCATATTTTTTTTATCACCAACTTTTTAGATTTGACTCATGTAAAGAAGATTAAAATATTTTTGTAATTTTAGCACCCTCGTGGTCAAACAGTATAATCTTTCACTCCATAAGTGATATTGTTGTGTTTTCTTTTCCTATGAGATCTCTAACATGCCTAGTTTGAATTTTTACGGTTACAATTCCAAAGAAATTGATACAACTTTTCAAAATGTTGGCATTTTGTTCAATTTAGAGCAAAATCCAGGAAGCCCAAAACAGGCCTTGGGCATTTAGGGGTTAAAATCTTCATTTTATAGTGATTAGGGCTTGTAGAAATAAGCCTCAGATGCACTACAATTATAAGAAAAAATGACTATAGAAATCATTTAAAAAAATTGTAGAGTACATTTTGAAAAGACAAGAACTGGTTTGAATTATGTATAATATGTTTTTCATAGGGATATTTTTTTGGTGAGAATTTTGACATGTGACAAGAAGATAGGAAGACTTGAAATCATTTTCACATAAAAAAAATTCAAAACAATTTAGAATTTTGTTTTTTATACAAAGTATCTTTAACTGCATAGAAAGATTTGATTTAAAAGATTTTGGAACAAAACCCAGACATGCTACACTGTACTATGTTCTCAACAGTTTTGAATTTTAAATTCAAAAAGAGATGTTGAACGTGAATATTATAGAATTATTTGAATAATTCTATTAAAATTATTTTAATAATTCTATTGAAAAAAATTGGTTAACGTAGTGCTTGATCTAATTACCGGTACCTAAATGTGATGTATACATCACATTTTCCAAATTATGTTTCATTGTCATGTTGAAGCAAATACTCCATATGAAATACCACAATCAAGTAAAAAATGAACTCTTCAGTACTTGACTGTAAGATGGAATTTAAATACACTAATTGCAACAATGACATTGTTTTAGCTAGCAACCCTACCCACGTGCAACTTCTTTTCTTACAAAAATGTAAAAATGGAGTTCAATAAAGAACCATGAGTTTTTTTTTGAAGAAGATGATGAGATTGCTTGATAAATAAAACACTCCATAATTTTTTCATCAATAGTCCAAAATTAATGGGATGAATGAAGTTCTTTAATACCCACAATAGTACAGAGTATTTTTGATGAGAAAGGTAAACTTCTCAATTTATAATTTTAGTTTTTGTGATTTTTTTGGGTGACCAGATCCATAATCGATTCTCTTAGCGAGGCATACCTTGAGGTAGAAAGCACTCATTGTAATAAAAAGGCTATAAGATCCCAACAAATTAATAGGAGACAATTTTGGCATAACTATTGCTTTTTTTAAAGAATCTTTGTTCTAATTATTGGGTATGCCTTAAAACATGAAATTTTTTGGTAGTACTTTGTTTTTTACTTACGGCTATTCGACTTAATACAACAGGAAATAATGATGTTAAGTTTCTAAGTCTGAATAAATTAAACAAAAATGTAGTTGTAAGCACTCATTCAGTCATCCATATTAATGGTTCTTCAATTCATCCAATTGAGGGGTATTTCAGATGAATAAGCAACAATTTCTGTTAGAATATTCCAATAAGAATCTGCATGAGCACCTCAATAACGTCCAATACTAGCTCCTATTACGATGGTTTGAACCTATATATCTCCCTCAGTCATATACATTTAGAATAGGAAAAAATCAAATGCAAACTTTTCATGGCCTCTTGTACATATTTATATTAGACATTTGTTGGCAGTAATGACTGCTGGGTAGAACCTCATTTTCAAAAAGTTTAAGAATGTCTACTTCATGTTTTATTGTTATGAATGTGTTTATTACTTTCCAGAAATTGAAAACATTGACCAACACTGTCTATCTCTTTGAAGTGTTCTATTCAAACAATTAGTATGCATAATTAAGGATAATTTTTTTTGCACATTATACTAGTTGAACTCTAGTAACCTAATATACTCTTTCAACATACGAAGTTATAAAAAATATGAATTGAATTTTCAATTGTTATAAATTATTGAATTACTTAGTTTGAATTTATAGACTTCTCAACCTTGATATAAATTTTAATACTACAAAATTGCAGTCTTCATTTTTTTCTCTTATGACCAATTAAATTAATGTTATATTTTATGCTAAAAATATCCTATTAAAAAAATTAGAATTATGATTAGTAATGTACGTATTGGATAAATTGAATACAAAATAATCCCCAAAAAATTAAATTATTTTTGTAAATTCCAATGTATTAAAAAACCCAGCTTGAGTCATATTTTTATCTTTAGCTTTTATCTAATCTTATAGTTTGGAAATAATTAAATATTAAATAAAGATGTGCCACCCTTTATCTTCACTTACAATATTAGTCTCATTACACTGGAAAGGCATAGATATAAATATATACTTAAAATAGTTACTTTGATGTATTGAAAAGTACAAATCAGTACCACTAACTTTGTGCGCTCTACTTTAACTAAATCAATTGATTGACTCACAAGCAAATATAAGCATGTCATTTCTATATGGTTTGAGACTTATTACAACGTAATATTCTAACATCAGAAAGGATAAAGTAAAGAGTATTCATTGTAAAATTTAATGAATCTCTTGTCGTGTGTGGTAAGTTTTCATTTACAATATAAAATGTTTTTTTATGCATGATTTTTGGCTAGTTAGTTGACTAGTTTCACTAAGAAAAAACTTTAATTTACTTTATTCAAAATGATCAAATCACTATTACTTTTTAAAACTAATATTGAATTTCACCTAAGTATGTATCACTTACTCTTGATATTTATTCCAGTCAATAAATATCACTTTAGTGTGATCCAAGTATCACATGAGTATTGAGCAAGTAGTTTGCTTCTTTTCTAGAATAATTCTTCCAAAATTGCTCTGAGTGCCCTTCTTTAGTTTTAACTAGTGTAGCCTTGTGTTGTTGCCACAGCCTAAACAAAAGGAAGAGTCATTTTTAATACCAAAAATAACTGAGTACACTCGAATTTTTCTACTGTAGCTTAAAATGCCACAAAACAAAGCTTCTGCACCCCTTTTTGTCAAGGGCTTTCCAATAGTACAAAGAATGTGACAAATTGGCACACGGCTCAATAGATACATAATTTAGCACAATTTAGTAGTTTTTAAGATCCCAAAATAACTTAAAAATACACAACTTTCAAACCATAGGTCCAAACACCAGAAAAGAAAGTCCTTGCACCTCTCCTCTCCGAGAGCTTTTAGACGGTACCAAGAATGCGACCAAAATCAAAGTAAAAGTATTTTCCTAAATTTTTGACCCAAAGTAAAAGTCACTTTTAAAACCAAAGAAAAATAAAAAATCTATAACTTATCCCCCGTAGGTCCAAACGCCACAAAACAAAGTTTTAGCACCCCTCCATGCCCAGGGCTTTTCAGCAGTACCAACAACGTATCAAATTGACACACACTTCACTGGATACATAATTTAGTATAATTTAGTAGTTTTTAAGAATCCAAAAGAATTCATAAATCCATTACTTCCCCACCGTGAGTCTAAACCCCACAAAACCGGTGCCGGTGCACCCTTCCACGCTGAGGGCTTTCTGATGGTACGAAGCATAGCATTGGGGGACGCATGGTCTGGGAGATCTCAACGTGGCATACAAGCAAAACAAACAAACAAACAAACAAATTTAAAGTATGGATAGATACTACTTTGCCTTGTGTTGTTGCTACATTCAAAGTAAAAGCAAAACTAATTTTCTAATTTTGTGTTTTATATATACTTTGAATTTCAATATTTTTCACACCGTATGTGTAAGTGCCACAAAACAAAGCCCATGCATCCCTTGTCATAGAGTGCTTTCAAATGGTACCATAAACGGAATCGATGGAAACAAGATCCTTGAGATTTCACTATAACAAACAAACAAACCTAACCCAAACAAAACAAAACTAGTAGCCTCTTTTATGGTATGGATAGAGCGTTATTGCTCCAAAGTTTGCTGGCAATTCGAATTGTCATCTACTTTGGGAAGAAGAATATATGGCAAACAAATCCATATGAAGATAATTTCATCAATTTCCATTGATAATTTGCTCCAAATGTATTACCCAATGTAAGATTATCGGACCCTTCATTTGAGCACTAGATCCAATTTCATTGGATGTGCTTTAAATAGCCGAATGTAATGAGGTTGGGTGGGATGAGCTATGCAAAGGGTAGGCCTTGGCCATGTCAGGTGCATAATGTGCGGATTATCGGATCCTGCTAAAAGTATGTTTACGTGGATCTGACTCCTGAACTTCGTATTCCTGAAATTCCCTAAGAGGACTGTTTTCATAAATGCAAGTAGGTGAATGTGACCTTTTCCCACTCTATCGCCTACCTGCAAGCTTAGAGGTGGTGGAATAAAGTGACGGCAACATGAATGCCTTCAAAGTACTAAATGATTTAGATTTTGCAGGTGGAGAAGGACCTGTCATTCTTCCGTTGTAAGCGCTCTAGAGTCGAGGAGAACCGTTTCGACTTTGGAAACGCACTTCTCTCCCAAAATTTCCCGCCTCAGTGACTATTGTTGCGTCCATTCCAAATTTTTTGACGAAGTTTGTTTGTCTGCTCTTGTAAGGTCTCTTTGCTCTAGCGCCTAAGGTGTGCGAATATTGCTGCTTATGAGTGTTTGCGATTCAACTTTTCAAGACTGGAGGGCAAGTGGACAAGTCGTGGCAAGTGGGCAACTTTTTGAAGTCGTGCTGCGGCGCTTACTACAAGGTTCATAACGTGTTCAGCTTGCGGTCGAAGGAATCAGACAATTTCCATGGAGGTATGACGTATCTCTTTGTTTTGAATTTGATCCTCATTGTGCCGTGCAATATGCTTTTCTTTTCTTGCTTGTGCGGACTCCACAGAAATGTCGGCCTGCATCATTCATCTTGTCAACGGTTGTGATTTTGGTTTGTAATTTGTAATCATGATGTAACTCTGTTAGTTTTCTTCAATTCAGTGCAAGTGTATGTTCAATTGAGGAAAAATTGGGTAGCAATTGCATTAGGAAAAGCTATGTCCAATTCTTAAATTTCTCGTTTAGAATTTTTTTTTTCTTCGTTGATTTTCAATTGGTGCGGCTTTAGGTTTTAGGTGTTTGCTTTGTTATTGTAGTATAGTAGTGCCATCTGAGATAGCAGAGGTAATACTAGTGGTATCCTAAACCTAAAAAAGTAGGATCGAAAGTAGAATTGCTTTGCATGCGCTGCATTGTTCAATTGAATTCCATTTGTCTTTCGGTTTTCTGAATTGCAATGTAGAATGTGTGAGGCAATTCACCACAGATGTAGCTTCAGTAGCAAAAATTGTGCAATCGTAAGGGACAATTCTGTCTTCAGTCATAGTTCTTGTCTCAGGTTGGTCTCATTTGTTGTCACTTGTACTTGTTCAAATGTCTTTGTATAAGAGAGATTTCAAGCGATTGACCAAATTTTTGGAACTTCTGTGTTCACTGCTCTATTATGAACTCTGAAGATTATACGGAGGAGTTCTGGGAGGCATGCGTCTACATTGAAATTGATGTTTTCAGTTGTCTTATTGATTGATAATTGCAAGCAAAATTGCACCCCATTATGATTCTTGTTATTAGTCTTGTTGTTTGGAGGTGAATATCATTGGATCATAGTTATGAATTCATCACCGTTTGAGGTGAATATCTATGACATATTGTTTCCAATTCACCTCCACTCGAGGTGAATATCACTTGAACAAAGTTATGAATTCATCACAGTTCAAGGTGAATATCTTTAACACATTGCTTCTAATTCACCTCCAGTCGAGGTGAATATCACTTGAACATAGTTATGAATTAATCACCGTTCCAGGTGAATATCTTTGATACATTGTTTTCAATTCACCTCCACTCGAGGTGAATATCACTTGAACATAGTTATGAATCATCACCGTTCATGGTGATTATCTATGACACAATGTTCCCAATTCACCTCCACTCGAGGTGAATATCACTTGAACAAAGTTATGAATTCATCACAGTTCAAGGTGAATATCTTTGACGCATTGCTTTCAATTCACCTCCACTCGAGGTGAATATCACTTGAACATAGTTATGAATCATCACCGTTCATGGTGATTATCTATGACACATTGTTCCCAATTCACCTTCAGTCGAGGTGAATACCATTTGAACTTAGTTATGAATCATCTCCGTTTATGGTAAATATCTATGATACTCTGTTTCCAATTCACCTCCACTCGAGGTGAATACCACGCAAATATAGGATTTTTATTCCCTACCCAAACCCTAAATATCATATACACATTGTATTTAATTTTCCTTTATTGAATATGAATATTACTTTTATATGCCTGCAAGTGTACGTCCAGTATAGTTCAATATCACTTGTAGATATTAGTTAGACTACCTACATTTGAGTGGAATATATCTTAGAAAGTTTAAAACTCTCGTCCAGTCCACATGAACATAGACAGAAGAGTTAATCAATTTACCTCTATTCGAGGTGAATATCAGGTGGATAGTTTGTCAGGTCACCTCTACTCGAGGTGAATATCAGGTGGATACTTTATCAGTCCACCTCAAATCGAGGTTTATATCAATTGGATGATTTTTCAATTCACCTTAACTCAAGGTGAAAAGCACTTCTAAAATGTACTCAGGTTGCTTCCGTTTGTCAAGAATTCATCCTTTGTGTGGTTTGTAATTGCCCTCCAAATTGTCCTTCAAATTACTCGGGAATATGTTTTTTCAATGAACTAAACTATATATGGGTCTGAAACTATGTTGATGTAACAATCAATGAGACAGAGTAGATTTACTTAAATTCAATCTCGATATATAAGAAAAGGTCATTTCGTCAATCACCTCTACTCGAGGTGAATATCAATTATAGATTTTGATCAATTTATCTGTATTTGCAAATTCTACATCTTGTATAGGGCTTGTAATTCACCTCCCAAGAAGGTGAATGTTACTTGAAGACAGTTCTTATTTATTTGTTGGTATTGTTGAAAACGAATAGGTCATTTCATAAATCACCTACACTCCATTTGAATATCACACCCAAATGAAAGTCGGCTCTCCAATATTAGAGCTGAAACTTTTTGGTGGAAGTTCTTGATTTACCTTTATTTGAGGTGAATATGAGCTGAATATTATTTTCAACTAATTGTGCTTGAACTGAAGACGACATGATCAAATTATTTAATTTTGTTAGACTGCTGATAGGATAGCACTTTTAGGAAGTATCTATTTCACCTTTACTCACCTTCATTGTAAGTGAGTTATTGTGACTACTAGTCTTTCTTACGACTTATGGAGTATATGTTTGACTTGTTTCAAAAAGAAAACTCTATGCTAGTACAACACTTATATTTGTTTTTGTCAAATAGGCTATTGACATCGTCTTTCATATGATGAACAGATCATGGACCCAGCAAGTGTTATCGAAGCAGAGGATTACTATTCAGATGACAATGTTCAAATTCAGCCAGGGGAGGAATTGGACATTCCCGAATGCGAAGGTGTTCCACGAAGTCTTTGGAGCACAAAGTTAGTAACACTTTTCAATGAGGGTGGTCTTGCAGTAGCCGAAGGGATTTGCCACAGTATAAGCTCCGAGCTTGTAGTTGGTGCTACAGGTGCACTTGGCGATTCTTATGTTGCCGTCCGGATCTCGAAGACCTTGGATGCCAATCATGTTCCAGATGAATGGAGGTTTTCCGTCCGTGTGTGGCCGATTGAGAACGTGTTCTATAATGGTACAAGTCTTTGGAATCACGAGCTTCGTTACAATTTCAATTGTCGTCAGGCAGCTCTTTTGAGTCCTCCGTCGACACGGAGCACACGGTATACGAGTACAGTGAGGAACCCACCAAAAGAGACATGTGTGAAGGCCAAAGGTCTTCTCACTCAAGACTCCATAAATAGTGTTTCAAGCAACACTTGTTGTGTCAATAATTGCGTTCAACCGTTTTCTAGAGACAAGATTAGAGCTTTTCGAGAGCGTATGTATCGTGACACATCGTATAAATTTTGATATCACATGAAGCTTGATGTTCATAGATAAGTTCATCGTGATACGCAAGGAAAGAGGGTGGTCACCGTGGAAGGTATAGATGTTTGTCTGTCTGCTTGGAGGCACATTGCTAGAGTATCAGAAGCAACTTTTCATCGCTTTCAAGGATATGCGGACCATGGTTTCAATGCCCAGCCCCACGGAAATACGGGTCTGCGGAAGCCTCGAAAGCACACCGAGCAAGCTACTGCCACTTTGAGGTGCATTCTAGAGAAGAACGCTGATCACATGCCTCACCGTACTCGGACGCTGAAGTCGGGCGAGAAGATAGTCTCCATGATTCTTCCGGCTACTTGGAAATGGAAGGAAGCCATTCCTGAAATTAACTCTGTGAACACGGTCTTTGGATTGAAGGAAGTATCTACATCCAATTTGAGCAAAATCAGGAAGGTGAACTTCTCAGAGTTTGACGCCAAGAAACCTGGAGACAATTTTGCACGTTGTTCCACATGTGATAGATACCATTCACTTAGGAGAAGTGCACCTGCTGGGTCTCAATCAGCTTTAACATGGGCCAAGAAGTTAGATTTGCATTTGGTTGTTGCTAGGGCGCACAGGGAATTGTATTATGCAAATCGTTACAGGTCAAGTTCCTACCCACATGAGTGCTTGACGATCATGCATGATAAAATGGATCATGCAAAGACCACTTCCCCCGTTTTCTCCCACAAACACAAGGCTATTGATGGTCTGATCAAGTTGCCTGTATCCGTAACCGGTATGATAGCCTACGGTCATGGTGATCTCCGTTATGCCCATTATAGCTTAGACATCTTCTCTCATGATTCCAACTACACAGTCGGCTCCTTTGCTAAGTTGTTGCGAGATTTGGAGTTGCCCCCAAAGTATTCTTCTAGGGAATTGTTTGTTGGCTCCAAGTCAGCTCTTCTTTTCGATGCAATTCTACAAGGAGATCACATTTGCAAAACATCTCTTGGACCAGCTCCAGAGATCCCAATTTTAGGGCTGTCACTCCCTCCGATTTTAAATGTTCAGATGGACAATGCTACTGGTGACAATAAGAATAGATTTGTGTTTTGCTTCTGGTCCCTTCTTGTTGCCAAAAAAAATTTCCGGGAAGTGTATGTGAATTTCATGCTCGTGGAACATACTCACGATGACATTGATGCATTGTTTGGGAGGTGGAGCATGTTGCTGAAGAAGGAAAACTTTCCCACCATTCCTTCACTCATGAAGTCCTTCATGGACGTAGAATCGGTTCCTATAATTCCCCATCTTATAGAAGAAGTGCCTGATTTTAAGGCTTTCATTCAAGGGTTCATCATGGAGGGAGACGAGTCACTTGTTGGGCACACCAAGGCTCAACAATTCAAGTTCTACCTGGAGTCAAATGACTGTCCAGTCATGAAGTACAAGCTTCTGTGCACGGATGTAGACTGGCTGCCTAAAGAAGGTGGAGGCATTAAATTATGGCAAGAAGACTCTGAAGGTCGGAGTTTGTGGCCGCGTGGAGAGCCGATCCCCGTTTTCTCACGCCCCATGAGAGGTATTGATGACATATTCAAGGGTTTAATGGGATTCATCAATTATTGGGAGAAATTGTCCAACAAAGACCAAACTGGGGAGTACAGAAGACGGTATGAGCACTTAATATACTACTGGCGAGCAGTGAAAGCAGTGTTGCATAAACCAATTGAACCTCCATGTTCTTTGAAAGATGGCTTTTGGCCATCCACTCGTATTGTACCGACGATCGAAGATCAGTTTGAAGATAATGGTGAGATTCGGGAAGAGTTTGCAGAGGATGACATCTATGTTGGGCAATTACGCGATCGCCCACAACAATCCTTTCGGGTAATGCGTGATGTCTATGCAGGATACTTTCTTGCTATTCGTCCCGTGGATGGCGATGCAAAGCCCGTTTGGATTGCAAGAGCCTTGTCTGATCCTAATAGCAACCCTGAAGAACCGAATTCTGTGCTCATTCAGTATTTCAAGCCCACATCAAGAAACCAAAACATTCAAGAATTCTACACTAGTTGGGATTCTACAGGAGGATTACGGTGGAAGGTTGACAAAGCTCTCCGTCCCATTTGGGAGCATACAGATTCTTTGATGACTGCATGGAAGTCACAGATTAAGAAGGACACGACTCAATGTAGGCTGAAGATTCCGGCCGCTCAAATTGAAGTGATTCACGATAGTCTAGCTGCCTTGAATTCCACTTGAGTATAAATATTACTCTACTCAGTTCATTCTATAGTAATACTTTGCTTTTATATTGTGTAGGTAATACTTCTGTTTTTCTTATAGAATTTTGTATTGTGCGTCATACAAGAGACGTAATATATTTATATGTTAAGTGTTTTTATACTAAAGATTTGCTTTACCTAAGCAATAGAAATTCCATGTCGCGTGGTATATATTCAAATAGTATAAGTTTGTATGTTTTGATTTAATTTTATGGATTTCCATTGGAATCACGGTTCCAAGTGCATTAATTGCTTTTATGAAGCAATTGCATTTATATTTGATATGAATATATTTTAATATTGCATTCTACCTTTACATGTCTCTATGATTGCCTTTAATATCTTTCTAAATTAACTATAGAAAATGCATTTCAATATCTGAAAGAATTCTAAAAAAATGGTAGTGGGTATTACTACTTTTTATTTTGTTAACGTTTTAAGCACTTGTCACATTTTTGGATAGGGGCTTCTATGTTGTTACAACTTTCTTGCTTGCCTGGCCCACTTAGCAGCACCAAGTCCATGTATATTTCATAGCTGCTTGTCCAAACTCAACGAGAATTGAACTTAGACCGCTTGAATGAGATAAACATTCCTGTACACCCAACTTTGGACCTCATGACTTGGTGTTCAATAGATGGCATGATCTTCACATATATAAATTGAAACACGATTATTACATAGAATTGTATTATTTTTAAAGAGCTACTAAGTACAGTAAACTCTCATTTTAATAGAAATTATACTTTACAAGAGTCAACTTAGTGCTTATTACTCTAAATTTGCTAAACTCAAAATTCAATTTTTGGACGTCTGGATGGAGTACACTATTTTGAGAGGGGCCGACTGTCTCAAAATATTGAATATAGTGTTCATAACTCTAGGCATGGCATACAAAATTAATAAACTTGGTATTAGGGTCTAGGGTCTAGGGTCTAGGGTCTAGGGTTTGAGAAGACCTTTTACATTACACCAAATTATAATTCACTATTGACATTGTATTACAAAGCTATTCACTTGTACATGCCTTAGGCCTTTTCAGATCTTCTTTGAATTTGCTCTAAATTTATTCTAAACCAATGTTTGAAAACATTTTTATCAAATTTAGTTAACTCATGGCCATACGAATCCCAAATTGCACATGTAAGAGATCACGTAAAAAAAGGAAATACAACAATATCACTTATGGGTTGAAGGATTATAAAGTTTGATGAAGAGGTTGTCACTTCTCACCTACATGAAATTGATTTGAAGCCTTCTAAACTTGGTATCACATTTCAAAACTACAATCTTAATCATCCCAAATATATGAGTTTAAAGGGCATAACATGCATAACCCCAATCAATTAGTGTCTTCTTAAAATAATTTCTCTTCATTTATTTCCAAATACGTTCTAATGTGGTATTTTCTTCAAATATTTTTGTCTTTAAGGCTCACTTTCAAGGGTTTCTCTTTTAGTTCAAGAAAGAAATGGGAAACCATAGCTTTAAAAAATAAAATAAAAAAAGAAGCATTTACAAGAGCCCTAACCATAGGAAGATAAAGATTTGTTATAGAGCCCCTGTCACAAAACATGAATATGAAGATCAAAATCTTTCACTTCCTAAATTTGATTTTGGATGCTCATGGTACACTTTGAAATGAATTTTGAGAAAAACATGTCAACTACCACAATTAAAAATTTAGTAAGGTTCTACAAGACCACTAAGATTTTTCATCACCAAAATGTGGAAGATAGGCCATATGGGGTCTAATGAATGGAGGTTTAGTAAATCCATTCCTCATTTTATTACTTTCTCCTCCACCATTCATTTTAGTCATGTACCATTTACTTCATTTTATTCAAAATTACATATAAAGGGAAAGGCCGTTGAATTGAAAAAAATTCACAATGAAAAATAAAACATGGATGTCACTTCTATATATTTAGGTGACTTCTTCATAAAGAAGCAAAAGAAGTGGGATTACATAACTCTAGGCATGGCATACAAAATTAATAAACTTGGTATTAGGGTCTAGGGTTTGAGAAGACCTTTTACATTACACCAAATTATAATTCACTATTGACATTGTATTACTTTGCTATTCACTTGTACATGCCTTAGGCCTTTCAATTAGGTGTTTAATGGACAATTGTCCTTTAGGGATTTATGCTATCATTTTGGAATGCAATTTCAACAAACCGACTTTAGAGATTTATGCTATCATTTGGGAATGCAATTTCAACAAATTGACTTGTCAAAGGATTTAATTTTGTTGTTACAATTATTTTACAACTGGATTATTGTATTTTGATTTCATCTTTGAGCTATTATGATTTATATTTAATCTTCAGTCATTCTTTTGTCTTGGTCTCAAAATTGGTCGAATGTTGTGTTGAAGGAGCGATTTCAGGTCTAGGCGACCGCAGGTAGGCGACTTCTTGTCTTGAGCGACCTCGGGTGGGTGTGGGTTTAGTTCATGTCTCAAAATTGGTCGAATGTTGTGTTGAAGGAGCGATTTTGGGTCTAGGCGACCGCAGGTAGAGGGCGACCTCTTGTCTTGGGCGACCTCGGGTGGGTGTGGGTTTAGTTCATGTCTCAAAATTGGTCGAATGTTGTGTTGAAGGAGCGATTTCGGGTCCAGGCGACCGCAGGTAGAGGGCGACCGCAGGTAGAGGGCGACTTCTTGTCTTGGGCGACCTCGGGTGGGTGTGGGTTTAGTTCATGTCTCAAACTTGGTCGAATGTTGTGTTGAAGGAGCGATTTTGGGTTTAGGCGACCGCAGGTAAAGGGCGACCTCTTGTCTTGGGCGACCTCGGGTGGGTGTGGGTTTAGTTCATGTCTCAAAATTGGTCAAATGTTGTGTTCAAGGAGCGATTTCGGGTCTAGGCGACCGCAGGTAGAAGATGACCTCTTGTCCTGGGCGACCTTGGGTGGGTGTGGGTTTAGTTCATGTCTCAAACTTGGTCGAATGTTGTGTTGAAGGAGCGATTTCGGGTCTAGGCGACCGCAGGTAGAAGACGACCTCTTGTCTTGGGCGACCTTGGGTGGGTGTGGATTTAGTTCATGTTTCAAAATTGGTCGAATGTTGTGTTGAAGGAGCGATTTCGGGTCCAAGCGATCGCAGGTAGAGGGCGACCTCTTGTCTTGGGCGACCTTGGGTGGGTGTGGGTTTAGTTCATGTCTCAAAATTGGTCGAATGTTGTGTTGAAAGAGCGATTTTGGGTCCAGGCGACCACAGGTAGAGGGCGACCTCTTGTCTTGGGCGACCTCTTAGGGCGACCTCTTGTCTTGGAAGAGCTCGGGTGGGTGTGGGAGCCATTGAAAGAATGGAGGAGACTTCGGGTCTTGGGTGACCTCGGGTGGGGATAGACCCTTTCTTCCTTCCCAAATGGGGGATCATTGGAGAACTCGGATCATTGCAGAATGCAGAACTTGAGTAGGGAGAGTCCCTTTCTGCCCAAATGAAGGAATGTAGGAGACTTCGGGTTTGGGGCGCCCGCGGGATTGGGGCGACCTCGTCTTGGTTGACCGCGGGTAGGGAACGGAAGTTCAATTTGGAAGAGATGATTAGGAACAAGTAAAGAGACTTTCTGAATATGTAACACATGGAAGAAATGCACAATCAAATACAGTAATCCTATGAACAACCTCGTTGAGCCATACAAAGAATTTTGTAGCAAGGTGGATCATAATTGGTTTTTTTTAGTAAGCGTAAATAAAATTGCATTTTTCCTAATTGGTGTGTAACATACTAAATTTGTGTTTTCAACAATAAAATTGCCTTTTCTATAAATTTTTTATTTTATACTCATGGATATATATTTATAATTCAATAAAGTCATTGTTGTTGAAATATTTTAATTTGGTTGTGGACATATGTAGGAATCATTTGATTTATATCTTCCCCTCAATGAGTACTTCTTGCCGTTCTTGGAAAGTTTTACAATTTTTCATGCAAAGATTTCTATATTGGGGGGGTAGGGGCGATGTCAAAGTTTGTAAAATAGGTATTTCTTTATCATGCTAAGATTGTTATACTTGGCCCTCATAAGGTAAATAATTTTATAGATTTCAACAAGACAATACAATTATGGATTTATGTTGGCAAAATCTAGTTAATCAACATAGAGATATGTATTTCACAAAGTTTAGTCATATGGCACCTCACATTGCACCCTTTGTATGTCATATAATTGTTACTGTAGGGAGTCACTTTTTAATATGGAAGATGTGCGTATGCATATTCCGTACATATGTTTGAAATCGAATTAAAATATTGCAACGACAATATTTTTTGATACAATTTTATGTAAGTCCATGGGATTTGAATTTAATCCAGAGGATCGAAGGCCATTTTTTCCTCAAGAAGCATGAAGAATGCCATTTTTTAGCCATGAATTGTAAACTTTATAAATTTTTGGCATTTTTGGCTGTAGACTATTGTAATAGACTAGTATAATAATGTGTAGAAGAAATTTCAAAACCCTTTACCACGTAGATTGGAAGATATTTGAATTTGAAGTGAAGAAATCATTTGTTTGGGGATCTTCATTAACTACATTTGTTTGAATCTTCTTAATTTAGTATTTTGCCACCACCAATTTTTGTGTCTAAATTTTTTATAATGAAGTCGTGGATTGAGAATTTAGGAACTAAAATTCAAGTTAAAAACATTTGGTTTTCACTTTTTGAAAGTAATTGTTACATACAAGTAGGGTCAAGATGGAAGGCAAAACTAAAATTTGAAGAGTTCTAAGATGGAAATGGAAAACAATAATCGCAAAATTGTTCTAGCAAGATTCATGAACTATGTCTATATATTTTTTAGTATAAATTGTGATCTTTGCATTCAAACATGAATTTAATTAGTTTCTTTTTCAAGAATGGTGGAAGTTCACCAAAATAGAAAGATTGTCCATAACTTCTTGAGTACTAATTCAAAACAACGAGACGGGGAGAAAACCCGCGGTCGGCCAGGTTCCGCGGTCGCCTGCACCCGCGATCGCCCAAATTCCGCGGTCGGCGAGGACCCGCGGTCGCCCAAAGTTCAGCGGTCGCCGAAGTTCCGCGGTCGCCCTTTCCTGGAACCCGCAGTCGCCCCAGGGCGATTGCGAGTACTTAAGAAGTCGCCCCAACCGCATTCTCCACTCCCAGCCTTGCGCACTGCCTTTCATCCGCCTTGAAGTGGCTGAATGCGTGCTCGTGGGCCAAGGGGTGTGAGTTGGTAGGGGGGAGGGAGTTTTTGCTTCTCTCAACTACGAACTTGAAGAAAGCAACGTGAGTATTTTTTCCGACCACAATGGCTAATCCACAGAAAGGCAGCAGCTCAATACGGAAATCCATTTTTGATTTAGATGATGCGGCATTGTTTGCTCTGCAGATACCTGTTAGTGAGGCAATAGGGAGTGAAGGGCAAACAAAGAGGAAGAAAAAAATCATAACGGCACATGACAAGGATTCAACCTATCCTCCTTCCCATTATGCAAACTATGCATTTGAGGGTTGCATGTCCTAGTATGCGGGAAAAACTACACAGTTCTTGGAGGCCAATTACCTAAGGGACCCATCCCACGGCATCTTCAAATTGACTGCTGATTTGGAGGCAAGAATTTTAAGCAAATGCAGAGCATCGCAAGATTTTGGAGACGTGGAGGAGACGTCTTTTTCCCAATACGAATTGTGGATTGAGAACACTGTAAAGACATGCATATTCAACACCAAGGAAATAATGCTACAGATGCGACCGGAAGTGCCGGGATTTGCAGGAGATGATGAAGCCAAGGAATTCCGTGAAAAGATGGCGTGGTGGCATGAAGTTGTGAAGAAACTTTCGAAGAATCATATGAGGGGTATGAAGTGGAAAACGGACGCATTGAAGGCGGGTTTTGCACGAGAGGCTGGCTCCACTGTCACATGGATCTCTCCTCAGACAAAAGTAATTGCCCTCACTGGATTTGACCGTCAAGGTGGGTATGGAATGGTGCGCAAGGTGCGCATTGAAGGAATGCAAACAATCCCGCCATACGTTGCTTTTGCTGGGAAAGTGCCAAAGTCAAAGAACATGCGTGAAGCGAGGGAGCAACGATCCGTAGAGGCCTTGGCATGCCCCGTAAACCATCCTGGCATTATTAAGTTTTTTGGTATTCACGCCAAAACTATGGAAGCGTACACACTGTGGTGGAATGGCGGTACATGGCTTGAAATGCGAAGATTGGATGAGAAGGTGTCAGAGAGCGTTGACTGGCATGAAATGAAGCGGGTGTGGAAACTTACAGAGGACAATCAAAAACATCTTAGCTTGTTCCGAAGGCACAAGGCGAAGTTGGTGTGGGCTTTAGTGTATGTGACACATCTCATGCACGAGTCTTTGGTGCTACACAATGACCTAAACCCTCAAAATATACTGCTGCATTTCCCCGATTATTCGGATGAAGTAATCAACATCGGGATTTGTGATTTCGGAATTTCAAGTTGTTTTGATGAAGGAGCTCCTTCACATTATGGATATGATTCTGAGGAGAAGAAGCAGCAATCCTTACGAAGCCGTTGGTGGGTGGCTCCGGAGTTGTTTTATACGTTTGGGCCACGAAATTCCAGTACGAGCCTAGAGATTATGCAATCACAATATAAATATACAGTGCAATCAGACTCGTATTCTATTGGAAAGTTGACCGAATGGATGAATCTTCTTAGTATGGTCGAATACGATACAGACTTATTCAAGAGGCGCGAGGGATCCATGTACTTTGCCATCAAGTTGGGTGAACTCACTAACCCTGATCCAAAAAAGAGACCGACATGTACTGAGGTTACAAAGTTGCTCATGGATAAACCTTGGTACATGAAGCCCCCGGAAGTAGTTTTCCGTGACTCAATTTTGTAGTAGGACTATAGGAACTGATGTTATCAAGTCGGCTTCAAATTGTTGGCCACATTGTGTGCCTTTCATTTTGTAATAGCAATGTCAATATACAAAAAGTTTTTATACCATGCGTAATGTCTTCCAAAAAAACAAGTATGTTGAATGCAGACCACCCCGTTCTGTTACTTCCATATATTGAATGTTGAATTTGGATTTTGGTGTTCAAACTTCATAGAATTGTTGGTTCAGATGTACTTGGCCACGATTGCTTCCAAACTATTGTGCCATAGAGTTTACGAAACAGAAACTAAATTTGAGGCTCAAAAGATTTTCATCCAAAAGATGCCTTCTCGTAATGTCTTTTATAAATAATTGGACTTTACCCTATGACCCCTAAAGTTTCGGAAGTCCCCTTGGGGGACTCTTGAAAGTTTGGGCAAGCTTCTATGAGCTCAATTTTTGGTGAAACTTTTTGAAATTGTCTCATAAGATAGAGCAACTTATTATCTCTATGGAAATATAATTTTTACTTCAATCGGTGCCCGGGAGCAAAAGTTATGCTATAATAACCTTAAATCGGGCAAGACCGAGTAGCCCACCAAAATCTACAAAAAGTTGAAATCATTTTTTTTTTTTCTTATACATTATATGTTTGTCTAAATGGAAATCTTTGATTCATTCCATTTAGATTACTGATGTGAAAGTTCTGGAGCTTCTTTTTTTTTCCAGACAATGAAAGCATTTTCTTGAAAAAAAAAATTTCTTTGACCTTGAATGCTAATAACCTTCAAATCTTCAATCCGTAAGGTCAAAAATCACAAAATTTTTACCACATGATGTGAAATAAGTGTAGTAGAAGATCCTACGTTTGGATTCTAAAAAGTTATATTTTTCCTACTTCCTTAAGCGAATGCAATAGAAATGGCAGTTTCGAGCAAATTTTGATGGAAAAAAGTTGTTGAGACTTTAAGGTTAAACAAGGGGCCACTGCAGTCGCCCTGGACACGAGGTCGCCTGGACACGCGGTCGCCCTAGACACGAGGTCGCCTGGACACGCAGTCGCCCTGGACACGAGGTTGCCTGGACACGCGGTCGCCTGGTACCCGCAGTCGCCCTACCCTGCCTTCGGACCCGCAGTCGCCCTCTGTACGCGCCCCCAGGCGACATCGGGTATATAAGAGGTCACCCATCACCCGCGTTCTCCACTCCTGGCTTTGCGCATTGTCTCTCATCCGCCTTGAAGTGGCTGAGTGCTTGCTCGTGAGCTAGGGGTCGGAGTTTTGGAGGGCGTATTTTGATCATTTTGGCATCAGGGGAAGGAATATTCCTGTGTATTGCGATGGAAGAGGAGGCCCAACCTTCGCCGCCTGCTGTACTGAGATTAGAAGCTGGGAAAGAGTCCAAGGCGCTTCGAGGCAAGGATCGAAAAAGAAAAGGAAAAATCCACAAGAAGCGCAAGGCCATCTTGATCGATCCAAAGATTAAGGCTTTCAAGGGTTGGAGAGATGAACCCGCGCCTTGGACTTATAAGACGGTTCAGAAATATGTGGACTGGTGCCACATCGACAAGTTATTTCCGTTGTATCGTCACAAGTTCCACTTGAAATCGAACAAGGTAAATCTTGCATATTGCAAGAACAAAGCCTTCCAAGAAAGATGCTGCGAGGTGTAGAAGGAACTCTATAAAGGCCTACAAACGTATCGAAACGACAATTTTTCTTTCTTTCTTGCAAGAATGGTGTATGTTGAAGTTGTATTGAAGAAGGAGGTGGATTGGTCAAGCATTAAGGATCTTCCGATCGGGACCCATCCAGGAGAATCAAGTATTTCTTGGGCAGATGTAGCGCCGGATGTGAAGGAATCGGTGACATCGGCAAAGCCTGGGAAGTTTTTCATTTCTGATGAAAATGTAGTGTGGTCGGTGACTTCTAGCGAAGATGAACACACCTATGAATACGATGGATATTCTTTCCACAGTGACGATGACGACCTTCTTATGGAAGTCATGAACAAGGCTTTGGATTTGGAAATGGATAGGAAGGAAAAAATGAAGGTTGACGAGCCCATCACAGAATCCCACGTTGATGTGCAAGGCATGGAAGATGCAAGGCCTATGGAAGTGGAACATGTTGTTCTAGAGCGGAACCGCAGCGTTGATGGAAGCGATTCGGAAGACGACATAGAGTTGTTGAGTGTCAAGGCGGCAAGTGTAAGATCTGCTTTGCGTGAGAAGATGAACGAACTCTGTCAATTAAATGAGAATGAACTCTGAGTACAAGTGGGTCCCGTTGTCGTAGATGATTTGAAGAAGCAATTAGAGGGAGTAACGAAAAGCATCCAAGAAAACGACAAGTACTTGAAGGATTTGAAAAAAAATCGCGATTTTTATTTCAGGCAGCGTGAAAGTGGAAGGGTGCACTATATGGACGAGTATGTGGTATGGCAATCAAAGCGTGATCTCCTGGAACGTGAACGTTGGATTTACGAGAATGAAAGGCGAGACTTGGATGTAGCAATAAAGAAAAAAGAAAAAGAATATTGCATCGCCGCTGTTGAATATGAGCCAAGTACCAGTGCTGAAGAAGTGGCAAGGCTTCGTTCATTGGTGAAGCTACACTCCATGAATGCAATGGCGGTACAAGAATCGCTACGCCATTTGAAATCTGAATTTCGTTTTCACAAGGCATGGCGGAAGTTTCAGATGAGCACTATAGGAAAAACAGAGGCAGAGGTGGACGCAATGGGGCCGGGTCCCATTGAAAGCAACTTTTTTTTTAGCACTTAGTGGTACTCATAGGAGCAGAGTGGGAATTTTACATTTTGCCCACCCTTGTTTGGGATGTTAGACTATCAGTTACCTTGAGTAAATAAATAAATATAATATTTTCTCATTCAAAAGTGTTTATATTTCTTTTTTATGGCGTGTGTATGAAAACTTCTTAATTGGCATGTTGCCCCATATGGGGGTGAAGACATTTTATGAGAAGTGTAGAGCTCTAAATTTCAAAGGATCTATGAAACTTGAGTTGTAATGTTTGTGTTAAAAATGAATTTTGATAACAAAATGAAGATAACTTTTATAGATATGAATTGTAATCCTTGAAGGACTATGGAGTTTAGTTTGATATTTCTGATAATTCTTTCATGCTCCATTGATACAATAATTTGAAATTTTGGCATGAATATTATAGGAATGATGGCACCGCACCCCCCATAATGTAGTTGTGAAAGCTTGTTTCATGTCTCCAAAAATATTGTAGACGTTAGAGCAGATTTTCAAAGATTTGCTGTGAAATTGGAGAGCGAATAAAAAAATTACCAAAAAATAATTATTATTATTTTTAGATTGTTTACATTAATAGCTTGGTACGGATTACCGAAAATTTGAACTGCGGAATTCCAAATGACACCGATGAAAGTTAAAATAAAGAGTTTTATTTTGCGGACCTTGAAGGAAGGAAAAGCTTATGAATTGGTCTAACTTGTCTTTTGCTCTTTTATTTGAAAATTTCCAAATTAAAAAATAAAGAATGATAACCCATAAAAGAACGTTTAGTCTCTTGATGGATAAAAAGGATTCTGTGCAAAACTCCAAATACATGTGCCTTTAATTTTGTAAATATATCTTGGAACTTTCTTGAAGAATATCTGAACATATCATCTTCTTAGGAATATATATTTTTAATTTGAATAAGTCCTAAAGAAGTAAGACTTATGCCAAAGAGTTTAAAAACCAATGAGACTAGACACTAATAGAGTAATAGATATAATTGACCTAAATTTTCTTTCTTGTTTCAAATAGATTTTCTCATACATTATATTCTTTGTTACATGAAAAGTTTTGATTAATTCTATTTTGATATTAAATGATGTGAAAGATATGGAGGATCTTGATTTTTGGACAATCATTTTTTGGCTTGCTACCTTAGGAATTAGTGAGTTTTAATTCTATCTTGCTAATATAAGTATTAAAAAAAATTTCAAGCTCGTATGGACTTCAACTTAAAAATAATTTTGAGCATTAAAAAAAAATTGCACAAATTAATTTCATTTTCCTACACGTTGCTCTAAATTCAGTTCTTTATTATTTGGATTCAAACCTTATAACTTAGTATTGCTAGAAAACTGAAGTTAACCGCTGAAGTCTGAAGGCCTTATTTTCAAAAAGACCACTCAAAAGTACCACTTCTATTGCAAGGTGGCGAAGGTGTTGACAACTTTGATTTTTTGTTCCGGCATATCTAAGTAATCATACCGTAGGATCTTATACTAGACTAGTATATAAATGTGTAGAAGAAATTGAAAAATGTTTTACCATGTTTATTGTAAGATATTTACATTTAAAGTGAAGTAAGCGATTTTTTTTATACCTTGCTTGAATATATTTTTTGGCTTTGAATCATCTTAATCCCTAAAGTCCCAAGGCCATTTTCTGGCCAGAAATCACTGAAAACTGTCATTTCTGCTGCGTTCATCCAAGGAAACAAAAAAAAATTTAAAAAAAAAATTTAACCGTAGGATCTTGTACTTCATTTGTCTAAGATCATGTGATAAAAATTTCATCAAATTTGACCGTACGGATTGGAAGATATCAGCATTTTGTAGTTGGAAAGTAGTGTTTTTGAATGCTTTTTTTCCAATTTCAGCTGACTTTGGTCGCCATTTGGAACAAAAATTTACTCTATGGACTCCAAGTTTAAAATTTTTGTATTGAAGAATTGTGTTGAGAATTTATGAAAAAAAATTCAAAAAATAAACACTCAATTTTCATTCTTTAAAAAATTGTTAAGTAGATGTAGGTCCAAGATTGAATAAAAAACTAAATCATTAATAGCTCCAAGGTTGTATTGAAACACAATAATTCCAACGGTGAGATTGTTCTAGCAAGAAAGAACAACCTTATCTAATGTTTGTTTTTTCAAAATTCTAAAAATTGCATTCAATAATGAATCCTAAAAGTTATTTTTCCAAGAAAATGCTTAGATTGCCAAAAAAACAGGATTGTCCATAACTAATTCAATACTTGTCCAAATAGAATGAATCAAAGCTTCACACATATATAGAAATTTAATATTTTAGGAAAAAAAAAAATTAAATTTTTTTTTGACTTCCTGTGATTTTTTTGGTGCTGCCCAACGAGTTTGGTTTGGGGCTTTTTGTGGTATAATTTTTGCTCCCAGGCACCAATTGAAATAAAAATTATATTCCCACGAAGATAATCAATTTTTCTTTCTTCAAAAAAATTTCAAAAAATCAAAACAAAAATTCAGCCTGTACGTTCCTGCCCGAAATCCCATTTGTCCCCCAAGGGGACAATGGGACTTTAGGGAGTAACTTAGAATTTGGGCAATATTGATTTTGAATCTACTATTTTTTTATGTTGAAGAATTGAATTCAGAGTTTAGTAAATTAAAAACAAAAACACACTTCATTTTCACTTGTTAAGAAGCTGTTAAGAAGAAGTAAGTTCAAGATTGAAGGAAGAACTAATGTGTTAAAAGCTCTAAGATGGAATTGAAATATAATAATTTCATTGGTGAGATTGTTCTAGCAAGAGATCTGTGGTTCAATTTTTTTATATGTATTGTGAACCCGTTTTCCTACTTATGCATCTCATTGCAGAAGTTACAAGACGTACGTTTTTTTTTCTAGAAATGTTGGACGACATTACTTCACCATCAATACAAGGTAGAGAAGTGTACAATTTCAATTTTAGGCACATTGAACTGGCAATTGGCCAGAATGATGAATCACAAATTTTTGAACAATGTACTTGAATAAGTGAAGCAGAAAATAGTTTGGGTTGCATCGGTTTAGAATTAAATATTGATGAAGATTTCCAAATTTTGTATGGATGGCCTCATTTTTAAACAAGAAAGGCAAGGTAGTATATATTGAAAACCAAAGCAATATAAAATTGCAGTACATAAGTATAAATTATAAAACGAAGCCACAGAAGTGGAATCGAAGAAGAAAAACAAAACTACTGAACACTGCTCGCCATTGCTAGTGTAGATATAGTATGACCATATGCTAGGGGCCTTACAACACGTATACTATTACGCAAAAAGATGTTCACGTAAACAAAGAACAAAAATGTTTAGATGATAACATTTGTGTCATTTTGAGAACCACTTCCTTCGCCACGTTCGTAGGTGGATGACTCCCCAACACCAAGCTTACGCTTGGCACGAGTTTGTGAAGTTGGTCCGTCCGCCTTCAAAATGGATTCCAGGACGTTGGAATTCTTTAGAGCTTTGAGGGTCTTTGTGGTCTTTGGAGAGTGTTCTTCCAATAGATAGTCGAGGGCTTGAGTTTGGTAATAAGGCCCGTATACAGAGTCTAAGTAAGACATGCTGTCCAATTCATCCATGGAGGCCGTTGCATCTTGATTGGCCACCCTCAGTCCTTGAAAATTCCAACGGTGTCGTTGTGGATGAGGACCCTAATTGAAGGCTCCGGAGGTCTTATTGAAATATCCACCAAGGCACTAGTAGAAGAATGCCCTCCTCCCTTCGCCTTGTGGCCCTTTTCCCATCAACTTGACTCCAACTCTGGCAATTTCTTCTAGATCTATTTCCCAATTCAATTGGAAACGAGCAACTTCCTTTTCCAAATCATGGTTTCCTTGTCTCTAGCTCCAGAGCAAGTCTCGTCCCCACATTCTGGTGTCTTCTGTGGTATCACTGCTGTGTTCCCAAGAAGGAGGCATGTAAGTCGTCAAGTTGAACATGGTGTACAAACGATCATGGAATGGTGCTGAACACAAAACGCAACGACGTTTAATCAAACAGTGCGTGATGAGACACTGAGGATGGTACACATGTGTACATGATCCAAGTGCCCAGCCACCTTCGGGACCAAATTGCTCTAGACATATGGGACATTTGGTGTGGTCCAAAACAAAGGGTGCAGGATGTGGCCACAGTAGCTTTTTTTCCTGCACTTCGATATGGCTGGACATTTGTTTTTGTGGTCCCAACCATTTTCTGTCCAATCAGTGTCGGTCCTTTCCGCCAAGTCCATGTTAGTGGGGAACATGTCCTCCATCAATGCCTATGACGTGAGACCGCACTCTCGTTTAGGCTCTTGTGCAACGAAGTTTCGTGAAATTTTCTCCAATTCCTTTGCAACTTGTTGTGCTCTGTCCACCGAGAGGATGCACGCGACCTTCCAATGATAGTATGTGGCCCCCAACTGTGACAACCGATCTCAAAGCATTCTATTTTCTTTTTCGAGGTCCAATCTCGACTGCGACTGTACGGAATGAGGAATCACAGGAAACGAGAGTGAATCTTGGGTCTCCTGGAGATCATTTGTGGTAGTATCTTCCAAAATTGCCGTAAGAAACGCATTTGGAGTCATTGAAGAATGTTTGGCACGCTTGGCAACAAGAGAATGGTGAAGCAAATCATCAGTGAGGTCGCCTACAACCTTGTCCAAATGATGTGAATCTAGCTCAAGAAAGGCGTCATCCATGTCCGACAAAGTAAAAGTGTCTTGTACTTTGTCTCTGAGGCGTTGCAGTTCTATAGATTGTTGAGAGAGGAGACGATTTTTGTGTGCACATTGAGATTGCAACTTCCTGACATTGCTTTGCAGCAAAGCAATGTTAATGTCCTTGGTCTTTAGGAGGTCGAGAGCCTTAGCTAGAGTCATAGCGTTGTCAGTTCGAGTCATTCTAGATTGAGGGATGGAAGCACGGACAACTGCTCCCATGGGCATGTCATTGCTTGGACCAAATTCGAAGACGTTGTTGGCATCTTATGCTGGCAACGGTGGATGCGGACCTGCTGCTGAAGTTGATCCTGGCCCAATTCGCGTGGTTGAACGTCGCACCTTCGGGAGGTTTTTCACTCTTTGACCTTGTGACGCTGAACGGTCCTTGTCATTTTCAATCTGAACTTTGGCGGGGCCCATAGTGTCTTCTTTGTCTTGTCCTATCTTTGGCTTCCGCGTACCGTCAGAATCAGGATCTTCTTTGGAATCATTACTGTGAACTTCAGTAGCTATTCTGTTTCTAAGAGCACTTCGAATAGGCCCAAGTCCCCTGTCTGGAAAAGCCATAACATCTCTTGGTATTGATCCGCTTGTTGGACGTGCCACGTATGTAGTTTCCTTGACTGTGCTCCAATCGACCTTCTTTTGTAGGGCCACACTACAACAAAACCAGTGTTTTATGACTGCAAAATATGACTGCAATTAGTCGTAAAATCAAAAAATATAACTGGCCGGAGAAATTACTGTAGATGACTGCAACATGACTGACATGAGTCATTACCGACGAGTCGCTTCGGACATCAGTCATATTGGCAGTCATATTTTTTGGGGGGTATAATTATCCATAATTAGCCGTATTTTGCCAACAAGGCGTATACTTTGACTATCTTTAAGGGCTTGATTTTTTTTTGGAGTTGCCATGGCAAACAAAAATAAATCCTACGTGGCATGTGACTCTATGTAATCATTTTTTTGGTTGACGTGAAATATGACTGCGGTCAATCATATTTCGGCTGATGCGGAATATGACTGCGGTTAGTCATATTTTGGTTGACAGAGAATATGACTGCGGTTAGTCATATTTTGGCTAATGTGGCATATGACTTTGTACAGTCATATTTTTTGTAGATGTGGAATATGACTCTTGTTAGTCATTTTTTACTAATGTGAAATATGACTCTTATGAGTCATATTTTGGTTGATGTAATAGTTCATATGGATGTCATTGGTAGTTTATGACTAATTGCAGTCATATTTTGGAACATACAAAGTCATATTTTGGAGAAGACTCTATGTAGTTAAAAATGAATACATATGATTTTAGAGATATACTAGACATAATCATATTAGAGAGAGAGAATGCAAAAAAGAAAGCAATTCTCTTCATTGACATTTATTAGTCACTAATACAAAGCATATATACCACAATGAATCATTCACAAAATCCAATAAGGCCTATATTCTTTACAATAATGTGAAGATGGCTCTATTGGGTTGCAAGTAGCCTCCAATGACTTTGTTTCAATTTTTGGTGCCTACATAAACAATTAAAGAAATGGGAGGTTAATTTTTAGTGAATGAACAACAAAGCTCAACCTTCAAAGGCTTACAACAACACAAAGTATGTAGCTCAAGTTTAGGGTAGGAAAAATAAGAATGGTGATGGAGTAAACAAGAAAAAAAAATAGACAAGTACTAAGAGATAACAACAAGCAAGAGTTAAGATACAACAAGAAACAAGAAGCAACAACTAAGACACAAGAAGAAACAAGAAACAACAACTAGGACACAACAAGAAACAAGAAGCAACAACTAAGACACAACAAAAAACAACAAAAAACAACAAGCAACAACTAAGACACAACAAGAAACAAAAGTTAAGATGCAACAAAAAGAAACAAGAAGCAACAACTAAGACACAACAAGAAATAAGAGTTAAGATGCAACAAAAAAAACAAGAAGCAAAAATTAAAAAGCAACAAGAAGAAACAAAAAACAAGAACTAAGAAGAAGAAAGAGTTAAAATGTTAGAGAAAAAAAGATATAGATGCAACAACAAGAAACAAGAAGCATGATTAGAACTAAGAAACAACAAGAAATAAGAGTTAAGATGCAACAAAAGACAACAACTAAGAAGCAATAACAAGTATGAGCTAAGAGACAATAAAAAGCAAGAAAGAAGGGCCAAAAGAAGTGGCGGCTAAGGTTTTAAGATCCTAAAAAGTGGCGGCTAGGGTTTTAAGACCCTAAAAAGTGGCGGCTAGGGTTTCAAAACCCTAAAAAGTGACGGCTAAGGTTTTAAAACCCTAAAGAAGTGGCGGCTAGGGTTTCAAAATCCTTAAAAAGAAGTGACTAGGTTTTAAAATCCTAAAAAGTAGGTGAGTAGGATTTCAAAATCTTAAACAATGGCTTGTCCAATTTTTTTTTTAATTGCCCGTATTTTTCTTGGGTTGCCCAAAACAAAAAAAATGTCACTACTATGGAAATATGACTGACAATATGACTTAGCGTTCCCCAAATATGTTCCCTATATTCCCTATATTCCCTATGAAGTACTTTGGTGTTCCTAATGGTCGTATAGTGTATACTTGTGAAGTAGAAGGCCCAAAAATGACTAACAGTCATATTTTGCAATCATATTTTGCTTCAAGGTGTTGGCCTTCAAGAATATGACTGCAACTAGTTGTCAGTCATCCTCAGTCATATTTTTGCAGTCATAAAATACCCGTTTTCTTATAGTGCCACCTCAGCATATGCTCCTCTAGCGATGAAGAGAGGTACTTCATTCCTGTCTACGTTGGGGGTTTTATAAATAGCCTGCCACAATTCTATACACCTTTGAGTGAAGTCTGCATTTTCACAATGCTTCAGATTTGCCTTGTTAGTGTGACGGTTGTGATAATGGCGCCACGCCGGAAACATCTTGCTGATGTGACACCATTCGATGTAGTCTTCGCAGGTCTGCATTGTCCATGGCTCTGGCTCCTCGTTCCACCCTTTAAAAGCAATGTGATTTTCACTATTCAATACATGTAACCGCTTCTTATGAATGGTGCCCTTGCGCTTCCGAGTCCTGTCTTTGGCAGCCTAACTGAGGCAACCAGGAGTGCGCATTGCCTGAGGGAGAGGAAGTGACCCCTCACTGTTGCCTACGGTAGCCATGGAATCTCTGTACGTCGAGAACTTGCGATAACACAAGCTGTGATGAATGAAAAGTAAAAAGTAAACATTCAACACAGGGATCACGCATGCAGCCAATAAAGGATATAAGACAGAGAGCCAAAGTGAAGAATGAAGGTGAAAAAGACCGTACGAGCGCATGGATATATAGGTGGGCGAGTACAGGTATGCTTCTTTGAGCATGAGTTCTGGGCGACTTCGGGTCCAGCTTGGGAGACCGCGGGTCCAGGAGGGGGCGACTTCGAGTCCAGCATGGGCGACCGCGGGTCCAGGAGGGGCGACTTCGGGTCCAAGAGGAGGCGACCGCGGGTCCGAGAAGTCGCCTCAGCCGCGGTCTCCCTTACCCGCATTCTCCCTCTCCTACCCGAGGTCGCCTCCATGCGTGTTCTCCTACCCGCGGTCGCCTACACCTCCGTTCTCCTATCCGCGCTCGCCCTTACACGAAGTCGCCCTACCTGAGGTCGTCCTAACACGAAGTCGCCCCTACCCAAGGTCGCTGTGTACCCGAAGTCGCTCGTCCATGTCACACCCACATGCGCCCCTAAAATGTGCCACGCGGACGCCACATGGCATCCACGTAGCTTAGGTAAAAGGGGGTAATTTTTTGAAAAGTCAAAGGTAAATTTGACTTTATGTGACGTCGCGGAGGGTCTACTGGATGTCGCGTGACGTCTGTCTGTCGCGATGTTGCCAGATCGCGCAGAACAACCCTGGTCATATTTGGTCAGTTGTGTGACTATATCAAGTCACATGACTAGAACAAGTCATGCGCATGACTAACACAAGTCACATGATTAGAATTTTGAAATCCTAGCCGCCACTAATTTAGGGTTTTGAAACCCTAGCCACCACTGATTTAGGGCTTTGAAATCCTAGCCAACATTTTTTGTACCTCCCCTTCAAAGTGCAACATGTGATTATTTTTCTTCTTCTTTGCTTCTTGTTATCTCCTAAGTTTTGTTGCCTCTTAGAGTCTTAGTTCTTGTTTTTTGCTACCTTTTAGCTCTTGCTTCTTGTTGTTTTCTATGTTTTATTGTCTCTTAGTTCTTGTTTTTTGCTACTCTTTAGCTTTTGCTTCTTTTTGTTTCTTAGTTCTTGTTTCTTTTTGTTTTTTAATTTTTGCTTCTTGTTGCCTCTTAGTTCATGTTTCTTGTTGTTTCTTAGTTTATACTCTTTGCTTACTCTTGTTGCTTTTTGCTTCTTATTGCATCTTATTTCTTGTTTTTTCTTATTATTTGTTGCATCTTAATTTGTGCTTCTTGTTGTTTCTTGTTACATCTTAATTCTAACTTCTTCTTACTTCTTGTTGCATCTTGTTGCATCTTACCTTTTAGCACTTATTATCTTTTGCTTCTTGTTTCTTCTATCACTATTATTATTCTTTTTTCTTGTCTATTTGTAATTTCTAGATAAATAATGGTTATGATGTCATTATTTCTTGTTACTTGTAATTTTTAAAGATATAGTAGTTATGGTGTTATTATTTCCTCTTTATTATTTTGAATTTGTAAAGATACAGTGGTTTACTAGCTATGGCTTTTTTTTAAATCTTAAATTTATACTACATATTTTGTGTTGCCTTAAATCTTTGAAGGTTGATCTATATTGTTTATTCACTGAAAACTAACCTTGTTGATTGTATATGTAGGCACCAGAAGCTGGAATAAAGTTATTGGAGGCTACTTATAACATTAGAAAAACAACATCTTCACATCTTTGTAAGGAATCAGGTCCTATAAGTGTGTGGGAATATACATTTATAGAATGTCATTGTGATATATTTTGTATTAATGACTAATAAATGCCACTGAAAAGAGTCACATTCTTTTTTGTATTTTTTTTTTAGTGTAAGTGTCTCTTGTGCGTCTCAAAAATTGTATATACTTATTTTTAATTTGATAGAGTCTTTTGTTTAGTTGCTAAACCATGTTGGTGCTTGATTGCAATGCGTTATGTTCATTTTGAATGTATGAAAAATATGATTGTAGTTCATGACATAAGTTATTTTATAAACCTTAGTTATTCCAATTACAAACTATATACAAATCTAAGAAATGCAACTCTCACTAATATGGAATTTCATTTATTTGAGTCATATTTCACAATATGTCTTGGCCCAAATATGATTGGTTGTAGTCACATAATATTCATTATCATACCAAAATGTAACTCTATGTTTTTTTAAATATGACTACATTCAATCATTAAATTATTAGTAACACTCTATAGAAATTGCTACATTAACCAAAAATATGACTCACAACAGTCATATTTTACATTCTTCTTAAATGACTCATGAGGGTTATATTCCACATCAATAGAAAATATGACTCATAAGAGTCATTTTCTACATCAACAAAAAAATATGACTCACAAAAGTCATATTCCTCATCAACCAAAAATATGACTCACAAGAGTCATTTATCACATCAATAGAAAATATGACTCACAAAAGTCATATTCCACATCAACCAAAAATATGATTGTGCAAAGTCATATGCTATGTCAACCCAAATATAACTCATTGTAGTCATGTTCCACATCAGCCAAAAATATGACTGTACAAAGTCATATGCCATGTCAACCCAAATATAATTCATTGTAGTCATGTTCCACGTCAACAAAAAATATGACTACATAGAGTCATATGTCACGTACAATTCTTTTTTTTTCTTGGGCAGCTCAAGAGAAAGTCAAAACTTCAAGGGTAGTCAACATATACGCCACGTTGGCAAAATATGGCGTATTATACTCTCAATCTAGATGACTACAAATATGACTCATTAAAAATATAACTAGCTGGTAATGACTAGACCCAGTCATATCGCGCGTCATCTACAGTGATTTCTGCGGAAGTCATATTTTGAGATTTTACAACTCATGGCAATCATATTTTGCAATCATAAAACATCCATTTTGTTGTAGTGTTTTGTCCCATGTTCTTGGCCCAAAATTTGTCGTTTGGCCCCAAATCATCATTAATCCACTACCATGCTTCATGATCTAATGGACATATTGAGGTACGGTTCAACACATTCTCCATCTCCAATCCAACACCATGATTTGCCATTTGAATTAAATCTTTTTATCTTTGTCTCATCACTAAAAATCAAGTGTTTCTAGTCATCAACAATCTATTTCTCATACCTTTGAGCAAACTTAAAGCGTGCAAAAACATGAGTACAACTCAAAAGTAACTTATTTTGTTGCACTGGTGCATCCAATCTAGCCTCTCTCAAAGCATGTCTCATACCTCTTTCAAAACAAAAGTTGTTTTGTTGTTTGAAATGCAGTTCCAACTCGGCTTTTAGTAATGAGAGTGACACAACGCTTCTTTTCTTGATCTATAAAGAGCTTTGGACACCCTCCTCTTTGTCTCCCAATCTTGTCAATCTTTGTGCTTTCTTAAGATGCACCATAGAAGATTGACTCATGCCTAAAGAAGCATCAATTTTATATAGACATACCACTCCAAAGCTGCACCAAAGTTTGGTGATTTTGCTCCTACGACAAAGTAGGCGTACAATCCTAACCTCACAAAAGAGACACAAATCCGAAAAAGACTTAGAACATAGAGAATACATATAGATTGGAAGAGATTCAGATTGGAAGAGAGAAAATGGAGTAGCACCGAAGTTGGCACTGGTGGTAGAAGGTGGCAAATAATAGTAAGTAAAAGAATTCTAATGTTTTAAATTTTTGAATTTCAAAATCTCTAATTCCTTCTAACTGTTTGGTTTCACATTTATGAACTAGACTGCTTGGATTCATGTTTTCATCATGTAATCCCTATATTCATGACTTCAATTGATTAAAAATAGGTATTGAAGTTGGATTTTGTTTGTAGCAGTAGAATCAGCAATTGAGCTATCATTGGATTCCTTTGAAGTCAAATGATTGAAGCCATGACTACTAACTTCAAGAATTTTTGTTGTTCTTTACAAATGTTCTTTCATCTTCAATGTGGTTCAACGCTTTCGCTTAAACATTTTTGGATATTTGCCTTTGTAGTGTATATGACAACTTCTAGTTCCTCGTTTTTAACTCCTAAAGTTTTAAACATTTCCATGGAGTTTTTTTCAAAACTTAGGTAGGTTCATATGAAGTCCATTTTAATAAGATGAATTAAAGTGAAATTCTTATCAAAGATATGGATTCTATAACCTTTCCTAAAAATATAATTTTTTTCCAATTCAGTGCTTGGATCCAAAATTATGGGACTCAAATTTTTTTAGATAGCTTGGATATTGTGTTAATAGAGAGTGCAAGTGGTTGGGCAACTGTAGTAAGTTAGGGTTTAAAGAATTTAATTCATTAACTTTGATTGCTTATATTTTGAAAACTATGAAGCCAAATGGACTTAATTTTATTCCACACATTCTCCTAATAGTATAGAAAGATTATTTATGCTTGAAAAAAAAATATTTTTTCAATTTTCACTTGGTGCACTAAAAATGACAAGCTTAGAATAGTTTTAGAATCATTAGCACAAATTTTAGTGTAAATTCATTTTTAATGTTTTTTAATTTTTACTTTAATTTTTTTACTTGATCAAAAAAACTAAAACTTTGTATTGACTGTTGTGTTTTTTATTCTTCTAGAAAATGTGCTCATCCAAAACCATGAAATCTTGCTCACGTAGTTGTTGTTTTGGGGACATCCTTTCAATGCAAGATGGTTGGGAAAATGTTGGAAACCTTGATTATCTTTGAAAAGTGATATGCAAGTCAATAGTGCTAGTATGTGAGTGGCGAGCAAGGAGCGTAGAATGGTGAGCGGGGAGCGTAGGGTTAGGAACAAAATTTCACATATCAAATAAAATTGGGGCAAAAAATGGATGACATTTACCTCAACATTGGGTGAAAATGCCAGAAAATTGGGTGAATGTTTCATTTTGTTTTAAGAAAGACGTATAAAAATTGGGATCCCAATGAAATAAAAATGACATTCATGGGTCGAAAAAAGTAGGGATTACTGTAGATGAAAACTGGTTGAATGTAGATAAAAATTGGATGAATGTAGATGAAATCTAGATGAAAGTAGATAAAAACTGGATGAATGTAGATGAAAACTGGATGAAAGTAGATGAATAGATGAATGAAAGTATTTGAACTAATGAATGAAAGCAGATGGAAAATGGATGAACGTACATGGAGAAATAATTGACGATGCATGAAGAACTGGTTTGTTTAGGGTTCCTAGGGGGGGTAAATTAGTAGTGGTTTTAGGGGAGAAAATTATTTATAATACGTCTTCAAAATTCTACATCAAGCTTACGCTTCAAAATTATAGGATTTACGATAAGAGCTTCAGATTAAAAAAGAACCCTTCACCTTTCAAATCTATAAGACCTTCACATCAACCCCTATGACCACGTATTTAAGGTTTTCTATGACCGTGGTCAATATCAAAGAGAAAACTGTTTGGCTATAAGGGTTTAGGGACTAGGCCAAAAAAAGAACATAGGCCATGGACCTATTGATACCTTAAGTTGCGGCTAGTATTTCATACGACCAAGGTTAGAGAGTATCCTATGACCGTTGTATCGTTTTGGATTTAAGGACTACGAGTTAGGATGCAATGCGAGGTCTCACTAGAATTCCGAAACCGTAAAATACTAGAGCGCTTTTCCGCTATTAGGTTTTGGGTGTGGGATCCATAATCTATTTTCTAAAGTACACAACGATTTTTGCTTTAGTAGACTACATTATTGAATTTTAAGCAAATCTTAAGAAAAGATATAAAAAAAAACATGCAACAGTTACTATATATAAAACAAGAAATTTGATAAACGGTTATAGTCTGATGAAGTGAAAGTAGTGGCCCTTGTAGTCTCACTACACTTTCATTAAATTCAGTATTAAACACGGGAAGTGACACTACTACGTGTCAACAAGATCTCATTTCATTCCAAATGATTCAATATGCCGCTAAGAAGAACATGCTTGACTTCATTAAAACTGAAAGTTGATGCGTGAATAAAGTCATCTGTTGTACACTGCAAGTTGCAAATGACAGTGAAGATAAAATCAAGGTGCTTGCAATTTGCCCACGTTCCGCGCTTTCGCAAGCACTTCAGCTGCATCTCTTTGAAATTTGGGCAGGTGCAATCAGGAAAACAGAAAATCGTCAACAAGTATAGTTCCTCATGTGGCTCCAAACCAGACTTCAATGATACTATGTAGCCGAATCCCGGATGAGGAACCATAGTCACCTTCTGGATTCTTCCATTCAATGTTAAAGCTGAAGCACAATTGTTTTGGTGCTTTATCGTTGGAGCCTTTGAATTCCTCTGAACAAGTTTACCCGCTCGGATTGATGGATACTCCTGAGGGGATGCCGGAATAGGGTAATCATGAACTAGTTCAACTTTTGCTTCACCTCCAAAGAGTCTCCTCGGTGAAATAACTTCCCGTTGTGGAAGTTGGAAACCAGACGTTTCCAAAGATAGAATCTCAGCCTTTGAGAGTTTCGTGCCCATTTTAACCGGCCAAATCTCCGGAACGGATGGTACTGCTAACACCCACTTCCTATGCGTCCCTTTTACACACCTTTCAATATCGTCATTGCAAAAGAAGAATTGCATACGATCATTGCGGTTCTTCCTATAGTTCACCATCATACCTGTATACGTTGGGGCCGCGGTTGCAATGTTGTTTTGAGCAATCAATGCAGTGCACTTCTTCTTCGTAATAGCCTGAAGTGCGAAACACGCTTTCGCAGAGTTTTTAGGCAACCGTGCAATATGCCATTGCATTTCATCGCACATGGTTTCCTGAATCGAAAATATGTGCGTTAAATTTGGATGGTGATGCTCTCCTAGGTTGCCGCCCTTGGAGATCACTGGTTGGTTTCCCAAATCTACAATTAGAGAAATATCTTCCGAAATTGTGTTCAAAATAGGGACACTTGTACTAGCTCTCCCTGATCTTGTTTGTACGCGGGGATGGGAATAATTTACCTTGTCTGGTCTGTGCGAATCGTATTCACATCCTAATGGCATATCTGATTTCCTCTTCTGCGATCCAAAAATCTCTTCACCTTCTAGGTGCGGCTCCCGATCAAAAAATTCTTCCACCCTTGGAATACTTGAAATAGCTTCAGTTAGTGCCTTCGGATTACCAGTTCGCTCAGCCGACCTCTGAGCTACTCGTAATAGTAGTTCTTCTTTCCTTGGACCGGTTCCAGATTGGTTACCCTTCAAGTATTGATAATACTTCACCATCTGCATAAACGCCCTCACAAAATCGTCTACCGTGGCAATGTATAAGTCGTTACCCCGATTTCCAAACTGCTGCAACCACTTATTGTGAACGGTCTCGGCCAAGTTATAAGATGGCATTTTAGCCAACTCGGATTCAGTTAAATTCTGCACAAAAATTGGAGTAGTTCAAATTTAGTTCTAGAGGACATAACAGCTAAGCAGAATGCAAATGAAATGGCAATTGCAGTTCAAGAGGGTTTGAAAATTGAGTGCATTGAGTCTAAGCAAAATCATACAACCCACCCTCTCCCGGTACCGAGGGACAATGTCAACTAGAAGTTGCATCAAGAATACACTGAATAATGATATGCTTGAGCGTACATGCATGCACTCAATAATAAAAATGAAAATAGTCTAGTGACCCCTTCGATGCCTCTCAAAACCGAGAGGCATCGAAAGGCATCCTATTCCATGCACTTTTTGAAGATTATATTATTGCACTATAGACTTGAAAAAAGCATTTATGAAAATAGACCATTCTATGTGATAACAATGAAATGATCAAATGGTATACATATATAGTACAACAGACCTAGGAAACCATTACAATTTCAAACGGCAAAAGACAGCTCCTCACCAGCTGCATGAATTCACCCCATTGGCAATAACAAAAATGTCAAAATGATAGCCACAGCTCCAATCATTGCACTCCTTCTGGTGTGGTGGCACCTGATGACAGCCACCAGGATTTGATGGCGAGGTATCACATTTCAGATTGCTTTAGAGACGTAGTGTTCTTATATTGCTTGCAAAGCAAATGGTGCTGATCTTGTAAGTCCCCTCTAATTTCAGCCTTGGTGTGCTTCTCCATGGATTGGGTCCAATGAAAAAGGCACGTCCTCTCTCGGTTTGCCATTGGTTCTCCAATTTCTCCGGATCCATAAATTAACCTCATAGCATTCCAATTGGCTTGGGCACTATCCGCCATGAAACCTTTGAATTGAATGTCTGGAACTCCATTCTTATGAAGTACTGAGTTCAGGTTTTTCCAAAATAGAACTTGTGCTGTGCAATCTTCTGATTGCATGTCGCAACAAGCAATAGTCATGACACGACAGTACATAGTCATAAACATGGCATGCCATGGTCGTCCAGCCTTTTACACGTTTCACATGGTCAAACATTATCCAAGCATCTTCTAGATCGCCTCCGGGTTGCATGCGCTTTACCAAGTCCACTCCGCTACCTGGTCCCACTTCTGACATTTTGAATACGAAAACTTTATCCACATCGGTGCCCTGACCTGGGAATTTGCTTTCCTGGACGAATGCCCAAGTACTAGATCCTCTCAATTTGGTGATGCTATCTATCACTCCAAATCTTCTCAGGTATTTAAATGAAGTTACCTCGTTCCAAATAGATGGCGAGCTGAGATATTTGCACTTGTCCAAAACGGGGACAAGCTCTTTCAAGTCCATTGCTTGTGGAACCTCTCCATCCCGGCATAGAAGTAAACCTCCAAGGAGCTCCTTTGTAGCCTCCATTACAATGGAGGAATTTGTTGCCGATAGTATTCTCTCCATCTGCTCCTCAATGAGAGATCGTGATTTCTCCTTCATGTCTCTGAGCTCTCCATCTTTCACTAGATGCTCGTGACGTCCTAAATGAACAAAAGTCCGGGTGAGTTTCGGGTTTCCTGCAACATAGTAAATACGAACATCGCATTAGGCAATACAAGATGGAGGTTCCTTGCAAATCTTGCAGACAAGAGTTGAACCCGGAGGATGATTATGACCAACATCAAGCGGTGTAGATGCCAATCCTTCCCACTCTAATTCGTTCACATTCATAGTGCGGTGTACTCGAGACAGAAACTCGCAAGTAGGGTTGATACAACGCAGGTGCCCTAAGCAAACCGACGTGCGAAACACTAATCCCAGCGGATTAATAATATTGGTTGTCACAATTTTGGACCATACATGCCCATTGTATTGTTTATCCATGCCAGACATTTGCTTAGCTTGGGAAGTGGAACCAGAGGTCTGTAGGGAAGGAAGTTCAAAAATGACATTTCCATTGAAAGATGGAGGCAGCACTGTGACTCTATGAATGTCAATTGTATCATAATTCAGTTTCGACAAAACGTTACGACATCCTTTGAAGGCACTCAGTCCCCTTAAGCCGTCCATCATAGATCTGACCGACTTGGGTTCAACACAACGCAGACCAATAAACTCAAGAGCAAGGGGATATCGAACCGAATTGGAACCGATAGCGGAGGGGGGCTTCTTTGGAGAATCTACGTCTGAATCGTCACTAAGAATCATGATATTGTGTTCCGGTGGTTCTACCTTAACACAAGCAAGAAGAGGGGTTTGAAATGAGCAGGACGATGACCGATACGGTGTACCATTTTTCGAGGATGTCATTTGACCTAATTCCGGAACTCCGTATGCTCTATATCTTTTGGGTTTTAGCATCCACGAGATATTCACTCCATCAGATCAGGGAGTCTGACCTATAGTGTGACTCAGGATGCCTAACTTGCTATCATAGACTTCATCATCGACATGGACCGAACCCTCTTTCAAATGAAACCGTAGACATAATCGAGAAGTTGATACTACATGTGGGCGCAAGATTACCCACCCTTGGTAATTGAGCAAACACCGAACAGGTTCTATGCCTTTATCCACTTTTTGAATATATGGGGGTGTTGTGAGCGCAGTCCACTGTGCCTTCCAAGCAATGGATCTTTCTATGCTAATGTTTCTAAGTGTCATGGATGGCAACGAATACTACTAGAAATGCATAGGTAACTAACAAGCTGACTGTGATGATCAAAGGTGATGGTAGTTCCTAACTTCCTAACTGTCTATCCTATGTATAGGGTTGGCTGGGTAGTTGGCATCATTTCTAACGTCCCTAACTACTTGAGCGAGGAACCCTTACGTTCCTTCCATGAGTGTCGAAGACTATCTTTTGAGGGTTGACACTTCTCTCGGAAGTTTTAACTCTACGGCAAATCCCAAGCTTGGTCTTTACTCTAGTTCCAACTTCCAATTGTAACTCTAGATTTTTGATTCTATGGTTGTATTTGTATTCCTGGGTAAATTAGCTCTAAATTCTACCCCTAAACTAACTCTAGGCTTTTACTTCTAATTTTAACCCTAAAGTTTTTATTCAAAAATTTAACTCAAAAATTTACTCCTAATCTTAACTCTAAAATTTACTCCTAATCTTAACTCTAAAATTTACCCCTAAATTTAACTCCTAAATTTACTCCTAAATTTAACTCTAAAATTTACCCCTAAATTTAACTCCAAAATTTACTCCTAAATTTAACTCTAAAATTTACTCCTAATTTTAACTCTAAATTTTACTCCTAAATTTTAACTCTAAGTTTTTATTTCTAAATTTAATTCTAAGTTTTACTCCTCGCACTAGCTCTAAATTTTAACTTCTATTTCTAATTTTTATCCTTTTTTGCTTATCACAGTTTACTATCTACGTGGAAAGGGCTAATTAAGGAAATCAATGCTAATGAGGAGAACACCAAGGGTCGATTCAAGGACTCACCTCCTCACTACCGGTGTCGGAAATACGCTCGTCCGCATCCACATGCCCATCCCCGTATTCCATGGTGGTCCTTGGTTTGGGGGATTTTTTCCCAAGTTCACCTCTTATGTTTCGCAAATTTGGATCCCGTGTGATCTAATCTTTTTCTTCTCCTTCTTCCTTCCTTCTCCTTCTTTTCCTTTCCGTTTCCTTCCTTTCTACACTAACACTATTTCACCTAACTTTGATGGTGCCTTACAACTATAGATTCGAGCCCCAAGGAGGTTTAATGCCTCCCCCCTACCTTCTTACGTGATTTATCTTTGTGTCATTCTAACCCACCTTCTAATGGTCACTACGAATTCTCACGATCTCCCTCCTAAGTCTTCCTAATCCTAAGCCTAGGTCACTATTTATCGTCTCTCTCCCTCTTCTCCTATTTCACCCCATCTCCCTCTAATCCTCACTCATTCTTGTGGTCTTCCATTTGGTGTAGGGCGAGAGGTGATATGGAAGGGTTGTATGCAGGGTTTTCTTCCAAGACAATTGAATGTGCGACTCTCCTTTCTTATTTTTCTTTCCCTTATTCTCCTTTCCCCCTTGTTCTATCATTTTCCCCCTTTCTCTCTTGGTATTTTGAGGTAGTGTGGTTTCTTGTTTTTAAGATAACTATACCCTTATACTTAGATCTAGAACTCGATTTGAAGAACCCCCCAAAAAAGAGACAAGGACCCCGACTCCCCTGGACTCCCTGGACACCCCCCCGGACTCCCTGGACTGCCCAGTGACCTCTCTCTGGGAACCAGCGACCTCCTCCGGCGACCCAGCGACCTCTCTCTGCGACCAGCGACTCCCCCTGCGACCAGCGACCTCTCTCTGTGATCAGACCAGTCCCTTACGGGCTGGCCCTTACGGCTGGTCCCTGGTGGGCTGATCCCTTGGCTGATCCTCAAGGGCTAGTCCCACTTTTTCTACAATCTACTCTCTTCGGGTTCCCGTATGGGAACCCACTTAACACAACTTTAAACCGGACGTCTAACGTTGAAGCTTCGCCGTGGCGGAGGCCGGGGGGTAGGCTAGATGTTTTGCAACAATCCAAAACTATCTCGTGACAAGGTTTTGTTTTCTTCACTTCTCTACAACCTAGGGCGACTCTTGGGGGCTAAAATTTGGGCTTTCCCAAGAAGGTCTTGGGAACTAAACTTTGGACTTTACAATATACGGGGGTTCAAAGCTTCGCCGTAATTTGGTTTTGACACCACCTCTAAGACTTGCTAGGTCCCCAGGTTCAAAGCTCCGCCGTCTAGGGCCTGTTTTGACACACACTCTAAGACTGGGGTAAGTCACAGGTTTGAAGCTTCACCGCCTCAAGGGAGGTGGGGTCCACTTATAAGCAACAATGGGAAAGGTGATTATGGTTAGAACTCACATCCAAGGTAATTGTACACACAAGGTAAGAATAATAATGGCAATACTCACATACTAAAGGCCCCCCAAAGCGGCATCGCTAAGGTACGGTGGGGGGTGGCTTTAGATTAGTACAAGACACCAAAGGGACTTCAACACACAAGTTAGTTCAAAAAGATATACCAAAGATAGAAAGACTTTTGAATAACACAAGAGTATACGCAAACACACACAAAAGGTGTACAAGGCAAGGTAGAAGGACCCCCAAGGACCTTCAAAGCTCGAGATATAACAACAATAGGAGGCAAAAGTGCTCCAAAAACACCGTAGAGGTTTCTTGGCTAAAACGCCAAAAGTCCCAACATAAGTTGGACCCACGGACCCAAAACAAGATTTGGAGGTGTTCAAGAGAGAAAAATGGGGACCTTAAATAGGTTTCCAAGGCCCCACCCTTCCCTTAAGAGTTCTAAAGTAACCTTATCAACTTGGATTTTCATCCTCATCTTCAAGATTTTCATCCTAATCCCTAAAAAAACTACTTTTACATATCTACGCTGGACCAACCTCCTAACTTTTGGAGATTTACTCCAATCGTCAAACGGATTGCGCCATTGGCTCCAGATTGCCGTGTTTGGTCCTAGAAACCCCCATCCCCCGTGCCGAGGACAAAAAACCATCGTAGGCTAATTTAGTTTTAAAAACTAAACCATGGTAAAATCCTAGATCTTGGGGGTTTCCTATTTTGAGAAATGTAAATAGCCTAGGGTCTTCGGTAGGTGTGAGGGAGTCGGAAAAGACTCTTGGTTGACTTTGTTTCGCCATCGTATGGTCCCGGAATGCTGGTCAACGCGGCGGGGACCCCGCCATGTGATTAATTCTTGAGGAATCTTGCCGGTTCGGGTACTTGCTGCTATCGGAATGTCACGAAACTTCACGGAGCGCATTATTAACATAAAACAAGCTAGTCTAATTTTTAGTGAGATTTTCTGGCAACCTGGGTAATTTCCATGAAATTCCTGTTGGAGGTTACCAAGGTTGACCACCCGCAAAAGGTTCTTCTGCAAGTCGGAAGATGACGGGATTTTTCACATGACCTCTCAGGGGGTCACATGAAAGATGTCCAGGTACGTCTCCATACTTGGCACAATTGGTCAGTGGAGATGAATTGGCCATCTCCTTGAGTTTATCGATGGTGCGGGAATCTTTTGCAAATAGAGAAATCTTGGCAAATCGATTTCGTCGTTGGACTCCTGGCATGGGATTTACCCTAGGACACCATCCTTGGGCTGTAGATTCCTCCACGGGCCCGGTCTTGCGTCAGTGGCTCCTGCATGCTAACAATCGAGGTTTGGGGAATTTCTAAACCTAACTCTAGGACCCGACCTAGTGGCCTCGTTGTGGATCCCTCGGACCGACTTAGCCATGAATTGCCACATTCATGGTGGGATTTAGCCCTTTTGGGCCTATGTGACTTGAACCCTCCAAATTCAACCGTTTCATTCTTTCTACCTATTTTTGGGCACGGTTTGGTGGGATTCTAAGTCTAAACACAAATCTAGACCAAATACTATAATGGGTATGTTACAACCCTATTTTGGTTCTACACTCTTTTTATGGCATTTTGTATATTTTTCTTAACTTTAAATTGCAAATTTCCAAAAAAATAATTATACGAGTTCTAAGTGACAAATTCGGAGCTTACAGATGATGATTCCCGAAAGTGGGAAATCCTAGTCAAAGAACTAATTGAGAGGAACCACAAACTCCAAAGGCAATTGGAGAAGAGTGTAGAAGGAAGTAAAGAGATGAGAAGGCCATATGTGGAATTAGAGGATACACTCCAAAAAATTTGGGTTTTTGTGGGACATTCTGGGAATGTGTTAAACGAGGCCAAGTTGTTTGACGAGGAGATTTACAAGGCCGGATCGGAAGCAGCAGCAAAGGCGGTTATGGTATTAGCGGAGTATTCGGAGGCTATCGAAAAGATGATGTACAAGATCTAAGATGCTCCCCATCAAGCGGGACAATTTTCAGGTTCTAGAAAAGGAAAAGAGGTTGGGCCAAGACCAGAAACAACTCCAATGTGGCCGGCCTCAAGCATGTCAGTACCCGCACTTGTGAAGCTGAAGGACAAGGCAGTGGAAGAGAAGACCTCTGCCAAAGACCTTTCAAGGTTGAAGTCAAAAGCCGAAGAAGGATCCTCACATAGATCAAGATCCAAGAATAGGATCCAAAAGGCGAAATCCGAATTTCGGACACTTCAAAGTAAAGGCTCCAAACCTTCTTCACAGGTACCCATCACAATAAAGAAGAAGAGCACGGCTAAGCAGGCCAAAGAGGTGTCTTCAAAGAGTCATCATCTAGAGGAGGATGTGTCACCAAGCAACTCAGTGAATGAAGAGAGCATGGCCGGATCCGGATCCAAGTCAGGGTCCCATGAAGACCCGGAATCAGATGAAGAATCCGATCTGATAAACATCTCTCCCTTGAGCTTAAAGAATAAAGCTCTGACACCATCCAGGGAAAAAGCTATACCGAGGAAAAAGTCGTCAGCAAGAAAAAAAAAACGCCTAGGAAAGGAGCCGCCAAGTATAAGTAACCTTCTCCCAAGTCGACTAGGAAGTAGGTAGGAAGTTACTTAGGGTAGACCTAGGCCAATGGGACAAAAATCTTAGTTTTTTATAAATAGAAAGCTACTCGTTAGCTACTTTTGAATTAGATGCACCTAGACTGTACTTTCCGGGTTATTAGGATTTCGGATCCACATTTTGCGGATCAAATAGATAGTAGGAAGTCAACATAGGAGGATTTAAGGAATGACATCTGTCATTCTCCTATCCTTTGATTTTATTCCTTGGGACCTTTTAGGGTTCCCTTGAATTTGTATTTAGAGGCTGATTTTTGTTTGAAGCCCTGGGCATTCTTTCTTGCAATTTTCATCATTTGATAAACTCATTCAGATTTCTACTTCCTAAGCGTTGGTCTGTAAAGTCTCGATTCTAGGTTGGTATGCCGGCAATGCTAGAACCATTGTTTAGTGCAGGTAGCTGGTTTGCTGGTGTTGGAGTGGAAGAAGATTCTCCTGGATTTTGTCCGGTTCTGTAAGTGCAAGGAGGTAGTTATAAAACTGTGTGTACTAATGAGAAGATCTAACTACTGTTGTTTCTTAGGTGTCTTTTGAATGGAAAAGCCGTTCTTAGATTAGGTGTGTTCTACAGAGTACATGGTACATACTAATTGAAGTTCTGATGAGATCCGACTATATCTGGGAGAAAAGGATGGGAAAGTAGTTGGGATTTTTTAGTTATCCGATTATCAGTCCCAGCTCGTAGGATTGATCCGGAATAGATCTGTCATTGTAGTAACTGAGTGACTTGTATATAAGGATTAGATTTTGGATCCGTTGTGAGGAATAATTTGAGTCCAAGTCTTTTCCTTTGGTTGTTGTTTTCCTTAGTGAAATCTTCAATCACTCTAATCTTTTGAAGGGTAGGATATACGTTCTTTTCCTTAAGTCCAAGAGCGGATTCTTCTGATATAGAAGTTAAACTATTGAACTGGTTAGTTAGTTACTGAAAGCGGAACCGAAATTGGATCTGGAAGAGGTACAGGATAATGACACTCATCCCTATCTGGCTGTAGTATGATGATTGGTATGATTTGAGAGAGAAAGAGGTATGTGTTTGAGAACATAACTAAGGAATTATAGTTTCCGGTTTTCAATTCCAGATTCTTTTGTCTTGGGTTTGTTTTCCGCATTATGTTTCGGTAATTTTGAGGAAACTACAAGTGAAACCCTTTGGAAACAATACACGAGTCATCTAGGATGTTTTACACTATTTTAACACCTAAAAGGGGGATTTGTGCTTCTTTGTGCTACGACAGTAGATCAAGGTTGAAGCCCCTGATTTGACGAGCAAAGGTTCAAATAAAAATTAGAGAAGCGACTACAATCTGTGGACAACACTTGAAGAAAATAAAAGAATTCTAGATCTATTTACGCATGAAAGTATGAAACCCTAATGGCTTCACTTCAACTCTAATGGCTTCACTTCAACCCTAATTGGAATACTCTACCCAAGTATCTGCTTGGACACAAACAACTTAATTAGAGTCTGGCCTCAAAATCAAGAAAATTGTCACAAAAAAAATATGAATTCCATCCATTCTAGAAACAACTGCTCTTACACAATAAGTCGTTCCTTGGCATTTTTTGGTCTACCGTAGTTGTACATTTTGAGTTGGCAAAAACATTCAATATCAAATAAGCATTTCATCGCGAGTTGATCATAGTTATTGTTCTAATCTAAATTCATTAGCATATACATACAAATGAATTTACAAATGACGGGAAAAATAGAGGAAACAAGCCAACAACAATCCATATCTGTGCAATATTTTTAGTCTCAACTCTCAAGCAATTTTTCTAGCTTTATTGGTTGGGCATCTACCCAATAAGCAATTGCTAGCGATTTCGTAGCCTGACTTGCCCAACACTTCCCTTGCTTTTGATTTTTTCCCTTATGGGCAGTGTTGTCCGGAAACTGATGGATAACCACTAATGTTTAGAACCCTAAACCTAGTCTATTCTAACTTTCTAAGAACATTTAAGGAACACAAAAATTCTTCAATATTACCTTTTCCATTGGTCTCTTTTTAAACCCTAAAAGTCTTCATCCATTGAGTACTTTTTGAGTATTGCAAAACACTTTAAATATTGTGAAACACTTTAGATTAGGTTTTATTTTGAAATGAGGCAAGCATGTGTAGTACATAATTCTTTAATTTATTATCAACCAATATAAAATAAATTCTTTAGTAAAATATTGCAATCTCTATATTCTTTTGAAGCCTAATCCAGTAAAAACAACTTGTAAACTGTTATGGAAGGACTGAATATGTCATCCAATATATCTACTGCAATCTAGTGTAATGTGTGTCCTAGTCATGTAAAATGTGGTGAAATGACTTGAAAATCAAATGAAGACCTCAACCACAAAGCATGCCATCGACATACTAGGCAAGACACCTAGATCATAGCGTAAAGTGGTTTTGTAAAACAATATTGATACTTCCATGGCCTCTATGTTTAGTGAGCCTTTATATATCAAAAAATCAAATCACAAATTGATGTTACAACATAGATCAAAGCTGGAGAGTATAATACTTGGCATTGTTGAAGTCTTCCCTCTCTTGGACTTCAGTAATTGAGTCTAAGATTAAATTCTTAGGAAAAGAGCACCTTGGAGGTGACTCTGCAATTCTAGTCATTTCAATTCTAGTGAAGATAAGTTTTTTAGTAAAGGCAAGAGAGGACTCCTGGACTTGTCACTTTATGAACCTTTTATTTTCTAGATCAATGAAGTGCCTTCTTCATGGAATAATTTGTACTGCACTTTTTCCTCCTCCTACGCTTTGGTGTCTCCAGTGAAGGGGAACTATTTTCAATTCTAGACATTTGACCAACGCATAGACTTTGTGAAGCAATGAAGTGAGGACTATGCAAGAGAGGTAATCCTTTTATATAATTCAAATGCTCTAGTTAATTGACACATTAATAATATTGTCCTATTCATTAAATTTTTGGTGGAAGATACACGTCTCATTTGGGACCACATAATTCTTTTAAAACTTGTCAGTTTCCATAGATTTTTTCATTGATTACATTTGGTTGGTGAGAAGGATACAATGCTATCAAAGAGCTTTACAATTTCTATTACATTAGATGAACTACCTTTTTATTGATTACATGGAAGTAAGTGCATTGTGGGCTAAATTGTAATGGTGGTCTACATTCATGATCTACCATGTATAGCACCAATACAATTTCGCCCACAATTGGTTTGCTCTCATTTAATAAAAGATATGGTGGTTTACCTAGTTCATTTATATAGCTTTTTGACTTCTCTGACTTGTGTTGAACATGATGTTAGAAGATCAAGATCATATGAGATTATTTTTTATGTGTTGTTGTAATATGCTTAACTTTTTACCACTCAAAATGGGTGAGAATTCATTAAAGTGGCATTCTAAATTTTATTACTCTCTAATAAAGTACCTCAGCGGATGTGGAGGTACAAGGTTAGAGAGTTTTATATTCTAGGAATTAGACCCAAACCAATATTTGTATGATGATTCAATTCATACAATGAATCAATTTCATTGAATATTAGTCAAACCTTCAATGAATTGTATTTTTCCATTCTAATATATCTACCCACTAACTACTAAAGTAACGGCAACTATTCAATTTATTCCTAATTAATATTTTTGGACAGAATCAGATATTCGTCCACACCATTTGTTGTTCATATCTTTTTGTCTCACTTGGTCTTGGATTTGCCATTGCATTTAGACAATACTACCAATGCCACATAATAGGAATGCATTCGAATTTCTCAATTACAGAATGCAATGAGCTTAGGGATGTCATTCAATTCAATGGCAATTGTAAAGTCACTTGGAGATGTAGTTCCTATTACATTCTCCATTGATGAATTAGGATACATTGTTATCACTACGTTCCGTTTGAGTCTTTAGTTTCATCTTTCTGAGAGTTCTTTAGACATTGATGAAGAGGTCTTTGATAGTTCTAATGGTGAACTAACTCATACACTTAGTCAAGAACCTGTCTTTGATAGCTATTGTAGACAATGGCATTTGCAACTAAGAAGATATTTAGCATATGGTTTATTTGAATCCACCTAAGGGGCATCTTTTGGAGAAACTACTCCAAGATTATCAACTACATCTACTCAAGAGACTCCAATGCCATCAAGGGTTAAGATTGAATCAAGAGTAGAGTTCATTACAATTTTGAGTGACGATTTAGACGACCAATCTCCACCTTATAAGATCTTCAAACAAACTCAATCTCCTGTGATACAAGTCCATGGCACATCTATAGTGTCTTCTCCAACTGTAGTTTCTGGATTCGAGAATATTCAAGAAAAATCCATAGTTCCTTGCTTATAAAAGCTTTGCCATATAAAAAGGTCAAGGGATCCATTCAAGAGGCTAGATTATGATGCAATTGCAATCCTACAAGTTGATTTTGTACCATCGATTTTCAATGGCGACGTGATTTTTGAATTATTGCCCCTTTTGGTTTGACCATCACTTGCAAGATTTGCTCTATTGTTCCTTCATGTATTGCAAGTTGCCCAACAAAAATATATTATGTTGTTGGGAACAAGGAGATGAAGTGAGCATGTGTTCACTTTGGTATTCATGAGCACCCAGTAAAAAAGGGAGACTATCGTGAAAAAGACTCGGTTGTTAATTTTTGATCAAGTCAAGAAGACTCCATTTGAAACCAATTCTTTGATTGCCCTAGAGGCCATCAAGAAATTACTAGAAGAGTTTCTTCTTTGACTTGAAGGAACCTCAGCCATGAAGTTTGGACTCGCCGAAGTCATCCTTGAAGGAGTCCCTACAACAAAATTTGGACTTAATGAACTTGTTCATGTTCTTGACAAATGCAAATACATGAGTTCCCCTAGCATTAGAAACGAGGTTACCATGTTCAAGTATTTTTGCAGATTTGGAGTCACAGACAACATCACCAAGCTTCAGGGATGTAGCAATTGGGCTTATATTCAAGAAAACAAGTTTCTTGGTCAAGGATCTAATTCAAACAAAGTTTTTATCTTCAAAATGTTTGAGTTAGGCCTTGGTAGTGGCGTCAATTTGGTGACATGAATGCAACCATGTAGTGATCTTCAAGATGCTTGGATCATGTTTGATTATGTCAAGTGAGTGAAGCAGTGGACTACAATGGCATGCCATGTTTATAATCCAAGTTTTTGCCGTGTAATGACCGTTGCTCTCTTTGACATGCAATCCAAGGATACTACTGCCCAACACTATAAGAAGCTAGAGTTTTTTTATGTCTAAGTTGACGGATTTTAGGTGACATCAAATGTAACAACCTGTGTTTTTAAGTCAACAATAATGTCCATTATTGTTGACATAAAAACACAGGTTGTTACATTTAACGTCACCTAAAATTCATCAACTAAAACATAGGTTTTTTATAGTGCAAATCAACTTTTGGAATAATTTGAATGTCGTTATGACCAAATACAATATCCCCTTGCTCTATTTCAAGGGATTTATGGCTGACCGTGCGCAAGCTAATTGGAATGCGGTGAGACAAATCTACTGAACTAAGTAGTGATCTATTGAAGTTCATCGAGAACTCAATCGAGAACACAAATACCTCTTCTTCTGGACTCAATCCACAGAAAAATATACAAATGCAAATATTCGAGCCGACCTTGATGATCAACATCAAAAGCTATGTAACTAATACAAAGATGCAACATCATCTATTGACTCGGAGATCTGATATCACACCATTCGATCATAGTGGCACTTTTCTGGAGCAACGATTGAAGAGGCCTCTGAAGGTTAGAATTGTGGTTAGCATTCTAGCACTTTTGATACAGACAATGGGGAGGATTTATGCAAATTGTGAGATTCCACGACTTCTCTTTTCAATCTATTTGTACTATATTTGCCAATAGCTATACATGTGGTTTTTAATTGTATGCCATTGTCATCTAGATTTTCCATCCAAGGCTCTTGGATTCAATAACACTTAGGAAATTTCTATGCCGCAGTTGATGTAATTTGCATATCATTCTTCACCATCAATACATTTCATACTATCTTCTTTTGACCTATGTTTCTTGATACATAATCTTCTAGCTAGTTAACTTGCAGAAATGCCCTCTTGCAACCTTGTTGAGACTGTCCATAATAAATGACTGCAACAGTCTAAAAATTGAGGGAATGATTTATAAGTTGCTACTATCGATGACTATGTCAAGGCATTTATACAGATGGTTCAATATCATCAATTTCTAAAAAGGGACAAATTGGGCCCAAGTCCAAGTAAAGAAGAACTTATGCTTCATGTTGCACAAAAGTATGCCCAACAGTTTGGAAATCCTAAAGGTTTTAATGATGCAATGGCAAATGTACTAGGGGCTGTAGAATATTGCACTAGGGATACCCAATTTGAAGGTGAGGAGGTTTTTGGATCTCAGAAGCAAATGCCAAATTTGCCGGTAGGGTCTGAATACAATTCACATTGTCCTAATAAAGTAAATTTCTCTTGACCACATCAAAGAACAAGGTCTACCAAAGCAATTTCTTCTATGATTCCTCTGGAAATAATTTCTGAAGGAGTTGTATTCGAGGAGCGCAAAGAAAATGCAAAAATGTTATTGTCACTTACACCAATGAATACACCAACAATACCAAGGGCACTTCAAGTGACAACCATCAAAGAAACTGCTTGTGATGAGTCATTGTGGCATATTGCTTGATTGCTAAAGACATCAACTAAGGCCTGCTTTGTCTAACAAGCTCTTACAAAGAAGAAGTGTGTTGCAGAAATTGTGTGAGGCAATAAAGGAACGACTGCACCAACTTACACAAGCAACATGACCAATTAAAAGAAGAATAGGATTGAAGTAATGTAGTTCTTCTTTTGCAACAGTGACATTGAGCATTGTGCCAATGGTTTAAAGCAAAAATGGTTTCTTTCTAAACCTGAAGTGCCTAGCATTTGTCTAGTAAAGTTTGGAACCTAACACAAAAAGAGATGATGGACCTTCAAAATGCAAGATTCCGTCTTTCTAAGTATGTTGAAATCTCTCCGGAGAAGTTGTTTAGAGATCACAAACTACTGCTTGATGTATTAGTATTCCAAGTCCCAGCTTTTCTTGCAGAGCATCCCAATATAAGGTTTGGGAAAAAAATCTATAGGAATCCTACTACGCCAACAACTAAACAAGTAAATAATTATACTTCTGCATTTACTTTGAAGGCCATTGTTCATCATGTAACTATGATATTGCATCATGGATTCAAATGCATCATAATGTTTGATTCCAGTATATCGCCTAAGATTCAACAATACATGTTGACAATAGGTTCATTTTCTGAATGCAATTGCCCAAACCTTAAAGAAATGTCAACAAAGGTACTAGGAAAGAGAGGTTAATGGGCAATTTGCAAGCATTTGTATATCATATTTGTTGTCATTTGCCGCCTTGATGCAAAAGTAGATGTTTTCATTCATACTCCAAGCTTTAGCTTCAATGACCTCAAATGCATTTTTGAAAGTGGCATTCTAAGGTGTAAAAGTACTTTATAGGTGAGCGTAATTAGAAACCCCATGTGATTGGCCAGTGGAGAAGCAAAACAGAAAGTGCTTCTTGTAGTACGATTCATTTTATATGGGCAGTGAGACAAAAGGGCCACTACTTAGTTTATAACATCATTGGTTCTGTGTACATTGTATATAAATGGGTTTTTTCCATACTATTCACTTTTGACATGGTTTATTGAGAAATTCCGTACACTATATGTGTTTCCAAAAATAATTTGACATATGCACTAGGTAGACATTTTATTGTCAAAAATGTGAAACTGTGAACCCTATAAACCCAACAACTCTTTTGAAACTTACAAATTTCCACAACCTTACAATATATACGGTTCCAATTAATATTTTGGACCTTCCTGTACCATTTTTTTTGGATAGTTCATTTTCATGAATTATTTGCATGCCCAAGAATATTTTAGAATAAATAAACACAACAAAAGGCTGAAGTTTTTATTTTAAAAAAATTCTAAAACATCTTATTCTATACAGTTTTAGGTCCATGGTTATAGGTTTCAAATAAATAATTTGAAAAAACTCAATATATTTTCAAATATTCCCTAAAATTTTACTATGTTTTAGAAACAAAAATAATAATTTTAAATTTTTAAATTTCTAGCTCAAGCTTTTATGCTCCATGCTTTATGCTCATATACTAGCTTCATTGTTTTTTGGACTACAATATGTTTGCAGGTATTAGCAAGAAAGTCTTAGTTTTTCAATGGTGTACTTTAACCAAGAAGACCTCATCTTCTTTGACTGCTCAAAAAATTTACTTATGCTGGGAATTTTGAGTCTACCAAATGAGGTTTTGGAGTGGAACAAAGACACAGAGTACGAGGCTATGCATTCAGTATTTGTCTTTGCAGAAAGGCATCTTCAAGACCATGGATGTTTGAATAATTATTCATTCATTCCCCGTGGCCTCAAGCCCAGGGTTGCTAGCGTGCGAGCCTGTGAGCCCGTGAGCCTGTGAGCGGGAACTTTCTTTTGCATAAAAAAAAGGTAAGGGACCTATGACCGTGGATTCTTTACATTCAGAATTATAGAATTGTGAAGTCATTTAACCCTTGAAGGACGGATTGACAGCCATGGAAATCATGCATTTTGGTACCATGTGGCATCATCTAATTTGAATAAGCCAAATATACTTATTAGAAGTCAAAATACTTTAGAAGATTTTTCATTTTCATCCCTAATACCGAGGATGAATAATTGTACTTCTATCCTGAATGGAGGTATTATTTTTCATTCTTTGGACAAAAGACGGCCTTTGTGGCGTTTAAGGGTTAAATAAAATTTGATGTACTTGCAATAGTAATTTGAAGTGTTTTTTTGCAATATATTAATGTATTCATATTTGATAGACATCATGATATACAAATTGCAAATGGAAATATCAAATGTCCAGGATGTACTTAGCCATAAAACACACAAATCCAATCAAATTAGAAATCCAATACAATAGTTCGACTCCTGAGATGTGTCAATCTCAAGAATCTAAGTGGCAGTGGACTCAGTAGCGGAACCTTCAGTAGAAGATGATGATGACTTTGATGTCTCCCTACCCTCTGACGCACTACCATCTATAAACTCTAGAACATTCAAAGCATACGTATCTTTGGATTAGAGCTGTCAAATTCCACAAACACAGATGCCATCTGCTCGGCATATACGGGAAGATGAAAAGGCTTTTCTGGACTTAAGAGAAGACTTCGCCTCTTCATAATCTCATTTGCTGATGTCAATCGTTGATGACTACAAACAGAAGTGAAACAATGTTAGACTTGCAAAACATAAGATTTTTCTTAGAATTAAAAAAATACTAAAACATCTCAAACTTACTTACTGAATGGTGTCTGTCGAGAGAACTTTCGAGGCACGATGGTCATGCCGTCCGGATCTTGGGATTCCTGAACTGCCGGTGGTGCTTGTATTGTCTCCACGACTGGAATAGACTTCTTCATGGGCTCAAGGATGGCTTTGAAAATATCTCCATCCTCCTCCAATGCAACAATGTGGCGGCCCGTGCCACGACAAGCAGTAATGGAGGCCCCTAAAATGAACAACCTCACATACATTAATTGAATGATATAATTTGAAACAATACAGATGTAGTCAACATAATTAAATTAAATTTATACCCGTAGCTGCAGTACAATCTAAAACTACATCTCCTTCGCCTGTTGTTGCTTCCAAGAGGAGTTGAAAAAAACAGGGGTCTTTTTCACGAGCCCCACGCCATGGTTTAGGACCGTCCATTGCCAAGTCACTCTCCTTTGTGAAGTTCATCAAAATGTCATCACGTCCGATGTCCAAGCCTGCATTCTTCATAGTTTGTGTGAATTTGAAAGAAAAATTGGATTTCCCTTTTGAGCCAAAATCCTTCACAAGTAGGGTGATTGAAAACTTCTGCGTCTGCAAGAAATTAAACCAAACATATGTAAGAATTTAATGACAAAATGAATGATAAAATGACATCATTTTCAAAAGAAGTTCAATTATATTTACCGTGGTTTTGTTATCTAATGCTGAAGTCAAGTGCAATCGATTCATGCCCAACCACTCCTTCTTCTTCAACATCGGATAAATCTCGCACAGCCCTAGAATAGAGCTCTTTGAGTCCACGGAGAATGAATGAATAATAATCAAACATCCATGGTCTTGTAGATGCCTTTCTGCAAAGACAAATACCGCATGCATTGCCTCGTACTCTGTATCTTCGTTCCACTGTGGAATCTCATTTGTTGGCACCAACATTCCAGGCACGGGCAAATTCTCCGGACAGTCAAAGAAGATGAGTTCCACTACTGGCCTTCGGTTTATTACACCATCCAAAAATCGAGGCTTCCTTGCTGATACCTACAAACATATCGTATTCCACAAAATAAATTATGAATTCACAAAATCATCATGTCATTCAATTAAAAAAAGGGTTTACAATAACAAATCAAATATATTACCTTCGTCAAAAATTTCATAATCTCAGGATACCACGATGGTTCCGTCGAGCGCATGTCATCCACAAGGTCTACAATAGAGATATTGAGGACCAAATCCTCCGTGTTGTCTCCCTCATTATCTTGAATCATAAGAGCTTGAGTGCCATGCGTTAGGACATCCTCGGTCCATTGCGACAATGCCTTCCTCTTCAATCCACCTTGAGACCCACCTTGCATCTGTGAGCCTTGGTTGACGGTAGAAGATGCTGGAATTGGATTTCTGTCATTCACCTTCTTCTTGCCTTTGGCCTTAGCCTTCTCTTCCTTCTCCTTCTCCTTCTCTTGCTCCTTCTTTGCTAACTTCGCAATGCGCTCCACTTCTTTTTTCTCTTTTGCGATGATGGTAAGTTTCTCCTTAGCTTCTTTTTTCCTATCATTGTGTTCCCTCCTTGCAATGGCCCTCTTCTTTTGTTTATCACTCAATCCTACAAACTCATCAACGTCCAAATCAATGGCACCTAAACCCTCAAAAGACTTCCGGTATTGCATCTCAGACGGAGGCGTGAAGGTGATGTGGCACTCCAAATACCATCCTCCTCCACTGAGATGAGCTGTCGTGAACGTACAGAGCTGATTTAGGGTGTACATGCAATCTGCTGAACTTCGATCAAGCCAAGTAGACAAGAACAAAGGAAGATCCTTTTCTGCAATTGCACCCTTTGGAAGAAGTTCCAACTTGAAATACCTGTGGTGTAATTCAAATGTGTCATTGCATACAAGTTTCAAAGTACAATACACTAAAAACAAATCAATACATTCTTTTATGCAACACCAAGAAAACAGTGAGTATTAGCCACATAAAGAAGAATTTACTAGTGCATTTTATGGTTGCTATGCTGAAGCAAATAAGCCAAATATTCAAGAAAAGAAAGAAAACCAAATTAAAAATCCATTTCATGCAAAAAGTTGGGGCTTCACATGGTATCTACAAAACCATAGTCAAATTATTGTATTTACATGGGAAACTATCATACACAAAAATCTATTTGAAAGACAATGGTACCACTAATTGGAGGTGAATCTGGTAACTCCTAGAGCTTAGTCGGATCCGACTAAGCTCTTTGAGGTACCAGATTCACCTCCAATTCCTGTTACCCCTCACCATTTCAAACAATTTTTTAATTATACGCACAGATTTCTGTAAAAGTATAAAATTGAAATATGTACTCTTCATCGCTTATTCTAACAAAAAATAAAGGGGTCTATGAACAAACCGAAATAGAACTCTTCGAACCGCCTGGTTTGAGCCTTCATAATTCATGAAGGAGTCACTCTTCTTAAAATAATTTGCTCCCTTCAACTGGGCCTCAAACCCGTGCTCCCACATCCTCCTTCTCCAACCTTCTATGTAATCCGCAAGGAATTCTGGCCTCTATGGGACTTCCATATTGATGGTGATGTTATCATCTTTGATCACACCATCAAAGTATTCAATAGCTGCATCTTCAATCTAAAAAAAAGCAACAACAAGATTGTTTATTCAACAAAGTGACAATGTGACATACATGTCCAAAAAAATAAAAAATTAGTCACATGCAAATTCATGAATACTAAGGAATTTTATTCAATGAAAAATAGCAACTACAAAAAACATTAGAAAGGTTAATACAATATCACTTACCCCAGCATACCAAACACATTTGTTCAAGAATGGCCCAAGGTGGGTCTCAGATACTGGTTTAGCAGGAAACTTCCTAGCATCGCGGGATGGCACAGAAGAATTCCAACACTTCAAAAACTTTGTCTTGTGATGAGAAGTTGTGTTGCATGTAGCAATCAGTTGCAACTTCTCGAGGGTCATCTCTGGGACTTCGTTATTACAATAGTGCCTCTCAACCTGCATAATTAAAACGACATCATTTCACATGAAAAAAACAACCTGAAAGTAAAAGTATGTCAATAAATTATTTTGGAGAATATACAAATATCTCTTCCAAGAATTCAGGACCATTTGCCGGATTAGCCACTGCTACTAACTTCATCATCTTCATGTACAACTTGTTCGCTTTCTCTTTAGCTCCCATTCTCATAGCATTTGCGATGCCAGCCTCGCTTTTATCAGCCTCCACAGTTGTCTCACTGTACTTTCGTTCCGCCGCATCCGCTGCTAGTGAAATCTCTTGCTGAAAGAAACCAAAAGCTTCTTAATAATAGTGTTGTACAATAAATCAACACAAGTGACCAACATAGCAATGTAAATGAAATTTCAAAATCAAAATCATACCCAAAACATGAAAGCTGTGAATACATCAGCTGGCATGGAGTACCAGGTTTTCCTAGTACTGGAGGCCATACATTTCTTCACCTCTGACGGCCTTAACTTCTCCAAAAACTTTGGCAAAGATAAAAGACCATACTTTTGCACACGATGCAATGTGTGGACCAAGTTGGTCTTCACATGAGAGTCTTCCGTTGATCTGAATTTCAAAAATTAGAATTAGAATTTCATTTTCCTACTTTTCTCATGAAAAAAAAGGCTAAATCCAATTAAAACATTAAAACATGTACTACCAAAATATGTATGATAACAATCACTTACTTGTTTATGTCATGCATGACTTCCATGGCCAATTCAATTTTTCCTTTTGTATCAAGAACAATGCAATCTACTGCAATGTGTCATGCCTCGTCTGCTGGATAGAGTCTAGAAATGTGACTCATCCATGCTAGCAGACGGTGGTTTACATCACACACAAAAAACTTTGCCCTCCTCAAGAAATGCAATGCCTCATGTGAATTAACATGATCCATGAACTCATTGTTCACTTTTTGCCAAACTGACCCCCAATTGCGCATTTCTTGCTCTGTAAATTCCATGTTTTCACCTGCCTCGTTTGTAGTGGAAACGTAGAAAGCGGCAGACCCTGGTCGATACCCATGAGAAAATTCTTGCTCCAGCTTCTTCACATCAGAAGACAAGGTAGGTCGTACCATGGGCATGGACACCAATCTGCACAAGGGGATAAAAAAACGAAAAAGTTTTTCTGGTTTCAGTCTTAACGAAGCAATTGTGGCAACTGAATCGACCTTCTGCAATCGGCGGAGCTCATCTTCAAGAAGCTCCTTCTCTTCATCATCAATGCCATCCTCTTCCATATAACTTCCTTCATCTTCCTCCTCAATTTCAGGCTGAGTGGTGTCATCCGTCCCAGGAGTCCGCTCCAATTGTGTCTCTTTTATTGGAGACTCCTCCATCTGCAATGACAAACCAAATAAACTCAAAATTATAATTGAATGGAATCATAAGACATCATGAACTTCTGAATTAATGATAAATGTAAACATAAAACTTTAATGCCAATGCCATGTCATATTACAATGGATGGATGAAAATAAATAGTTAATCAAATAACCACCCTCACTGGGCTTTACATAAAGAGTTAATGATCTACCAACTCTCATAGGATGTAAACCGAATCAAAGGGCTATCAACATCCACATCCTCATCTGAGCTATAATGGAGTAAGACCACTCTGGGACCATTCACATGAGCGCTAGTTGCATTGTCTCCAGTTTCTTCAAAATTGGGACTAGTAACCGTAGCAAGAGACTCCTCCTCTGAGCTATACTCAGTCTCTGAGCTCTCCTCAGAGAACATTGGTTGCCTTCCTTTCCGGAAACGCATATGGTCTGAGAAACGACTAGCTACTGGCTCTTTCTCAAACTCATCTGCTGCATGATCGGCAGCATCCATAATATCATTGAAGCTTACCAAGTCTACTTCGTCAGCATCATCATCTGAAATGTCGATGTTGAAAGGAGAAGGGAGCATTTCCATTGCCTGCGATGGGCCACCAATATCTGCTACCGTGACAATGTCCTGCTGCACAATGGAGGCTAAGGTTGGTCCTTTTTTTCCTCGTTTTACTTGGACCTATATGAGAAAACAATAATATTTGAGTATGTGTACAATTGACCTAAAGTAAAGAAGTGATCACATTTGACATATACTATTATAAAAAAAAAATTAGAATCTATATAAAAATAATTAATCTCAAGAAATCAACCAAAAATGATAAAAGAAGTGGTTTAGGTGGAAAGGTGCCCAAGTTTTATAATGAATGCTTTTATAGCTAATTACCTTAAGATTACACCCCCCCTACACAAAGATAGTTCATATACAAGTAAAAGCCATGAGAAAAGAATTTAAAGTTTTGATGTGCTTATTGGGTGTAACCATTTTTTTGGGATGAAGCTAGTGCTCTCAAGACCCTAGTCGGATCCGACTAGGGTCTAGAGAGCACTAGCTTCACCCCCCAAAACTGGTTACATCCACTTGTAAAAAATATTCATATGAATTAATTTAATACATGTCATTATACTCTAAGCCATAGATCCAATCAATTTAAATGTGCAAACAAAAAATGCACGTTTGTTTAATTAAATATTATTTTCATATTTCATCGTTGAACTTCAAATACCACAAATTTATATAAAACATGACCCTAAAACCAAAATTATGTAAGACTCAAGTTAGATAATCTTTGCATAATTATTGCTCCTATCATTTTTCATTATATATTATATTCAATTTTTTCAAAGGAAAGATGAAATTGTATGTTTTTTTAATTACTTTAAAAATTTTAATCTTTCACATGAGAATAATTAAAAAAGAAACTAAATTATAAGGTAAATCCTCATGCTAGTACCAGTTTAGGGGGGGTGAAGGAAATCCTCACCAATCCCTAGTCGGATCCGACTAGGTCTTGGTAAGGATCTCCTTCACCCTCTCTAAATTGGTACTTGCACGGGGACATGAGCTTCAGCTACATAAGAATATCATTTAGTAATTTAATAGTCAGTCTCTCAACACATCCAACCCTTTTTCAACCTTACTTATAACCAACTAGAAGATCAATTAAAATGACTAAAATTAAACATTTGAGCACCAATAGTCCAATACCCTTATGAGCACCAACGTCACCAACTTGTTGGACAATCAACTACTAACATTTTTCACAGAAAATCATCACTCCATCTTTGACACATTCCAAGGACCTCTGTGAATTTAATCTACAGGTTACACAAGAAAGTTGGGGACTGATTCGTGTGCTTCAGACTTCCTAATTGCATTCTACAAATTGACTTAAAGTTCACCTGGACATTTACACATGATTCAATTAACACGTTTAGACATTATTTAGTTAATCCATTATTTATTTAGACTATGCACGACTAAGCGGTTTAGCATCCTGAGAGACTAAATGGTTTTAGAGACTAAGCAAACTGAGAACTAACCGACTCAAAGAAATGAACGAACTGAGCAAAATCAACCAGTCAGCTAGCCAGCCTTGATGAACCCTGATCAACCAGCAAAATCAACCAGCCTTGATGAACCTTGATCAGCCGTGCTACAGACTGAGAAATTTTGAAGAAAACAAGTGATCCCCGTCAAGGTACCGATTTCGGGGGGTGAAGCAAAGCTTCACCGAGCCCTAGTCGGATCCGACTAGGGTTGGGTGAAGCTTTGCTTCACCCCCCGAAATCGGTACCTTGACGGGGAAGCACAAAGTCACCGAAGCGCACAGAAGTCACTTGACGGGGAAGTACAGAAGTCACCGAAGCGATCGCACATCACGTATGGAAGTCACCGATCACAATTTCTGTACAGAAAGTCACTGAAGCCTTTGTTCCAGACAGAACGGCTAAGGACGGAATAGCTACGGATGGAATGGATTGAACGGACTGCGAATGACTTCCCGAGAAAACAAAATGCCGATGCCGATGTCAACTAGCAAACACGATGCCGATGAGCAAACACAATGCCGAGCAAACTTCCTGAGCAAACACGCTGCCGACAGCCAACTAGAAAACACGTTGCCGATGCCAGTCAGGAAAAAAAGTTCACCTTTTCGGGGGGACGCGCTTCGTGCTGACCCGAATCCTGCAAGTCGTCTTCCTGAGCAAGACGATGCCTAGCGCTGCGCCTCGTTGCGGTGGTCTGCATGATGAGAGATTAATTATCAGATTTCTAAATGCAAGTGAAGCCACGCAAAATGTAGAAGTTCAACAGTTGGGGCCTTGCTTGCTCGACTTGAAGTTGCTCGACTTGGAGGAGCCCAGTGAAGCTCCCGGATTTCTAGGTGGTCAGCCTTATCGTGATCAGGCATCCCGAATCGTGGTTAGCCTTATCATGATCAGGCATTCGCGATCGTGATCAGCCAACCAGTCGTGATTAGCCAGCAGGCCGTGATCAGCCAACCAGTCTTGATTAGCCAGCCAGCCATGATCAACCATATGTCAACTACTTGCTTCATCTTTCCCTGCGAGAAAAGCTCACCCTCGTAGTGGGATATTTGCAGACATCATAAATTGCAGTCTTGAAACATGCAGAGAGCAATGGCTACAGGGTTGTCTAGATGTAAGAATCAGGCCAGCAGGTCAGTTTGATCAGCCAACAGGCCTTGTAAAATCCACAGAAGCACAGCCTGGAGAACGGTATGACTTGACCAATAACGAGCACTTGGCATTCAAAAAGTAATACACAAGATTCCTAAGTTGGACGTTTATTCAACTTAAAGAGATCCTACATTCTCTTAAAACTTGTAAGAAGGCTACCTGATCAATGGACATTCAATTTCCATTTAGAAAAAGTAAATGATCACACCCTGGATTTTAAAGTAGACCCTTTTTGGCTCCTATTCCATCCATTAATCCCTAAATAACCAAGATCATTTTTCGATCAAAAACCACTCAAACTGCCACTTGTACTCTATTCATTAATGAAAACAAAAGAAACTATTTTTTTAAGAATCTAACCGTAGGATTTTGTACCTTATTTATCTAAGATCATTTGATAAAAAATTCCTGAAATTTGACCTTATAGATTTAAAGATATTAGCATTCAAAGCTGGAAAAATAATTTTTTTTGAACTGTGGCCTACAATTTCAGATGACTTTGACCACAATTTGTAGAATTTCTTTGCACTGTGGACTTTGAATTAAATTGTTGTAACACTTATACATCTCTAGAAGATTCATGACATTACACAGAAAAAATCAATATACAAACCCTAAACGTAGTAGTTATAAAATAAAGCAAGACCTAGCCCCAATACCTTTTAAATTTGTTTTATTATATTCTAATTAAATTTTAAAAAATTATAGAAGATAATCATCTTACAAGGAACATAAAGAACATTTAGTTGTACAATTTATACTGGCACAAGGAAAAAGTTTTGTCTGTGAAATAGTTTTGCATGCACAAACTCAGTATCCCTCAGAACATGAGAATTGAACACTGAGGATTCATGTCTTATAATATATGGACAATAATAAAGAATTTGAGTCTCTACAGATTGTAGTGGCCTTAGTCTTGATTTTGGAATGCAAGTATGAATGTTGGAAAAGAGATCCTTGAAGTTCAAAGTGTGACAGTGTAGGAAGTTGGACTTGTAATATCCATTGAACTTGCACTGCATAAACTATAACGAAGATTAACTACATTAAAACATAGAAAAAGGTTCAAAACATTCTTACATTTGCAGGAACTTCGAGTGCTACTTCATGTTGTTCTCCGGTCGTGTCCTCCGACATTTCTTGCATTGCATGACAGACTTGTTGTCCACCTTCGTCCTCGCCACCACTCCCACCAGTTTTGAATTGTAGAACTTTGCGCAGCTCTCCAGCAGTCACCCCATCTGTCTTTGACATGATTTTCCTTCCTCGACTCATCCTAGATCTCGTAAGTGCCTTTCGGGATGAATAATACAAGGAACTAGGCCTCTTCCTTCTCTTTCTATACTGCAAACTAGAAGTTGGAGCGTCCCAAGTCTCTACTAACATGAGGTGAGAGTCTACTGTATAAAAGTGTTTGCTTTCAACTACACACGGTCTTAGCACATAACCAAATAGAAATGGCTCTAGCTTACACACCGTCTTGTACTTATGTTGTGGAAGCTTGAACCTTCAAGCTTTGGATGCCACATCAAGGAGTAAACTGATGTCAGAAGCCTAAAGTGACATTGAAAGTTGTTTTAGAAAATAGGTTGTTGAATGCGCTGTCAGTATTTCAGATATAAATCGTGGGAATCCCTAAATGACTCTGATACTCTCAAATAAGGTCATAAATAATCTGATATGGACGGTGATTGCACAGTCGTTTCCGTCCACACCATCAATGACAGACAACGCATCAACGCATTGTTTGTTGAGCCGTCAGTATTTAAAGTATGAATCGTGGAAATCCTTAAATGGCTCTGACACTTTGCTTTTACTGACTCCTGCAAAATAATACGGGAATCTACTTGAAAATCCTTTTATGTGCCGACATCTCAGGTTCATAAACATGAACGAACTCTGACAACGCCGCCTACTGGCATTGATTTCCTTCCTAAAATCTGATTATAGGGAAGTCAGACGAGTATGGCGGCTTCCATGGCGGTTGCAGAATTGTTTCCATCTACGCCATCAATGATCAACACCAACTTTCCATCATATTCATGTCTTGAATTATAGGTATTGGCATCTCTTCATATGAAGGTGTTTGTTTCCCTCTTCCCATACGTTGGATTTGTGTATTCCCCCTTGCAGTACTTCATACTTGCATTACAACCATGGCTTGTATTAGAGTTGATGGTCACGAGGTTCCACTTGTTTTTCCGGTAGATGAAGGAGGTAGGGCTAGAGTCTTCAATCACCTCCTCCACGTTCGCTTTAAATTTGTAGAGTCATCTATCTATGTAGAAGAAGAGAGGAAGTCCGAATCCGGTGAGTTGCAACAATCCATTACCATTGTCAAGTCCATTGAAGAAGGTCATTGCTGATACCTTCCTATAGGAAATTACAGAGCCTATGGACTTCTTTTGTCCATGCTAGGTGCCTCCACCGAGATTATTAGTCGTCAGTCAGATAATTCCACAGTGGATATGCCATACATAGTTCACGGAGTTTCGTCTAGCCCACCTCGCAAAGTATTTACGGTGCTACCAAGGACTGGCATTCTCCAAAAATTGAAAGTCGAGAAGCTAGATCCAATCATAGAGTTGTCTAGTGAATCGGAAGGAGAGTCCCCTGATGTGACACTTGTGAAACAACAATGCGCAGTTGCATCCAAGTCAAATGAGATCTCAATGGATAGTCCATTATTTTTGGAAACTCCATGCAATAGTCTTGTACAGTCGTCACTTCTGTGTCCACCTTTGCATCCTATTCCAGGCGACCGTGTAAGCATTATGGAGTGTTTGAAGAGACTAGCTACTGTTCAACGTTCTCGGAACGAGTTGTCAACAATGGATTTGAACGTCATCAAGCACCATCTTGTGCAGTATTTGCCTGCTGTTTTCAATGGAGATGTTGTCTTTGAGTTGCCTCCGTGTCGATCTTCTTCATCTTCATCAGCTGCACGCAACTTAGAGGGAATGGACAAGCGATACGACGGACACCCGTGGTGCAAGGTAGTGACTACTAACATACACAATACTGACAACTTGAGGTTCCGTAAGTCATATTGTGCTGGTCACCTCGCTTGTGAAAATCCGCACTGTGATTACTTGAAGAGAGCTAGTAGGAAGAATGAAACAGAGTGGATGGGATATACAATGTTTCCTTTTGCCGTAGGAAATAGTCCCCCTAAAGATTCTACTGTAGTTTGCAAAGTCTGCAAAGTTACACCTAGGTGTCTCAACACATGTGAAGCTAGAATTTACTACTGCTATAGTGAAAATCCAAAAATGAGTAGAGCAGTTATTCACTTTGGAGATCACAATCATCCAGTGGCAAAAGGCATGTATAGAGATTCAACAGAAAAAATTTGTGATCTCATCGCGGAGCAAGTGGCAAAAACACCAACGGCCACTAATTCTGCCATTGCTCTATCTGCTAGCAAAGACTTTCTAACTGATTATTTGTTTCATGACGGAGAGGGAGAGAAAAAAATGTTGAAGGGTGAAGAACTAGAGGAGGTAATGGATCGTTTTCAGTATTTGAGTAGTCCAAACATCCGGAATGTAATCTCTTCATTTCGCTCAAGCAACCGAGGGGGGGTTATCGACAACATAATGACTATGAAGAAGGAGTCGAAGTTTGAATTTATACACGAGAGCGTCTTTCCAGGCCAAGGCAAAGAGAAGGTGTACGTCTTCAAGATGTTCACGGAAGGACCTGGTAGTGGAGTGGACCTCGTGCAACGCATGCAACCCGGAGGTGATCTTCAGAACGCGTGGATGATGTTTGACCATGTCAAGCGGGTGAAGGAGTGGACCACAATGGCTTGCCACGTGTATGATCCGGAATACAAGAAGGTCATGACTATTTCAACATGTGATATGCAATCTGAAGATACGGAGATCCAGATGTTGTTTTGGAGGTGCTTGAATGATGTGATGTCACGGAACGGTGTAGATCACCCAAACTTTAAGGGATTCATGGCAGATAGCGCTATGGCCAATTGGAATGCAGTGCAAATTGTCTACGGTAGCGGCTCACCCAATGAAAAGATGGAGAATCGTGAGAGGACATGTTTGTTGCATTGGACTACTTCCCTTCATAAGCACACACAGAAGCACATCAAAGATGTATTTCAGCATCAACACAACAAAATGTGCAAACAATACAAAGATTCTGAGACTATGGAGCAGGCCGAGACCCGTTACCTTGCGATTCGATCGTGGTGGTTATCATCAGGGGCTGCAAGTGAAGAAGCACTTCATCACCTGGACCACTGGTTAGCATTTTGGCATTTTCGCTACCGCCAGTGGGGCGGTTTCATGCAAATGGTAAGTGGCCTTTAAATTTGGACATGTGTATTGTTTTTAAACATTGATAAATGTGTTGAGTGAAATTAAAGAATGGAAGTTTGGGTTCCATGTATACATTTTATAAATCACATGTAGAGTTATCAGAAATCAGAACTTTTGTCAATTTTTTTTTTAAATTATAAGGAATCGGTAGAAGGTACTTGAAAGAGGAGGTGAAGCTGGAACCACTTAGGCATTAGTCGGATCCGACTAGTGTTTTGTGGTACTAGATTGACCTCCTATTTTTGATAGATTGGAGTGAATGATAACAAAAAATGGGAATGAAATTGTTTAGTTATATGTAATAGAAAAGAAGGAATTTTTAGCAGTGAGCGTTTATTTGGGGGCGTTATAGTTTTAAATTTTGTTTTGGGGAATGTCTTTCATATTTTTGAAGTTTTCTTAACCTCTAACATTTTTGAATGTTGAAAAATAGTTTTGGGTTTGAAGGAACATATAATTTCACATAATAACTGATGTATCATTTTGTTGAATTTTGCAGGGATTAAGTTTGGAGGAGATGGCTGACATGCCTTCATGCAATTTGTCCGAAACTATTCACAACAAGTGGCTTCAAATGTCCGGAAATCGAGGAAATAATTTGTTTGACGCCACTTGCGATGATAGCATCCGGGCATGGATGCAAATGACTAATTATCGTGCATATTTGAGAGGTCATGCATGTGGATCCGGTCCATCAAAAGGGGAATTGAGATTGAGAGCAGCGAGACGAAGCGGAGATCCAAAGAAAATTGCAGAGGCATTGAATACACTTCCTGGATCAGAAGGTGTTGGAACTCGAGTACCACATTTGGAAGGAGAGGAGATTTTTGGAAGCACTAAGAGGAAATTGGACGTGCCCATTGGAGATGCAGGAGACTCACATCGACCTGATAAGGTGAATTTTTCGCAACCACGTGTTCGAACAAGGTCAAAGTCGACTTCTGTAGAGTCTTCTGAAGGGAAAAATAGAGAAATTGCAACAAACAATTTCCACCATGTCCCCATTGCATTTGAAAGTGACTGCAACACATCCAAGTGGCACATTGCACGAATTAGCCACAAATCAAACGCAAAATGTCAAGCTCAGCAACGAGGTTCAAACATGAAGTGTACGGCAAAAATATCAAAGGGACAGAAAGGAACTCCAGCTCCCACCTACCGCGGAAGAAAAGAAGATTACGGAAGTAAGCGTGAGGTTGTGGTGGACTTTTGGTTCTGCTGGGATGACATTGAACGATGCGTGAAAGGCACAAAGCGGAAGTGGGTCATTGATTGGCCAGAGGTGCCTGAGATTTGGCCTATTTTGACTGGAACTCATCTTAATAGGGATGAAACTTTGCTACTGCAGCATGCGGGCTTCCGTCTTCAAGAAAGCCTTATATTATCACCACGTCGACTTTTCAGCATGTCAAAAGTATTCAAAAGCATTCTCTATGATCAACCGCCACCACCAAATCCGACTCAATATCCAACGGTTCGGAACAATCGAAACATTCGTCGAATTGCAAATGCACCAACACCAGAACAGAGGAACAAGTGGGAGAGCGCAAGCAATGTTAGAGGACAAATTGTAGGAGTGACATTGCTTCCTTTTCCTGGCCTAGGTGCAATAGTGTCACTAGAGACAGGGGCAGATACTAACAGAAATGTATATCGAATTACAGTGGGTATGTATCCCACATGCACATGTCCAGACTTCGTTAACATGGTTGTTTCCGCAATCGGAGGTCGCCAGCAATACGTAAATTGCAAGCACTTATATTATTTGTTTAGGTACTTCTGCAAGATGGATGTTCATAATGATGTATTCATTCATGCACCAAGTTACAGCTTCAATGAATTGAAGCTACTCCTAGTTCGAGCAGGGATCATTACAATCTTGGAATAGAAGAATGAACATTTTGTTGGATACTGTATTTACAATGTATTAATTTACATTTATTTTAAATTGGAATTGAAATTGAAGAACATTTTCGTCTTCTTTTTTTCATTTATTTTCCAGTTTTGATTTTATCTTTGTCACTTCTTTTTTTTTTTTTTGGTAAGCCCAATTTTGTTTTCATCTTTTTTGTTGTTTATTTAATTTCCTTATATTATATTTTTCCTTCCTTTTTCCATATTTCTATTTCAATTTTTGACCATGTTTTGACCATTGACATTGAAAAATGAAAACTGGAAGACCTGCCAAAAATTAATTCATATCCATGGTTATAGGGTTAGCGGTCATAGGTACCTAGAACTTACTAAATATAGCATTTTTTATTTTTATTTTTATTAAATTCAGTTGAAAATTTTCTAGGGGGATTTTTTAATTCTTTTTAAGTTTTCAAGGCTCACACTCTACGCTCGCAGCTCACAAGCTCGCCGCTCTAGGCTCGCACGCTAGCGTCGTTGGCCTCAAGCCCTCAAAGAACTCTATTAAAAGACTATGTGAAATTTATTCAATGTTGAAGGAGTGGTTGGGCATGAATCAATTGCACTTGACTTCAGCAATGGACAATACAACCACGATAAGTATAATTGAATTTCTCAATAAAATGATGCCATTTTATCATTCATTTTTAATTCAGTTCTTACTTATGTTTTGTTGGGATGTTTATAAACGCATAAGTTTTCAATCCCCCTCTTTGTGAAGGATCTAGGCATAAAAGGAAAATCTAATTTCTCTTCCAAACTCACATAGACAATGAAGAATGAAGGTTTGGACATTAAATGTGACAACATTCTCATAAACTTCACCAAAGAGAGTGATTTGGCGATGGACGGACCTAGACCATGGCGTGAGGCTCACAAAAAGGACACATGTTTTTTCAACTCTTCTTGAAAGCAACAACCAGCAAAGGAAATCTAGTTCTAGATTGCACCACATCTACATGTGAAAATTGAATTGAATTATTAAGGATTTGATTTGTACTTTGCAAAATATGTCATTCAACTAATGTATATAAGTTTTTTTATTTTAGGTACCTCCATTACCACTTATTGTGGCAAGGGCCATCACATTGTGGGGTTTGAGGATGATGGGGACATTTTCAAAGCCATCCTTACACCTACAAAAAAATCTACCTTAGCTATGGACACAATATAAGCACCACCGCTAGTTGAAGAATCCTAAGATCTAGATGGTATGACCATTGTGGCTTGCAAGTTTTCTTAGAAGACACCATTCAATAAGTAAGTTTGCGATTTTTTGTATTCATTTTTTTCCATGTCAAGTTTTATGTTCACTTTTGTTTGCAGTCATAGACGATTGATGCAACAGATGGAATTATAAAGAAGCAACATCTTCTCTTCAATTTGGAGAAGCCTTTTGTTCCCTTGTATGTTGAACAAATAGCATCGACGTTTGCATAGTTTGGTAGCTCTAATCCAAAACGCCTTAAAGATACATATGCTTTGAATGTACTAGAGGTTATAGATGGTAGTGCATCAGAAGGTAGGGAGAGATCAAAGTCATCATCATCTACAACTTAGGGTTCCACAACCAAGTCCACTACCACTTAGACTTTTGAAATTGATACATCTCATGAGTTGGACTATTGGATTTGGATTTTATTATGATTGGATTTGTGTGATTTATAGCTACATTTTGGACATTTGTTATTTTCATTTTCATTTTGTATATTATAATGTCTACAAAAAATGACTCTTTAATTTTGTTGCAAATAACAACTTCAAATTATGTTTGCAAGTGCGTCAAATTTCATTTAAATAACTCTATATTCTTTTAAATTTTGAATGTAATAAATTCACGGTCATAGGTCCCTTCTTTTTTTATACAAAAAAATTCTTGTTGACAAGCTCAAGGGCTTACTTATAGGCTCAAACGCTAACAATCCTATAACATGGCTACAATTAGAAAGCTAAAATACACTTCAAAGTCTTAAAACATGTGAAAAATGTACATTAATAAATGAAATCCTTCTCAAAGTACACAACTTTAGAATTTTCCTCTACTATGTTGACTCACTATTTCACATTAATTAAAAAATGATGTAGAATCTCTTGAAATTGAACCTTTGTTGGCATCATTTTGGTACCTAATAAAGGATGTCAAGCTCTCCAATTCCAAGTCCTCCTTAACACTTGACTCCACCATTTCATTTGAAGGAAGGTCCAATTTCATCTTCCCTTGCAATGCTATTTGCACATCATTCATAGAAGGACGTCGATCAGGATTTTGTTGAAGGCATGAAAGAACAATATTAATAAGTTGTAACACTTCTGCTTCTTCATCATTGAATAAATGCATTGATGGATCAATCAAATCCTTGAGCTTTCCCTCATCGTATAATATCCATGCCTATAAACATCAAACAATTTAATAGTTAAACAACTAACCAAATTAGTATAGAATCATCTCAATTTAGGCTCAAATATTTTAAACAAATAAAAACATGAATATGTATAAAAAATCTATACATGGTAGAAATTCTAGTCTATTTGAAAAATACCAAATTCATATACTATAAAATTAAACTCCAAGATTCATCATCTAAAAAATAAAAATACTTAAAAATTTTATATGGTATTTACAGAGATAATGTGAAATATAGAATCATAAGCTATGATGAGTTTGTAATAAGGTTCTTTGAAAAATATGGATAAGAAATCTAATGCAACTTAAAACTAAGGAGTCAAATTGTACCCAGCTAGGCAAATAAACTTTATTTGCAGGCATTGAATGATCAATGTTTCTTCGTCCACTAATAATCTCCAAACATAAAACTCCAAAACTGTAAACATCAGCTTTTTCACTTAGTTGTCCATACAATGCATACTCCGGAGCAAGATAGCCTCTGCAAGTAAATTAAACATTTTCCACAATGAGGAAAAACACTTACATGGAAGCATTAGTTTGGACTTCATCAAATTTATGAATGTCCACAACATTCTAAAATCAATGATTAATATTTAAATCTCTTCTAATAGAAAGATTAAGTAGGTCATCAAAATGATTAAATAATTTCAGAGCATTGGCCACAAAAGGCCACTGGTATTTCCATACACATTAACAATTCAATTAGGCTTAACTTTTTCCTACTCAAGGATAGATACCCAAACTTAGATGCTCCTGACAAAAATGTATCCAACAAATTTTACATTCAATATCATTATAAAATATGTCACAGTGGCATTGTTGTTTCATATGTAAAGTCCAAAGAAGTCTAATCTAATTCTCTACTAGAAATTTTATTTCACGTAACATACAAGTCTTAACAATATTTGTAAGGAAAAGATAATAATATATCATGTCTATGGTTAGCCCTATATCATGTCTATGGTTAGCCCTATATCATGTCTATGGTTAGCCCTATATGATTTGTAAGATGAAAGAAGGAATATGCATGTATATACATATATATGATACGTAGTATATACATATATATGATACGTAGTATATACATATATATGATACGTAGTATATACATATATATGATACGTAGTATATACATATATATGATACGTAGTATATACATATATATGATACGTAGTATATACATATATATGATACGTAGTATATACATATATATGATACGTAGTATATACATATATATGATACGTAGTATATACATATATATGATACGTAGTATATACATATATATGATACGTAGTATATCCAATCCAACTTCAAATTTATTTTTAAATTAAATGAAGAAGAACAAAATCAATTTGGGATAATAATATTTTTAAATTTATTTGATGCTAATGGAAAAATCAAATAAGAAATTCAATTGAGGCATATATTGAGGAATTTTTTAAAATTTGAAGAAGCTTATTTGGTACTTAGTGGTTAGTTAACATATCTACTTACCTTGTTCCTGCTACATTTGCCGTAGAAATATGTGTCTTTTCGTTTGGAAATAACAAAGCTAAGCCAAAATCAGCAATTTTGGGTACATAATGAGTATCCAATAAAACATTGCTTGCTTTGATGTCTCTGTGGATAATTCTTGGCTCAGCATATGTATGGAGATAGTGCAATCCTTGAGCCACACCTAAACATATGTTGAAACGTAGATGCCAAGTCATCGCCTCTTTCTTTTGGCCTTCTGCTCAAAGACAATCAACAGTGAAAATAAGTCCCATAGGTAATGAAGCAATGTATGCAATTTAGGCTAATTCTTTTATAGATGGTACTATTTATGTATTCCAACAACAATTTAATATATTTTTCTTAAGAAATGGTTGGAACATATTATTATAATGACATTCCTTGCACTAATATGAGAGAAATTATTGCTATTGAAACACCTTAATAACTATGCACATAGAGATTTATTTATTTATTTATTTTAAAACTTACTCAATAGGCATTGTTCCACGTCCATGTTTTCAATATACTCGTAAACCAACATGCGTTCTTTTCCACGCATACAATAACCTTTAAGATTTACCAAGTTCCGATGTTTTATTTTGGTGATGAAGACTACTTCATTCAAAAAATCATCTACTTCACCATGTATAGCCCCCTTTGGTTCAAGTTTCTTTATTGCCACAACATTTCCATTTGACAATATGCCCTACAATAAAAACACATAATTAGATAAAAATGAATGATTGAAAGCTCTTCAAAGTACTTGAATCATCTAAAACATATAATGAATCAATAATGGTAACTTTCAATGAGTGCTAACAATGATAATTTTTCAATCATAATAAGCTTCACAAAGAACCAAAGCATTATTATAACTAAATAATTCTATTGAATACAATAAAGAAACATGCACCAATCAATTGTAAAATGATGTGAATTCAATCAACAACATATAAGTAATGCTAACAAACCTTGTAGACTGTTCCAAAGCTTCCTTGACCCAACTTTGTCATTTCATTGAAGTCTTGTGTGGCAAAGCGGAGCTCATTGTACAGAAACGGTTGAGGGTTGACTTCAAATTCGGCAAATTCTACATCAAAGTTATATTTGGCTTGTTAGTTTGGATTAAACCCTACATATCAAATTATAAAGACTATACACAACCATTCTATTTTTTAACATTAAAACAAAAAACAAAAGAATACAAAATTTAGAAGACTTACTATTTTGATATTCAACTTGTAGTTTGCGCAATTTCAGCTTTGCATGTCTTTTGAACATTACTCCAAGGCTTATTGCAAAAAGAAGTACAATAGAAATACTAATTGTTGCAATAATGATTGCAAGGCGTTGAGATTTTTTTGCTGCAAATCAATAATTTTTATCAAATAATACATGTTTGTCAATAATAGAACAACATATTTGTTGCCTATTTTTCTCAATTATATTCATTACTTTAAAAAGCATATCAAAAATCACATAATAGAATGAAAATCAACAATAGAATATATTAAGTGAGGCTCAAATCTAAAGTGCCTAGTTTAGAATATCAAGTATCAAGTAATAATATTTGCAAGCACATGAAAATCTTTTTTTGTCAATTACCAAATGGATTATATAAATGAGTATTTTCTTTGCATTCTAATAGGTTTATTTTACATCAAATGAGTGTTTTTCAAATGTAATTTGCGAAGTGTTTGTCAAATTATAAAGGATTATCAAATTGAATATCAACAGATAAAAGTTCCAAGACCAGTACATACCCATACCGAAGACTACGCAATCTCCTTCACAAAAGCACTTCTTAACACCCTCTGGCTTGGTGGAATTATTACAATACGGGTTACCATCGAGTCTACCCCAAAGATGGTCATGCATTAGTCTTTTTTGAATGGTGGAACAACACTAGTTAAAAAATAGACCTCACATTCAAATGTTTTTTCCTGCAAGGCAATTTGAGTTAAAATTCTTGATCCAATGAATTCACCAACCATTCACTTTTCCTACTTTAATTACAATATCTTTGCTTGATTTCTTACCTGAAATAAATATTTTTTTTACCATTGTCAAAGTCATTTGGCATATATATCACATCGGTTATAAAATTGTTTCTCATATTCACAATTCCTTCAATCATTTGGTTTTGATTAGAACGAGCTGTTGCCGTAACTATTTCTTGAAGATGAGTATAATTTAAAATCCCCGAGATGGCATTATTGTCAAGGTTCCTGCAACATTACATGACATAGGGTCAAACAGCATATCTACTAGTTTTTCAAAATATTTTTGGAAGCCAAACACACTACTCTTGGAAAAAAATAAATAGATTACACATCTAACCTCATCTCTAAGAATCTAATATTTGTAACAAAAAATTAATTTAATAAATATAGAGTATTAAGTGAGAGTTCTAAATATTGATATAGAATTTGATACAATCAACAAAAAATGACCTTATGCCATTCTATGAATTAAATCCTTGAATTTTGAGCATATATAAAAGTAGTCCCTAGTAAGCAAGAATAATAAATAATAACTTGATTTGGAGTAAGACCACTTACAATAATTGTAGCTGAAAATCTTTTAGGAGTGATTCAGGAAAAGATCCTGACAAACTGTTGTTGTTGAGTTTTCTGTGCATTATCATCAAGCAATTGAATTCATGCTAAGAATCTACAATAGTTTCAATGATTTCATTTAGTTACATTTCTATACATCTAAAACACTATATTGTTGTTATTATTTTTGTTTTGTGGAACTATAATCTCATCCAAAAACAAGCAAAAACAAGTTTCTTATTCTAAAGTTTTTAGTTGAACTATATTGTTTTTATTACTAATATGCACCCATTCTAATCATACAACCTTGCAAATGTAACATGTGAAAAAACGCAAATGTAGCGTGTATGCAAAGAATCGTTAGTTTAAAATGTACAATCTTAAACAACTTGATTTTATAGGTGTACTTCTAGGTAAATCAAGTATTGAAAGCTACTCTACAAGCAATATTAAGCAAACTTATTCAACAGTAGGTTAGAAGGATGAAGTTTAGGAGTAAGATTCAAAACGTACAGATAGCCTAAACTTTGAAGATTTCCAAAAGTTTCTGGGATGAGACCAGAGAAATTGTTCGAAGATAGATCCAAAAAATCAAGTGAACTCAGATTCCCCAGCTCCTCGGGTATAGTCCCATTCAATCTGTTTCCATATAAAGTCCTGCATCAATAATCCAAAGTTATGTTTATAAAATCTAGCTTGAACATGCTTGACACTAAAATAATGCAAAATATACATACATGGTAAGTAGCTCTAACTCATCTAAATTATCTAAGATAAATTGCAAGACACCTTTTACATAATTTTAGCACATAGTTCCAGTCAAATCTCAAGCACTTAAGAAACGAGGATTGTTACTTACATCGTAGTTAGCTTTGAAAGCCCCCCCAATTCAGGTACCAATGGTCCCTCTAAACCAGAATATCCAAGATCTCTGAGAAAAATGACACAATAAATCAGCGCATTATATTGTATAGAATTCAACTCGACACAAGGCTAAGGTTCAACAACTCATTCCCAACCACTCACGCAATAAGCACTTGCACAAATCTTAAAATCTGCAACTCTGCAAGCGCAAATTTTGCTGAAGTTCTGATGATCAAGAATTAAAATGTTGAAGCATTCATTTGCAAGGCAATACAGCAAGAGTAAAAGAAAAAAGCCTCACATTCGTTCAACATTTCCGTCTTCATTGCACAGAACATGAAACCAAGGATTACTCCCACACGGATCAGTACCAGCCACCCAATTTGGTAGGCTACTTGAGATGCTCAACTGATTTATCCAGTCCATGAGAATGGTTCCTGAAATTTCAATCAAAATAATAAATCCAAGTATAAAAATCTGGTTGCATGGAATGCTATTTCTTACTACCTCTGTCTCAAAATAAATCTGTGGCCTCTACTGGGAACCTATTCGGAGTACCAAGGGATTATCTTGCGACAGAGGGAGTACTAAATTATGAAAAACAAGTGTCAACGAGATTGGATTGCCAATGAAATCCATGAAAGAGGATGTATTTCTTATCTTAAGGAATAATATTACTAAAAAACAGAATATACTAAAAGAAAACGAGATACCAGTTGATGATTCAAGAACTTTAATCTACATACCTTCTGGCAGTGTAGTGATTGAACAATTTTGTTGACAAAAACACCTTCTACCATCGTCGTATAACTCCATAGAGCCGCTACAATATGGGTTGCCTTGTATTCTGTTTATCATGAGTAATAATGAATTACAATGAATAGAGATTCTTTAGCACATTGATTTTAAGCTATTTATAAAAGGAGAATTCAAGCTCTTTTACAATCCTCTCTTGTAGAAAAAAAAACTATCAATATTATGTCCCGCATAGAGATTTTGATGGATATATATGCAAGAATATGAAATTTTCTTACTTAACAATAGTTCTATTATTCAACAAATCGCCTGGTTGAGAAGCAACATCGGTGATATTATTGTTCATCAAGCTCACAACTCCAAGGGGCTGGTTTAGGTGAATGGTAGTCGTGGCCTCTATTAGTTCAAGGAGACGAGTGACATTCAACACCCCGGAGATGGAGTTTGAGTCAAGATTTCTGTAAAAATGAAGCACAAAATCACATTCAAACATTCAGTCATAAAAAAAAGATGTAATATAACATTATATCAATCATAACAATGCCGAAAGATGGATGTGCAGATTTCACGACAAGAAGCACTGTGGTAATGGAAAAGTGTGAACTAGTGCTCTGTCAGAGAACTATACAATACAATACCTTAGCTTCTACATTATAATCCATCTTTCGCATTGTTCAACCTAAGGGATCGAAAGTCAGTGATGTCTGAGCCCTATCAGCAAACTACTTAAACCAGAAGGAATACTTGAACCAAAATTACAAATGAGACTATTCACGACTTGAGACAGCACCACAACCCCTGCAAGCCTTCAAGCGTGCCATCTCAAATTTCACTTAACAAGTTGTTTTGCACAGTCTCCAGGGTCATCAGGTTGGCCCACATTCTGTTCTTTACCCTAGTGTGTGTAGGTAGACCAATGAAGTTGAACATGCGGAACTACAGTACATTATAAATTATGGTATTTCATCAAGGGCCAACTTGATCCCATTGAGAGTGTAGTGACTTGGCGGATGATCAAGTTTGACTGACCAAATATCCGATTAAACAACTTACATTGAAGGAAGCCCGGGAAGAAGTGCAAGTGATTCAGGGAAAGATCCTGAAAATTTGTTATTTTCCAGAGTCCTGCACGTCACCAAGCAAGTCAGTCCATGCCAGCACGCACAAGAGGTTCAGTAACTGTCTTACATTTGCCACATCAAAATGCGGCAAGGACATTTCTGTTCCAGGCCAAGACAACTACACTGAAAACTCTCGAATGACATTGCCTTTGGGGGACAAATGAGCTTTCAATTGCACTCTCAGATGTGTTCAAAAACTTGACACGGGGGAATTTTCGTGTCAGATGTGGAAACAACAGGATAGATTTTTCAGTTGGGGAAAGGGGGACTGTGCACTAATAGAATATGCCACTGGAGAGGGTTGAGGGTACTTCAGGCAAGAAACAGAGTAAAAGGATGCTAAATTAGACTAAGAGTAATCAAATGAAGGAGCTTCTCAAAGGGGAATATGAACTTACAAATATTGCAAATTCGTCAGCTTTGCCAAAGTGTCTGGGATGGGGCCAGAGAGTTGGTTTTCTGACAGATTCAGAAGCACAAGTGTTGAAAGGTTCCCCAGCTCTTGAGGTATACTTCTGCTGAAGGAGTTGTTGTACAGACTCCTGCAACAAGAATCCAAAGCTCTTCCCATCATGTTCATGTGCAACTGAATTTGGCCTACTTGCTGACGGAAGCATGATTAATTGCACATTGAATACTCGAAGTCAGAGCTTTGACAGAAAAGGGAACCCCTCCTCTTATTCCTAGTCTCGTTAGACACTGTTCGCATATTTGGCTGAAGGTTTGATGGAGAATATACAAGGATTATAAAATTGAAAGAGATCTTGACACAATTTCGGGAATTAGTTCCAATCTCGGGAGCATATGATTAAGATTCAAGAAAGATCACTCACAGAGTTTCAAGCTTGGAGAACAGCCCTAGTTCAGGTGCCAATGTCCCTGATAATCCCAAACTGGCAAGATCTCTGAAACGGAAACACCAGTCACAAATGAGCGAGAGAACTCTAAACTTCAATTCCATTAAATTGACGGTCTCCCATGCAACATTTTTTGCTTGTTTTGCCGAAGCACATTGATATATTCATTTGCTTAGGATTGGATAAGAGGTCTCACAATCGCCAAACATATCCACTGTTGTCGCATGTAACATGAGACCAATTGGCTTCACTCCCGCAGGGGTCAGACGAGCCAGCAGCGTCCCAATTCGCCAGCTCCCCTCCTGAATGGGTCATATTGTTTCTCCAATTCAAGAGAATAGCTCCTGAAAAATTCAATCAAAAATGTGTTTCATTTCCTCATAAAGTAACCTGTTGTGAAAACTTAAGAGCAAACAGAAGACGACATTGCATCAAATCAGCTTAGTTACCTTCCTCAGGAGTCGCCCCAACTAAGTCGCTCATGAAAAAGAGGAGCAGACACAGCCATTGCAAACTGGGGCGAAGAAGTAGAGACTGCATCTTGAACCAGCACCTCCACCTCAGAATTTTGAATCTCTGCACTTCGGCAAGGAATTTTTCAATCAAGAAAACTCCCAGCTAGAACCTGTAAGTCCAGCAATTAGAAACCCCTCCCACAGCAACTACTCTAAATGCTCTCATGGACATGCAGTCGCAGTTACTGCTGATTGCCAATTGTTCTGCTCATCTGTCACTAAGAATAAACAAGGATACTATCATTCCTGTGATCATGAAGAGAATTGCCAGATCTGAACGATTTCTATATTCGCAAGAGTGGCGGACTTTGAAAAAGAACCGAATGCTGAGGACTTTAGGTCCTGCAATCTTACAATGTCCTGGGTAGCTCTTGCCTCTTGGTTCCTAAGCGTGAAGAAAAATCATGTGATATATTCATGGAAACGCAAAAAAATATGCTCTACATGAAGGAGTGATATAGATGTGTTGGAGGAATTTCAAGTCTTTACTATAAATTTTCAAAGTGATGTTACTTTCTTTTGGTCGTGCACAAAGGGCCGGGGGTAAGAAATTTGTGGCACTAAGAAATCCGCCACTCTTGCGAGTGCGACCCTGTGAACTAGCTAGCCATGCCGACAGTAACCATTCTTTACCACCAAATCACGGCATGCACTGATCACTTCACAGAACAAAAAAATGAGAATTAAAGCATGAAATAAGTAGACCACTCTAGCTCTTTCGCAACATACTTTGAAGACATACAGTACACGTTTAATTTGACGCTCATACGATACGGAAGCAAATTGAACACACTGATGGAGACTAAGACTCTGTTTCGTCCGCCATACCTGACGCTCAGAGAACAAGAAATGAGTGACTGACGTCGCAGTGGATGTAGGATTCAAAGATGTGGTTCCTGCAAAAAATGCAAACAAAACCCCAAAGCAGTCGATCTCAGCCTAAGAAAATTGCCATAACCATGAAACCCTTTGACTCATGCTGGACTGTCGGACTTCGTGGATTGCAAAGCTTGGAGACGTCGCTTTCCAACAAGGTACGGAAGTGAACCTAATGTCAACACCGATAGCAACTGAGTCCTCTGAATATAGAACAATGTTTTCGGATTTGATTGGCAAGTGGAAGAGGATTCTTCTGGAGTTTAACCCTTAAACGTCGTTTTGCGGCCGATGATGACAAGAGAATCTCTTGTGTAGGACAGAAGTGCAACTATTCATCTTCCAAATTTTGTGGGAAAAGGAAATATTCTCTTGTGTAGGACAGAAGTGCAACTATTCATCTTCCAAATTTTGTGGGAAAAGGAAATATTCTCTTGTGTAGGACAGAAGTGCAACTATTCATCTTCCAAATTTTGTGGGAAAAGAAAATATTCTCTTGTGTAGGACAGAAGTGCAACTATTCATCTTCCAAATTTTGTTGGAAAAGGAAAGATCATTTACAGTAGTTTGACTTCTAATGAGTATTTTTAGATTATTTTAATCCAATAATTCACACGGTGTCAAAATAGATAATTGTCAAGGTTATGAGCACATCGTTTAAGGGTTAAGGTAGAACCACCCATTCCCACCTAGGGATTCACATCCAACATGTAGGGTACAACTATCTACAATTAAGGTTGGAACAAATTTACAACCTAAGCATGAAATGTTTTTTTTTTTCTTGTTTTCAAGGTTGGGACTAACAAGGTCATGATACATGTCCCAAATTGTCATAAGTGTGCAGGAAGAATTGATTGGGAAAGTAGTCTCTTAATTGATCGGAATTAAAAGACTCTAGACAATGGCTATGGGTTTGGAACACTTTTTGGCTCCCAAAATTCATAGAGATTTCAATTTTGGGAATAAAATTACGATAAAATTCTAGTTCCAATATTTCTTATTTCTCTAAGATATATGAAAAAAAAAATTCCATTGCCTCACACTGCTCTTCATCTGTCTCAAAATCGCTTGAATGATCGAATATGGATGGTTGTACCTTAGACCGTCCCCACTCCCCTGTCCACTACAGAACAACAGTTTTTTTTTTTGGGGGGGGGGGGACCAATTATCGCACAGTCGAGACTGTTTGAGTCTGTCAGACTCTGATCCTCCAGAATTGCGTCATTGCAGTGAAGGACGGTTCAGCATGAGCCTTGACTTTCTTGAACCCCATTTGGTTCCCATTCCACTGCTAAGCTTAGCAATTAAAGTAGCCACCTTTAAGGGCTGTTAGGCTTTTTGATGGTTTTCAAATGCCGGAAAATGTTTCCCTTATTTTTCAAAAGAAGAAAAATTGATGCAGAATCTAACACAAGCAATTCCATATTTTTTTGTTTGAAGAAGAGGGTCGCTTCTTGAGCCACCTACCTTAAGTACTGGAGTACCTCAGACTCAGAAAGCTCGCAAGATCGTTCCTAAATCCTAATTCCATCTCTGAGGTATTGAATTTTGAAATTAGAGGTGCTACTATAACAAGAGTTTTTGTAATTGAAGAAGAGGTGTGTAGGCTTCAATTACATCAACTTTGGCAAAGGTTTTCATGGTTATGGCAATTTCCTTTGGCAATGACAACAGATTAATTAATTGCTTTGGTGTGGTTTATAAGGTAGTATGCTCTAAAAGCACCCTTCTCCTTCAAGCGTCCCTATTATTAGTTTGAGAATGGGGATGAGGTGATCCTTAATTGGACCACTTTAGCAATTGAATGAATCAAGAAAAATATTTTTCTATTGCAAGAATCATTCATTGTCTTTCATTTTTGCACCTCTCCATACAAATTGCAAGTGGATGGATTTGGGAAGACCTATGGTCATAAATAGGTGCCTATGCCCCAAATCTTTGGAAATTTATAAATAATTGAAAAAAGTCCGGAAAAATACAAAACCATTTTTGTTAGGTTCTCCATCTATTTTTCTTTCTCTGAAAAATTATCTAAAAATGTTTTTGAAAAAGGCAGACCAACCCTTAAATGGGTGTTTTAAAGCATACTATCTTAATTAGAACTTGAAATCTTTATCACTAGAAGCGCATTCCAAAGAAAACTTAAATTTAAGACATTGGACAATGAAAAAAATGCTTCAAAGGTGGTTAAAGACAAAAGTTATAGAAGCCTCAACAAATCACAGTTACCAAAACACATTTCACTCCAAGTTTGCCTAAATTTGTCTAAACTTGGAGTAAAATGTGCTTCGGTAACCTTGATTTGCCATGGTTCTAAAGTTTTTATTTTTTATCTTACTTTGAAGCAATTTGTTTCATTGTTCTATGTCTTTAGCCTCAAAATGCCCAAGGCTTTTTTGAAGCTTCTTGAAACTTGCTCTAAATTGAATCAAAAGCCAACATTTTGATAACTTGTATGAAGTTTTAAAAATTATAATTATACAAATTCAAACTAGACATGTCAAAGATCACATAGGAAAAAAATATACCACTTATAGATTGAAAGATTATAATGTTTGATCATAAGGGTGTTAAAACTGCAAAAATGATTTGGAGTCTTTCAATCCTATTTTCACATGTCAAATCTAAAAAGTTGGTCACCCAAAAAATATGAGGATAAAGGGCCTAATATGCATAATCCCAATCAATTTATGGCTTCTCAAAATCTACTCTACACTGATTTTTTAAAATGAATTTCTGATGTGATTTTTTCTCCAAGATTTAATGTATTTGAGGCTCATTTCTATGAGCCCTCATCACTATGGCAAGTCAAGATTGCAATGGACACCCCTACACAAAATATTGAATAGAGAAATCATTAATCAACCATTTTTTAAATTGGATTTTTGATGCTAAAAGTAGACTTTAAAAAGAACATTTTAAAAACATAAACTATTCAAAATAGCAACTTGGTTAGATTTTATTTAACTTCAAAGTATTGTCGACACCAAAATTTGGTGCCTTGGACGTTTAGGGGTTAATTTTGGCAAATTTGGAGTGAAATGTGCTTTAGTAACCGTAATTTGCCAAAGCCTTTATAATTTTTGTCTTTTAGCTAACTTTGAAGCGGTTTATTTTCATTGTCTAATGTCTTCAATTTGAGTTTTCTTGTACCTATTTAAAAGACCATTTAGGATGCACCTGCAATGATAAACACATCAAATTCTAGAATGCATAGAAATGGAAACCAAACTAACCCCTAAAGGACCAAGTAGCATTTTTTGGGCAACATAGTGTTTTTGTTCATCCATTTACAAATAGAATTTTTATATTTTTCTGAATTTTTCAAACAACATGTGGTTGGAGAGTAGCTTTAAGATGCAACAATTTTCGTAACTTTTGGCTTCATAGTTAAAAAGTTAATTTATGATATGTAGTTTCATATAGAAATCAAGTAGCACGGGAAACTAAAAAAAATCACTTTATCAAAAAATAAAAATTTGAACTTGGTTTTTAGATTTATAAATACAAAGAAAGCTTTGAAGAATTCCATTTTGATTAATGAGATTAAATTTTTGGAATTTTTAGTTTGTATAAAGTTATAGAATTTTTGAAATAAAATTTGAAGTCCTTTATTTAGCTCAATTTGAAAACTAAGAAAAGTACACAAGATGTAGATTTTTTATTGCAACATTAAAACCATTTGAATTGGAATTTTTCAAGTTCATAACTAAAATTTTAATAATTTAGTATTTTAAATCACTCTCTACTTCTTTCTATTTTTTTTCAAATATAAACATGAAATTTTTTTTGTTGAAATTTTTTATATGTATTCCCAACTCATTTTTTCAACATATTATAGAGAGTTGAAAGTTGCAGTATCTACATATTTTTGTGTAAAAAGTTTGAAAGATGAAATCTAATCATTTGGAAAGAGTTTAAAATGCTTTATTTTGAAATCCAAGCATTAAGATCTTGCAATTGATAAGATTTCTATTTTTAAATTTTAGAAAGGTGTATTCAAACAAGTTAACTAAAGGATCCTATAGTTGGATTTGGTAAAATATAATTATAGACAAAGATTTTAGCCTTCCTTTGAGACAAGCGTTGCTAGCGCGTGAGCGGGGAGCGGGGAGCGGAGAGCGGGGAGCAGGAAGTGGTGAGCGGGGAGGGCAGATTTTAATTATTAAAAAGAAATTCTTCAAAATAAGAAAATAAAGTTGAATGAACACGAATAAAAAATATGATGTAAACTGATGGAAATGGATGAAAAAAAATCCGGATGTACGTAGAAATGGACGAAGCACGGGGCGGACAATAGATGAAATTGGATGAAAAAAGTAGATGAAAAGTGGACCCAAAAAGTAGATGAAAAGTGGACCAAAAAGTAGATGAAAAATTTGGATGACAAATGGGTAGCAAAGTAGATGAAAGTGGATGAAGAAATTGGATGGGAAAGGTGGGTGACAATAAATGGGACAGCTTCACAACATCAGAGCTTCAGAAATTGGAACTCGCTCATGAAAATGGATAACTACCCGAATGATAAACTCATCAAAATCCAAATGACTAACTGATGACAAGGATTCGCTAAAAAATATTGCCTTTTACGAGAACGACGACACTACATTTACAAAAGAGGGTTCAGCTAATTGAGGACCTAAGACCGCGTAATAACAATGCTTTATAACCGTGGAAGACAATAGATCAGTGTTATAGAGAACTGATGTTTTGAAGTGGCTGCATGGTTAATGAACCTAGTTAACTATGCATTCCTTCGTTGTACAGTTTGGAATCATAAAACATTTACACAGAATTGTAGCATTTCACTTGTACGCCAAAACTCAGAAGGTTCCATTGCTTTATGTGGTGTACTGAAATTAAATGTGGAAATTCATACAATGCTAATTCAAAACACAAAACATAATGTCTGAATCTAAAAAAGCAATACAGAAAACTCCAGTACATTTTTTTGATATGATGGCCTACTCCTACAAGGTTCAGAAAATGCAAGTAGTGACCCTTCTGGTCTCACTACTACTTCATTAATAACACTTGTGGTCACATGAAGATCTCTGGGAATGTATAAGCACTTTCTCTCTAATTAGGGTCTAAGTGGTTAAGTATCCCACTAAGAAGTATTAGCTTCACCTCATTGAAACTAAAACTGGGAGCATGAATGAAGCCATATACTGGGGATTGCAGGTTACAGATGACGATAAGAAGGAAATAAAGGTGCTTACAGTTTGACCACTGACCGCGCTTTCCTAAAGCCTTTGTCTTCATCTCTTTGAAATAAGGACACGTGCACTCTGGAAACGATGAAATCGTAAGCATGTATTGCTCAGTCCGCGGTTCTACTCCAGAAGTTAAACAAACTATGCATCCAAATCCAGGGTGAGGAACCATAGTCACTCTATGAATTTGTGCATTCAATATCATAGCTGAAGCGGTATTGTTTGCATGTTTCCCTGTAGGTGCCTTGAGGTTTCGACGAATGTTTTTTCCTGATCGTAATTTAGGATGTTCGTCAGGTGCCAATGGAATGGGATAAGCATTGACCAAGTCAACCCCACACTCTCCCCCAAACAACCTGCGAGGTGAAATTACTTCACGTTGAGGAAGTCTGAAGCCAGTTGATTCTAAGGCTAAAATCTCTTGCTTTGACAAGGCAGTGCCCCTTTTAACTGGCCAAATGTCAGGAACGGGGGGTTTAGACAACACCCACTTCCGCTTCGTCCCCTTCACACAACGTTCTATATCATCATTGCAAAAATAGAACTCCATACGCTTGTTTTTATTTTTCTTGTAATTCACCATCATACCTGTATATGTTGGTGCTGCTGTGCTGACGCTATTGGAGACAATTCTTGTTGTGCATTTCTTCTTTGTATTCGCTTGAAGGGTAAAACATGCCTTTGCAGATGTTTGGGGAAGTCTTGCAATGTGCCAGGTCAGGACATCACAGTCGGTCTCTTGGATACATGATACATGGAAGGAAGGACCTTGAGTACGGCACTGGGATTCCTGCCGCGTTTCAATAAACAAGGGTACGTCTACTTCCACAGTTGGGCACACATCCTCTACAATTGGGGTTAGAGAAGGAGCACTTGTGGAAGCCTTCCACGATCTTGTCTGTACTCGGGGATGTGAGAAGTTCACTTTATCCGGTCTATGTGAATCATGCTCGCATCCCAAAGGGTGGTCCGCCTTTCGTTTCTGTGATCCAAATACTTCTTCACCTTCAAAATGAGGCTGTCTACTAAAAAATTCTTGAACTGATGGAAGGCTTGAAATAGCTTCAGTGAGCACCTTCGGATTCCTGCTTCGTTGAGCTGATCGTTGGGCAACGCGGAGTAGTAATTCTTCCTTTTCAGGACCCGTCCCCGCATCTCCGCCTTTAAGGTATTGGTAATACCTTACCATCTGCATAAACGCTCTGACAAAATCATCAACAGTGGCAATGTATAAATCGTTCCCACGATTTCCAGACTGTTGAAGCCACTTATTGTGTACAGTCTCGGCGAGGTTGCACGAGGGCATCTCGGCCTTCTCCGTGTCAAACAGATCCTGAAGACATCGGAAGCATGTCAAATTAGTATAAACGACTAACATCATTAATTCACTTGCCACTTGTCAAAACAAAAAAATAAGACTTGCTGAAGAAATACACTTACTAGTTGCATGACCCCCCCCCATTGCCGATAACAAAAGTGCCAAAATGAGAGCCAAAGTTCCAAACGATGTAGGCCGTCTTCAGTTGTGGCACCGGATGAGGTCCACCATACTTTAATCGCAAGGTAACGTTCTTCAGATTGTTCCGTTGAAATGGCATTTTTGTACTGTTTGCATAGAAGTCGGTGTTGATCTTGTAAGTCCGCCTGTATATCAGCCTTTGTATGCTTTTCCATGGATTGGGTCCAATGAAAAAGGCAAGTCCGCTCTTGATTCTCCATGGGTACACTAGTGTCACCTGATCCGTAGATAATTCGTACCGCATTCCAATTTGCTTGGGCACTATCTGCCATGAACCGTTTGAACTGAGTTTTAGGGACCCCATGTCTCTGCAGAACTGAATTTAGGTTTGTCCAGAATATGACTTGTGCAATACAGTCTTCTGATTGCATGTCGCACATGGCAATGGTCATTACTCGACAATATACACTGTCATAAACGTGGCATGCCATGGTAGTCCATCCTTTTACCCGTTTCACATGATCAAACATCATCCAAGCATCCTGGAGGTCACCACCACTTTGCATACGCTTGACCAAGTCTACTCCACTGCCTGGACCTACTTCCGACATTTTGAAGACAAATACCTTGTCCTTGTCAGAGCCTTGACCTGGGAATTTGCTCTCTTGAACAAATGCCCAAGTACTTGCCCCCCGCAACTTTGTTATGCTATCCATAACTCCAAACCTCCTCAGGTACTTGAAAGAAGCGACCTCATTACGAATACTGGGTGAACTGAAATACTTACATTTATTCAGGACATGTACGAGTTCTTCAATATTCAAAGTCTTCTGCAATTCTCCATCAAGGCGTAGAAGAATTTCACCCAACAATTCTTTTGTGGCCTCCAAAACAATGGCTGAATTTCTGCCAATTGGTGTCTTCTCCATTTGATCTCCTATTAGGCTTCGAGTCCTCTCCTTCATGTCGCAAAGCTCACCATCCTTGACGGGATGCTAATGATCGCCGAGATGAACAAATGCACGAGTTATAAGTGGATTCCCCAAGACGTAATACACCCTCACAGCGCAACGAGATATACAACTTGGCGCTTCCTTACAAATCTTGCAGACAAGGGTAGAGCCAGTTGGATGCGGTACTCCAATATCAAGCGGGCTAGGAGAGAAGCCTTCCCACTCCAACTCGTTTACTGGATTTGTTCTTTGCACTCGACCTAAGTACTCGCAATTCCCGTTCTCGCATCTGAGATGACCAACACATACGGAGGTACGAAACGACAAGCCATGACTGTTTGTTATATTTGTAGTAATTGTTTTCGTCCATACATGACCATCGTACCTCTTATCCATACCAATCATTTGTTTCGCATATGATGGAGCCCCCAACAAATCAACGGCTGGTAATTCAAAAATAACGTCGCCATTGAAATTCGAAGGAAGCACTGTAACCTTGTGTGTTGTAATTGTGTTGTAATCTATTTTAGACATAGCATTTCTACATCCCTTCCGTCCAAGAAGTCCTTTCAAACAATCAATTACCGATGCTACAGAAGCACTTTTGGTACTGGGAATCACAGTAATAGTCTGCTCTCCCAAATTAGAACTAGGGACTGGAATATCTGACGAGCGGTCCCATGCTTTCAAAGTTGGTTCCATGTTCTCAATGTCAGAGTCATCGCTGAGAAGGGTTACTGTGAAGACACCAGGCTCAACTTTAGGAACCTTCATAGGTGGCGTCTGAAATGACGAAGAAGAAAAACGCGGATCAGGCACTAAGTCTGCGGATTCCAACCGATCAGAATTACTTACCCCATAGGCCCTATATTTCCCAGCTTTCAAGTGCCACAATCTATTCACGCCTTCCAAAATAGATACTTGACCGATAGTGTGAGTTAGGACTTTCGTCTCTACGTCAAATATTTCTTCATCGATATGCAGAGAGTCCGCATGTAAGTTAAATCTAATACCCAATCGAAAGGCGGACACCGCAGCGACACCATCAAGGTCCAGCGGAAACAGTATAGAAACCCCATCAGCGGTGCCATTCACGATCACCATATCCAGAAACTCTGACATTGCAAAATGTTCCAATTCACAACATGGACACAAACAATCTCACGATCACCATGTGACGCTCTCTAACACGTAAACTACGAACTCATAGTCCAGGGAGGTACATGAAATAACACAGCAAGCAAATAAACTGAATCCTGCATACCGGACGATGCAGAGGATGATAATTTATCTATAATTCAATGAAACCAACATTAGGAACGCCTCATTATACAACTTTGGCGTTACGGCCGTCATTATATATAATGAAATTTATAATTAATTTTTTACCTCACTAGAAGTAACAACGGAGTTGGTTAAGAGGATTTCGGCCGTCCTACAAAACTAAGAATATAAACTCCTCCAACGTTAACATGTAAGCACATCGTATGCAATAAAATATAACCGGAACATTTGTAATAAAGACCAAATTCTATGACAAGGCAACCTTCCGAAGAGGCATTGCGATTGGAAAATGGATATCCCGCCCACTAATTAGGACGGTAGGCATTAACTTTTGTTCCCACAGTGATGGTACGAAGCTAATTAGGTAACAAAATACAATAAATGTCTGACAATAATTAAATACAATGTCAGCTTCCTCCAGCCAATCATTCGACAATCAGTTACTTCACAAGATGTATTTAAAGTGATAAACAAGGGAATCCTGATGGCTATGCGTCAAGATACACAGGCACGGAAGGAACATGAATTACTAATATCCAGCGTCATGAAGATGCATATTATGTGATACACTATATTATTTGCTACTAATAACAAAACTGTGACATTACCGTTTGAGATGAATACAGTTCAATCATTCGTATCAACAACGACCCAGGAGTATTTAACGTGTATGAGTAATCATTATATAACATTCTGAAATAACCCAACATTATTTGACTAAACGTGGGGGACCCTGAAGGCCATACCCTTCGAACAACTAATACTGTACATCAAAGGAATCTGGATCAGAAACAAACGTAACAGCATAAATGTCAATATCCATGAGTGTAATCGTGTCGAGTATGTTTGACACTGTCTATGCGTGTCCACCAGGGTTGATAAGGATATCGTCACTGCTGTAAGAGACCATTACGTAGAACTTCATATTAGAATTTGAGAATACAGAAAATACTATTAAGTGACTCTATCATCTGATGATTAAGGCTACTAACATTAATGAACTTGTAAACTCACAATGTCATAATTGTTTTATAAATTATACTAATCGAATCACTGACACACTATCGACAAAATTTATCCCCCCAGACAGAAGGCACAAGATATATGGATTATCCATTACCTTAGGAAACAACGGATGGGGAATTTCATGACTGAGAAATATTGAAACACCGTCAGAGAAATCCAAGGTAAAGTCCATCCAAAGGACTAATGACGCACCAGTTCTCCCAGGAAGTCAAGGTCGGCGAGAAAGGATGGGGAGACCGGGAAGTGTGTGACGGCGGGGATCCAGCTGGCGCGTAGGAGACGACATGAGCGGTAAGGAACGGCGGGGAAGAGAAGGGCAGCGAGGAAGCCCGGACTGGCGCAGCGCTACATTCCCTTGGACAAAACTGTTTTCCTTGCGTTTCTGATTTTTGACGTCGTTGGAGCGTGGACTATCTGAAGTTGGTTGCGAGCGAAGCAAAGATGGATGGGGTTCACAACTTACGGCAAGGGCGGGGAGGTCGAACGCAATCCCAGGACCTTCGGCAAACTCGGCACAAGCAATAGTGCGTCCGGAAGAAGCCTCTCCTCGGAACCAGGTAAGGGTTTTGAACTCTCAACTTCTCATCCTGTCTCGCATGCATGACTCAGTACGCGTTGCCCACGGCCTGAATGGCTGAATCTAGAGCCAGGTTTTATTAGGGTTTAAGGCAAGCCCAATCCGCTCCGCTCAAGGCAGTTGGTCACCTCAGCAAGCGGGGGCCAAACCTGCCAAGCGTGTTCATATTATTTTTTTGCTTTCGTCTACGTGCTAGGGTCACATTCTCGTCAGCTTAGTATTAGCGTTGCATGGCCTGGTCATGGCGGAGCTCGTCTCGGCCCCGAAAGAAGTCCCATGGTCACGGGGTCATGCATAACTTCTTTCGATCGTTCTGGTTTCGGGACGGAGCTCAGTCCCTTTCGGGAACACCACCCGCTTCCCGTGACCATCTGGTCACCGCACCAGAGGTTGGACAAGCCAGACAGTCCCTTTTGCATATATATTTTTTTTGTTTCTCTAGTTGGATCTCACGTCACGTTCTCTTCAGTTTCGCATTCTGTTGCATGGCTTGGTCACGTGGGGTCTCGTCTCGGCCCCGAGAGAAGTCCCAGGGTCACGGGGTCATGCATAACTTATTTTAGTCGTTCTTGTTCTCGTGACGGAGCTCAGTCCCTCTCGGGAAGACAACACGCGCCTTGTGACCATTTGGTCACCGCACCAGAGGTTGGACAAGCCAGCCAACCCCTTTTGGATATATTTTATTTTTGTTTCTCCAGTTGGGTCTCACGTCACGTTCTCTTCAGTTTTGCATTCTGCTGCATGGCTTGGTCACGTGGGGTCTCGTCTCGGCCCCGAGAGAAGTCCCATGGTCACAGGGTCATGCATAACTTCTTTCGATCGTTCTGGTTACGGGACGGAGCTCAGTCCCTTTCGGGAACACCACCCGCTTCCCGTGACCATCTGGTCACCGCACCAGAGGTTGGACAAGCCAGCCAGTCCCTTTTGGATATATATTTTTTTTGTTTCTCTAGTTGGGTCTCACGTCATGTTCTCTTTAGTTTTGCATTCTACTGCATGGCTTGGTCACGTGGGAGCTCGTCTCGGCCCCGAGAGAAGTCCCAGGGTCACGGAGTCATGCATAACTTCTTGTAATCGTTCTGGTTTCGGGGTGGACCTCAGTCCCTCTCGAGGAAACCACCCGCTCCGCTGTGACCATCTGGTCACCGCACCTGAGGCCGGACAAGCCAGCCAATCCCTTTTGGATATATTTTATTTTTGTTTCTCTAGTTGGGTCTCACGTCACGTTCTCTTCAGTTTTGCATTCTGCTGCATGGCTTGGTCACGTGGGGTCTCGTCTCGGCCCCGAGAGAAGTTCCAGGGTCACGGGGTCATGCATAACTTATTTTAGTCGTTCTTGTTCTCGTGACGGAGCTCAATCCCTCTCGGGAAGACAACACGCGCCTTGTGACCATTTGATCACCGCACTAGAGGTTGGACAAGCCAGCCAACCCCTTTTGGATATATTTTTTTTTGTTTCTCCAGTTGGGTCTCACGTCACGTTCTCTTCAGTTTCGCATTCTGCTGCATGGCTTGGTCACGGCGGAGCTCGTCTCGGCCCCGAGAGAAGTCCCATGGTCACGGGGTCATGCATAACTTCTTTCGATCGTTCTGGTTTCGGGACGGAGCTCAGTCCCTTTCGGGAACACCACCCGCTTCCCGTGACCATCTGGTCACCGCACCAGAGGTTGGACAAGCCAGCCAGTCCCTTTTGCATATATTTTTTTTTTGTTTCTCCAGTTGGGTCTCACGTCACGTTCTCTTCAGTTTCGCATTCTGCTGCATGGCTTGGTCACGGCGGAGCTCGTCTCAGCCCCGAGAGAAGTCCCATGGTCACGGGATCATGCATAACTTCTTGTGATCGTTTTGGTTTCGGGACGGAGCTCAGTCCCTCTCGAGGAAACCACCCGCTCCGTTGTGACCGTCTGGTCACCGCACCAGAGGTTGGACAAGCCAGCCAACCCCTTTTGGATATATTTTTTTTTGTTTCTCCAGTTGGGTCTCACGTCACGTTCTCTTCAGTTTCGCATTCTGCTGCATGGCTTGGTCACGGCGGAGCTCGTCTCGGCCCCGAGAGAAGTCCCATGGTCACGGGGTCATGCATAACTTCTTTCAATCGTTCTGGTTTCGGGACGGAGCTCAGTCCCTCTCGAGAAGACCACCCGCTCCGCTGTGACCATCTGGTTACCGCACCTGAGGCCGGACAAGCCAACCAATCCCTTTTGGATATATATTTTTTTGTTTCTCCAGTTGGGTCACACGTCACGTTCTCTTCAATTTTGCATTCTGCTGCATGGCCTGGTCATGGCGGAGCTCGTCTCGGCCCCGAGAGAAGTCCCAGGATCACGAGGTCATGCTTAACTTATTTCAGTCGTTCTTGTTCTGGTGACGGAGCTCAGTCCCGTTCAGGAAGACAACACGCGCCTTGTGACCATCTGGTCAAAGGGTCACGGGGTCATGCACATATTTTCTTGACTGGTATGCGTCCAACTGACGGAGCTAAGCCTTGATCGGGAGTTCTCACCCGATCCTCTGTGTTCTAGTGGTCACCGCACCAGGGAGCCGGCCATGCCTGCCAAGCATGTTCGCTTTTTGTTTTTTCCATTGGTCGATTTGTTATAGTCACGACCTCTTATATTCGGTCTTTCTATGCTGCTTGGCTTGATCACCGGGAACTTTATGCTGGCCCCGAGAGGGGCTCTGGATGCATGTGCTCATGGGTCAAATATAGTATCATTTTATTCTTATGTCCGACATACGTGCTTGTTCTACACAGTTTTGTCCGTTTTTTTAACCGTGTACTAATTGTGTGGTCTTCTCTATTCTCTATATTGCTAGCAGGTGCGGGCTTCTGAGGATTTAATGCAAGAGGATACTGGACCGGTTGGTGTTACAGTTGTCCATTCAGCCGGCGCAGAAGTTGGTGTCCCTGAGCTTCCTGAGGAGGTTCCCATGGCAGTGGTAAACCTTGACAATCTATTACGTGACCTAGATCAAGTATTGGATGATATGTATAGGGATGGTCGCATGCCCCCTCCTGAGTCTACTTGTATTTCACTGGGATCCAATGATGTTGAGGTTCATGACTTCTGTACATGTAATCATCAAGATGATGAGGTTACCTCTGCAGTAGATGGAGACAAGGACATTTATATCTTGTGCTGTGGAAACTACAGATCCTTAGCAGAGAAATGCATATGTGGCATTTAGTTTGTTTTATTGGGGGGCCGTGGTTGAATCTCCTGGATTGTTCAATCCAGTAAGTTCATTCTCTTGAGGATATAAACAAGGTTTATCATTGGCTCACACACCCATAAGTCTACCATTCATTGATTGGAGTAATATCAGTATTTATTAATTTTCTGTTTCATGTGTGTGGCTAATAGTGGAAGGAACCATACGATTGCTCCACCGACGAGGTCATTGAGGTTGACGAGCTGGAGGATGATAGAATTCGGGGAATTGAACCCCACTACATGGAAGATGACATTCGGCGATCCCAGACGATGGACACAGTTTCTATCATTTCTAGTCTGAGGCTCACTTTCTCTGATCAGTCTCGTATGAAGATACCTCTATGTAAGATGGTTCCAATGCCAATGGTACGACCAACCCTGGAATGTGACCTTACATTGTTAGAGAATCAATTTAGTCGTGGATACGACAAAGGCGCAAGAGTATTCTACGTCTCTACATCTGATGAGCAGGGACAATCAGCTGTATTTTCAGATGCTGAGAAAACTGAATGGGGACCACATTGGAATGCGGCGAACGACAAGTTCAACGTATTCTTGAAGTCGCAGACATCGTTGAAGCATTTGCTGGATTACAAGTTTTATGTCTGTGATGGTAATCACAGACAAATTGCTTGGATGAAGCACATCTAGAGGCTTGGATGAAGCACATCTAGAGGCTTTACAGCACCGAGGCGGCTTGGCATGTCAGTGTTGATGCTATTGTCCTCAACACTAGGAATCGAATTGGAGTGGCTATGCAGGCAATGCACGACATAAACAAGTAAGCGAGGTCATGCTGGGTTCATTCATGTGTTGGAGTTTCTATAATTCTGGTATTGATTCAATTCATTCATGTTTCTAGTGATATTTGATGTTCTTGTCATTCTCTGGTTCAGGCAGACGGAGAATTCTCATATTAAAACGAACCTCGTACATACCCTATATCGGGTCCAGAAGTACGGGGTCATGGGACTTGAGAAATTCCATGAGCTCCTTAGTCCAGAAGAAGCGCACACTTGTAGCCAAAATTCTCGCAAGACTTGGTATAGTATGCCGCTTGAGATCTTTACGTCGTTCATATTCAAGGTATGAAGTTCTGTCTATTTGATGATATTGCATGCTTTGTATGAGTGAAGGATCACTTCGTTGTACTCTAAAATGGTGCTACCGTGTTGAGGTCCGAATTTGATTTTCTCTTTCTTCAGCAAGACATTGCGTCGGCTGCTGATGCCGCAGTCAGGAAGTATAACGAAGACACTCCACCTAGTGAAGCTACGAAGGAGGGAGTGGCAACGGCCATGCGAGTTTCCATTAAAGATTCTACGGAGAAGCTCTACAAGAAACTGTCAAAGATTGTTGCGGTTGCAAATCCCGCGCTTGGTTCTGAGTGGTTGAAGGAGGTATTTTGTCTTCCTTTATTCAATTATGTGAAGTCAAATGTTTCCATTTCGATTCTTCTCACTCTCTTTTCATTGACTGTCTGCAGATTGAGAGGCATTGGAGCTTATATTTGGTCCCCGAATTGACATTGGAGAAGTTACAAATGATTGCGACATGCAATACGAGTCCATCATTCAAAGTGAGGTGGCTGAAATGGATGAATTCCTCCGGCCCCTCACGAGAGGCACGTAGATTTCCGGCCAGACCGATCAATGAGGAGAGGTTATTACAGTTTCTTGCAAAGGCATGTTGGTATGCTAGGGTAAGCATTGGAATTGTCTTGTTTGGTGCTTTTTGAATAATCCATCTATTGTATTTCTTCAATGTGTAGGATATTTTGATGGTGCATGAGACCCTTAATATTTTGTCACATTATCCTGTGCCCAGATCGAGGACTCTGCTTCTAAAATGTTTGATGCAATCATTCGATCTGATAACATTTCTATCGATCTCACTGTCGCTATGGAGCCGAAGACTCTGTTAGAATATATCGAGAATTGGCGCATGAAGCTCTGGGAACATGCCTACACGGGGGTGTTCAAGGGTGCTGATGCATACAAGAAGTCTGAGTCGTTCAAAGATTATAGAGGGTCTATTCTGGCTGTCAAGCGAGTTATATACCGGTACAGTGTTTTTGCCCTTTCCTTGTTGGTCAGATCATTGTGTATCGGACAGTATACTTTAATTGATTCACTTTATAAGTTCTGTCAATAGCCTTGAATTCAAAGTGGACCTCGGGCCCAATGGAAGACGGGCTAGCAGGCGTCATTGCACCCTCCACTTTTCCCATCCTGATACTATGTGTTTTCGGGGTGATGTAGGTACTTCAAGTTTGAGTTGTACATCAAGAAGGCCATCTCCAAAGAAGATCTACCGCCGTTCCTTACGACATGGTTGGATCGCTCTTCTCCAGACTGCATGTTTTCTCCTATGTAGTTGAAGAATTGGACCAGTACTCACCTGCAAGCCTGCCCGTGGTACCTTGAGTGCAACTTCGGCACTACTCCACCCGAAGAGGAAGCACTCTTTGACACTTTGAATGACACTGGGATTGTGGACCCAGAGTTCGATGAGTTCGCTGGTCTGGATCCCGATGCTCGAGCGAAGGCCATAAAACAACGGGATATATCAGACAAGAAGAAACTGGAGAAGCTGGAGGAGGCTAAGAAGAAGGCCGAGGACAACAAGATGAAGAGACTGGCCGCTCAGGCTGAGAAGGACCAGGAGAAGTCGAAGAAGAGAGGGACAAAGAAGAAAGCCTACACTCCGGATCCCCAACCTGCCACAAGTGCAGTTGACGTTAGGGAAGGGTCATCTGGCTTCTCCCTTACTCAAGAGAGACTTGTACATAGACTGACACCAACGGTTCAAACTCTTCCTGCCGTTCCAGACATTGATGAGTGCATACTGAACTTGTCAGTGGGTTCCTTACCTACAGATGAAAAGGCCTTCGATGACGTCCTCGCCTTTCTAGACATGGTTAGTCATATTAACATTTATTTGTTCGTGCATTATTGGAACATGGATAGAATACATGTCAATTGAAGGTCTTTAGAACATGTTCGTTCTGGCCATAGTGTGATGCTCCAATTGCATGTTTAGGTGAATTAACTGACACCTCTTTGTACTCTGCAGCACTGTACTGATAAGGACAGGTACTTCGATGGTTTATTGAGTACTCAAGAGGCAGTGGATCTCATCTTTGTGGATGTTCCTGAAGGTCTACATGTGCCGACTGTGTCTGCTCCGCCTGCCTCGATTCCTGACTGGAATGAATTCAAGAAAGGGTTCCTAGTTCCCGTTTTTGACTTTGCGAAAGAGTACCTCCACAACAAGGGCGCCTTATTGGTGATGTATCCAGCGCCCTCCACTCGACACAAGAGTCACCTTCTCGGATGTTGCAAGACGTACAATTTTAGAATTCTTCTTACGTGGTTCGGCATGAACCACCTACATCTCACATTGCCAGTTGATCAAACCAAAACGGTAATTACATTTCTTTATTTTTATATTTTGTCAAATCTTGTGATTCTTTGATCTATTGTATGTTAACCTCTCCATTGTTTGTAGACCATGCGATTCTCAATCTCTCTTTTAGTGAAGGAGTCGGGACCCAAAACCGAATCGGAGTTTGCATTCCAGTTTGTTCCATCCCATCAAGAGGTGGGTGTGGATGTGGCTAGGGACGATATACTCCAGAATTTCTGCAACAAAGAAGATGTCACCATGAATGGTTCCATTCCGTGGAGAGGTCCTCGAGAGAAGGCGCGACAATTCATGCAAATGCTTGTCGAGGCGTTATCGGAACCAGGGGACGTCGTGGTAGACTGCACAGCAGCGACAGGTAACAAATCTTCTCTAATTCATTGATTTTTTTAACCAAGACCAAACTGAAAGGGATTTTCAGAAGTAATTTTTTTTATTCGCATGGATGTTTTCAGGATCAAGCATTCAAGCATGCCGTGCATCGCGCCGGCACGTCTTGGCATTTGAGGAGGATAAGGAGATTTTTGACGCTCTGATTGCACCGGTTCTACGCATGGATGGGTATTCTCGACCAGCACCGGCACAGAATATTCCAAAAATTCAGGATGTGGATGAAGAGGACGTGGAGCCTGAGCATGTTGTGAAGACATCTTGACTCAGTAAGTAAGTTTAACTCGAAAATCTATTCTTTACATTGTCTATTCTCATTCCACTAAGCATTCAGTCTAATTATCTCTTCATTCCATTATCCAGGCAGGCCAAGAAAGTGAGGTCTCTGACACATGTGCCGTTCTTTGGGAGGCCTGAGTTCTTTCCAAGCCCCCCTAAACCATTTAGGCTACCTGTGTATGTTGAGTCCAACGTTGGAGAGTTTATTGCCCTTGAGCTAAAGCCAAGCTCTCGAGCTCGGTGGGTAGATCCTCATGTTCTAGACTTCGTGGATGACTGTGCTGTTGAGTCACAGTCAGAAACGTCAAACAGCGAGGGTAGTACAATATGAGATCTCTCTATATCCTAAACTTCCAAACCCTACTTTTATATCTTCTGTATATGCTTATGTCCCTAAATCGGGAATTATTTTCTCTACATTGTTGCCGGTCCTATATTTATTTTTGCTGAATGCATTGTCTACTTTTTGCCATCTTCCTGTGATATTGTGCTTGTCGTATCATCCCTTGTCCTTCATATTACATATCATTCTCTTGATGTGCCCTTCGAGGACCGTAATGTTTCCATTTTTATTACCGTGTCTAGAACTTATTTATATTCAAATCATATATATAATTTCGTTGACCGCGTATTGAACTTGGTATTTGTGTTTTGGTACCTCTGAACCTGATAGTCCCGTGTTGCATGAGCCCTAAACCCTAAACGCATCTCTTGGTGTCGAGACGGGACTATATTAATTTTATTCGTTCATTAAACCACGTGTTTGATTTCATAAAATACTTATCATTGTGAACTATATTTCCCAAAAATTTGTCATACCTGTTCGAAGAAGCCAACACTCCCGAAGTCTTCTTGGGCCGAAGACATGGACCTTGAAGACCTCTTGCCCATGCACATGCCCTGGGTTGGGCTGTCCGTTCCGCATTTGTCTTCCTTTGCGTAATCTGCCACTCTTTTTTGTCTTCGGTTGTACACATTAGTTTAGGATTTGAAATTGCATTGTTATCCAAGCATTAATGTTAGAGGATTATTTTGTCCAGATTATCTCGCGGAGCTTTTTACACTGCGAAATACGAACACCCTCTCCGTGTCAGTCGTCGTGCACTTCTTTCAGCCATGTCGTGTAATTGTCTACTAACCACTTTGAAGTACTACACTATGTACTCGACTAATCACAACATGTAGAGGCTTTGTTTTCCAAAAACCGCACATGCTACAAAATTGCCTTCGCCGGCTATTGTCACATTCTAAATGAACTAGGATACGAGTTCTTCATCAGTTTGCATCCAATTTTTTATCCACTTTTTCATCCACTTTTTCATTTAATTTATCATCCACCTTCTTCATCCACTTTTCATCCACTTTTCATCCACTTTTCATCCAATAGCATCAAGTCCTCCCTCAACTTTTTCTAAACTTTAATCTATTTTCAAATTTCTCACTTTCTAAAAATTATATTATAGTTCTAATATTGTGGCTCCCTGCTCACCAATTCCCGCTTCCCGCTCGCTGCTCGCCGCTCCACGCTCACATACCAGCATTCCCCCCTTTGAGACTAGTATTTCAAGCCTCTAAACTTAAAAGAACTTTGGAAGTTAACCTTGGAAAGATGCCTACCCTCCATAAGCAAAGGTAGTCACCAAAATGTTTTGATTGTTGGACTAATAGATGCATTCTTTATTTCTACAGTTAATAGTAAAGTCATTCATCAGAACTTTTAGGCCTACATTATCTTTATAGGATTAAAACGAATTCTTTTTGCATGAACACTGGCTAAGAATTGAAAGTTGCAACCAATGATAAGCTTATGTCATAAATTGATGAAAAACTTTGGATGTATATGATGATCTATAAATGTTGATTGGAATGATGAACAAGGCCATTTATGAATGTTTTGGTGGTGGAAATCTAGTGGATGCTAATTAAACCCCTAATGCAGCCCCCATAACCAAAGTTATCACCAAAATTGCTCCAATTATTGGATCAATAAGTGCATTCTTTGTTTCTACAATGAATAATAAAGTCATAATTCATCAATTACTTTTTGGACTCAACATTCTTCAAGAGTTAACCAATGATTGACTCCAAAACATGAGTTAAAAAAAAATTTAGTGACAAACTGTCAGAAAATTTTGGGTTAGAAACTTAGAACTAGTTTAGTCAATATTTATTGATGACTTTTTCTGAATTTTGTATTGAAGAATATACAACAAAAAATGACAAACACAAGGCCAAACAACATATAACCATCGACAATTTATAGGCTCTTCTTGAGATCTAAAAAATGAACATAATACTATATAGATTTTTACATATATATGCAAAGTTTTATATTACATTGATAGCAATAAATTATACAACAAAGCCAAATGAAAAACTATGTACAATTACTCACTTTTATTCAAGTAGGTTTACTACAAAATCTTCAGTAATTGGTCTAGTAGCCCTCACTCTTTAATATAACAACAATTCTTTTGGTTGTAATACCAACCACTCTTGCAGAATCTTGCTTGAATGCTTGGGATCATTATCCTCGTGAAAGACCAACCTATTTGGATCCAAATTGTAAACATATAAAGTAGAATGCAAGAAATTTTCTAAAATAAATTTGTACAAATGCCTATTCATTGTACCTTCAATTTTGTGCTAGGCTTGCAGTCCAAACTTTGTCGTACAACTCCAAATCATCACTAAAAATTGCACATCTCATACCTTTGAGCAAACCTCAAGCGTGCAAAAACATGCTTGTGACTCAAAACATGACTAACAAGATATTTGTTAAATTGAAAAAAACATGGGTACCACTTGGTATTTCACCTGAATCCAAAAAGGCCTCCTAAATCTCTTCACAAATGTATTTGGTAAACTAAATTGGGAAATAGTTACAATTTGGGAATTTTTTGAAAAGAATTGGAGATTATCCTAGCGAAATTTTGCGACAAGTGGATGTGTAAACAACCCCATTTTTGGTGTTTGAACACATAACCGTTATATACAAGTTAAAAACTTTGCCAGAACTATGCAGAGATAGATTGGCAGTATCTTCGCACATTTTTGGCAAGCCTGTCCCCGTTGGGTTTTCAGAGCCAAAAAAATAAGAAGTACAAAACAAACGGTCTGGCGAACCCATATGCAAGGAAGTCAAGAAACACATGATGACCTCAATCAATAATATGACAAATTTATGGCATAATCTCATTACCATAGGGATATGAAATGTAGGTGACCTCTTGAATTTCATTCAGCCATAACACAAGTTGGACTTATACCATCTCGCCACGCTAGCGTGCTCTGTTGAGTACCCTACACTTAGCAAATGTGTGTGACACCTTATCTAATGAGACGTGTATTACTACAACAAACAAATATCAATTCACGCATTTGGCATAGTTATCCAACAAACATGTTTCAGTGAATTGCTTCAAATTCCAGACTATATATGGCGGTCCCTACAAGGTAGTACATACTCAAATCCAGAATTCGCTATACAGAAGTGCATGGCAAATCTGAAAGGCAAAGTGTTGCACTCGAAACATTGTGTTTCAAGAAGAATTACAACATGATTATACAAATGAGGTGACTGTTGTCTCAATCCACCACAACCAAAGTTGCACTAATTCAAAGCCATTGCGCTAGCGTGCTCTACCGAGTATTCTAAACGTAGACAATGTATACGACCACTTCACAAATGGAATGTAGAACAGTACAAAACGCAAATTTCATTTTTATTCACTTCACATAGTGATCAAACAGACATGGCGTGTTGAAATCAAATAGAATTACAATGTCCGTAGACACAGGAAAAACGGAGTGAATTAAAAAAACCAAAATCGGCTAAAGAGTGTTGCACCGCATTCTCTGAAGCCAAAGTACGCACTACACAACTTCCAACCCTAGATGAACTACAGAATGATTATGAAATTCAGCTCATCACCTGAATCTTTTGCAACCATATTACGTAAATAAAAACAGCAAACCATCGTACTAACAACCCTGGATGAACTACAAACTGATTTTGAAATTCAGGTGATCACCTAATTCTCTTGCAACCATGTCCCAAAAAATAATCCATCAAACCATTGCACTAGCAGTCTCAGATGAACAACAAATTGATTAGGAAATTTAGGTGGTCACTTGAATGTTTTGCAAGCATATCCCAAAAAATAAATCAAACCATTGCACAAACATCTTATGGAATGGTCCTTCCGATATAACCGCCAAATCGATCATTCTGAACAAATGCCCTCCACTTAGTCCTCGTTATCTCTGTCTATGCTGTTGTCGCCATCACTGCATCGTTGCAAATTGTCCTTCGCTACAAGTACCTGTGCTTGCGGGATGGAGATAGTCGTTGCACCAGCTCTTGGCTTCAAAGCCGTCAAAATGGAGTCAGTATGAATCCAATAAGAGGCTAGCTTTGAGTCAGCCCTCCATTTAAACAAAATTCCATCAATAGCATCTCATCCGTAATATGTCATTTGCACTTCTTTGTCTTTCTGCGTAGGCTTAAAATATTGAATATATATGTTTTTGTAATGGTCACTTGTTGACAATAATTTTAGGTCTGACAAAGCTAATGCGACCCATACAAGCTTTGTCCCTTCATCATCGTCGTCTCTTGGTCGAAGCAAAAGCACAAAGCCCTTCGTACAATCTCGAGCAACTCGGAATGATGGTTGTGGACAATCTCGACGAGGTCCTATGAAGTGTTCATCGTTGCCAAACTCCTCCCTAGTTGTTCCATTCCTATTGAAGAGGTCATTTGCACTCACTTGAATTCGAGTGGCCGACCAAAAACCTTCCACAAGGTCTGCTACCGACGTAGTAGATGATTGCTCCAATGCATCTTTCACTCCTTTCCAATAGTTAATGACATATCTTTGCTTTGACAAGTACATTCCTGTTCCGTCCTTTGCTGCAAGTGACTCCCAATGCACAATGAACCCAGATATGCCCTTGACAATGTCTTCTTTCTATCGCATTGGGATTGGTTTTGCTGCAAGTGGTACATCATGTGGCCACTTCTATGTACCATCTGAGTTTATGTCCCACAATTTGATGTCGTTCACAGGCTTCCAAATGTCTTCCGTGCACCAAATCTTAAACTACATAATCGGTTTACAATCGCTCTTAGAAAATTTGAACTGCTGACCTCCACTGTGCCCTATGAGCTCATTGTCATTCTTTGCCAAGAATGGAGCAACGAAATTTATAAAGTCAGGGACCTCCTCTATCAAATGCGGCATGACTTTGGGTCCTTTTGGGTCTAGAGACATAAACGATTCCATAAGAGCCGACAGAGTTGGGTGGTCACTCTCATGGAGTTTCATATTCCATCTCCCGAAGGACGCATCGATGTCCTCATGCATATGGCCGACGAGGAGGAACAAGACCACCACTTCCTCAAATATGTTGTTTACAACCAACAACGACCAAAACCCAAACACATACCTACTGTTATTATCCTTCCAGCAATTATCAAGCTGGACGTGAAGAATTCAAGGAAGCGCAGTACCCATTGGAATTGTCCCTTCATCAGAAGCGGCGGAGATGCAAATTTCTTTTCCTTGAAGAAGAGCTCTTGATAACACTGTCCTGCCAAAGTGCTGAAATAGTTTGCCACTAATTGATTGTTTTGGCTGCTCTAAATCACAAAGGAGTTCCGCTATAGATCCCACTGTATGATTCGAGTCGGCTCTATATAAATCAAGCGCAAAATGAGCATAATTGATGTCTCCATGTCCGTGAGCTATCATCCCGGTGACAAAAATCGGCAGCTTCGTCAATCCGTCAGTATTCTTGTTTTTAGCTGCCAAGCTCAGGGACGCTGTCTTGGAATGGTCCATCTTGTCGTGGATGATGGTTACTACCTGCTGTGGATTAATAACTGAAATGTATTTAGATGAACAATACGCCTGCCGATGAGCCTCTTGATCAACAAGTTGCTACTTTATGTCCATATTATACACCTCAAATGCTCGGGATGTCAAAGGGTGTGCGTCCCAAAGTTGTGTGAGCTTGTCACAAGTTCCACAATGCGCAAACATATCACCTCGGCACTTCACCAAGCACTTGCGGAACTCGGTTCGGCGAAGGAAACTAACAGTTGATGCTGAAACAGGTGGGAGTCCTAAGGCCACATTAACCTGAGAGGGGGCCATTGCAGAACATATCCCTTATTAGTGTTGGTGCATCGAGTTTGGATTGGATGACCATATGATTGCCAACACCACCTCCTTGTTGTTTTCAAGTGATCACCTAAATACTCCTTGGATTTAGATGATCACCTGAATCACGGATCATGAGACCAATGAAGCAACAATCATAAAATTTCCTTCACAAAAGGACCTATAATAATTCATCGCATATCAACTTGACGAATTCGACAATAACAATACCTCAGAACCATTGACATCAGGAAGGCTTCTAAGTCCTCAATATGAAGGCTACTACAACTCAGGAGCAGCGAGTGCTCTGGAATCTAGGACTCTTAATGAAGCATTTAGTTCCAATTCTTAATGAGGCTAAGTTTTGCATTGCAACACCCCTATATCTTGAAATTCATAATTTCATAATCTAACAAACTCGGCCCAGCACTATCACATGCCACTACTGATTTCCAGAAAGTCATTACGTGAATTACTTCATTCAGTTTCTCCCAAATGTCACTCCATTTCAATCATGTCGGCATCACCCACTCAACAACCCTTCGTCCGTCCGACATTGTTCATTGCTTGTGAGGCATCAAGTCAGCAAACGCCTCGATGATGCAAGACATGGAGGCCAGAGCTTGTCTCGTCGCCGGCCTTCTCTTTGACGATTTTTTATTTCCATGGTGAATTGACCTCAAGCCCTGTGCTACTTTACCATGTTGCCTGTAGAACTCAGTCTTCGACACATTCATTATGATCATCCATGCTTTCATACAAACTTCTAGTTGTCCAGCATCACATACTTTCGACCTGGGGAGCTCTGAATTTGTCTGTGTACCTCGAGCTTGATGTGATTTTGCATGCGGTGGTCTGCCGACCACATTTCATGACGTAGACTTTTCATGACTACAGGGTCGACTAAACTTGTACATTTTTGTCGATAGCAAGTTGACAACAAAACCTTGAATAATGACCCGTTGCTGGTCAAACGCCCCACTGTCGATGTCTGTTGGTTACGCCGTACCCGAATTGTATTGTATTGTCTGCGTGGTGTTCGTATTGTGTTCTCATTGCCATTTTCCATCTCCATAGTGTGTGCTAGTCCATGTTCGTGTAAAGTACGTCCATTGTATAGTAGGGCCTTGGTTGGCCATTGCTTGAGCGTTAACTTCCAGTCGGAGGGGACAAACTCTGTCAACAGTGCTTCTGTAATGACCACCCCTATATCGTCTAGACCCAGTTCTTGACTGTCCACGCAGTCAAACGGTCGACAATTTCTGACAATTCTTGTTCCAGTAATCACACCGTTTGCGTTAAGAAGGTTGACCTCCAGATTCTTCCATTCCTCCCTCAAACAACTATAATTCAGAGGTCCTGTAACATCTTCTTCATACTCATCTGGTAGATAAGTGTTGTCATTCTCAACGGCTTCTACCTTGTCCGCGTCATGTACAATTGTAAACGCATATGTCATTCTATAATGACTTCAGAAGACATGTATAGCTAATCAGTGACCAGTATTTGTACGAACCTGTGAATAAGAACGAACCCGCGCGCGCAGATTTGTGGCCTCCCATTGTAAAGCTAGATTTGCAGTGGTGCTTCACTCTGTTAATTTGGTACTATGATCTGTGTCCGTTTTTTCTGGGGTAACTCATTCATGAATTATATTTCAATGTTGTTATCCTTAATGAACATTTGCCTCAATCAAAACTACAATATACATCGACGGTATCATCTTCTGTACATTTGACTCTTAAGTTGGACATGATCTTCTTGAACACATTTAACTCTTACCATCCAGAAATCTTGGGTACTCAATGGCGTTCTCGTCAATTGGCCCTTCAAAAATGATCTGTAAAAGAAAAATCTCATTAACAATATATTCGTCAAAGTCCTCACGTATCATCACCACATATGCCATAAAGTTTTTCACTGTTAGTATGCAGCATTACCTCATCTGGTGGGTTGTCCTCTTCTATTGCCGTGACGTCCTCCATATGCCCTGATTACCAAGGTATATTTGCTTGAGCTTCATTAAAATAGAGGAAGACTACTGTCGCATAGAACTTGGCGGTCGTATATATCACACTTACAATTGAATCAATCTACTAATGCTTGTGCACATTCACTTCCTACGTGAGAGGTAGGGTAGCTTCTTTGTCTTGCTACCAGTTTAACGTTGCTTTCTTGGTGTTCACTTCATTGAGAAGTAATCGCAACAATCTTTCTTACTGACGGTATTCTTTTCAGATTGCTGTGGCGGGGATGTTGAATTTGTTGCACAAATGCCATGGTTTAGTTCACCACCTAATTCTCTATTGATGCTGCTCTTTGCTTATCATATTGGTCATAATAAACTAAATTAAGTTCAGTTCCTTCCGCAACGTCCGTGATTTAGGTAACCACCTAAATCACGAATGACTCTATCTTGCATTCTCCCATCCAGCATAAAAAACTAGAGCATGTTAAATTTGCTCCATTACGACCATGATTCAAGTGACCACCTAAATCTTAATTGGCTCGGCTCTCCTTATCCTGTTCAACATAACAAACATAATGAAGATAAATTTGTACGCAACGTCCGTCATTTAGGTGACCACCTAAATTCGAAATTACTATCTCATGTGTTCCTCCCATTCAACATAACAAACTTCAGCATGTTCAATATGCTCCATTCCATCTATAATTTAGGGGACAACCTAAATCTAAAATTAGTTCTCGCTAAAATTTCGTACATGTTTATACAATTGTAAACTACTATTCCACTATCCCCTGCACTACGGCTACACTGTCCATCTCATACATTGCACTACTACTGCAATTACAGACTTTTTCTCAAAAGAACCCAGATGAACCTGACTCGGCGGGTCATCGTCACATGAACATGGACCACTTTTACAATATTTTCCAATCACCGTCCACGTCCATGGTACACCCGTATCGCTTGATACCAAGATCTTTATTGTGAACTACGGATAACGGTTTATTCTCACATGACTGCAATTACAAGGCTCTCAGCAAAGAATACCATCCATAATCTCTAAATCCAGACGTATTCTGGAAATGGACCAAACTTACCAACTCGGCAACTCAAGCAACCATCCTCTGCTCCGCATTCAAAATTCGCAAGGTACACTGCATATAGTTAGACTGTGTCACACGTTGTATAATTGCAACCCCTCTGTGTGCATCCTCCTCTTCTTCTTCGGACACAGTGCACTACTACGTCTACAAATAATACTGAAATTAGGACTCTCGGATTGACACATTGAACCATCTCTAGAGAATCACTTGCTTCAACCTATAACAATCACATCAATGGTGATGTGGTCTAAGCCACAGCCTCTCTATTGTAGTGTTAGTAAGCTTCCAAAAGTTCCTACCTGCGTGTTGATAAAGAAATCATGGACAGTCATGTACTGTAGTATGCGACGTCAAACCGTGATGGAATCATTTAATTAGGTCCCATGATTATTCCCACATTAGGGTTGGAATACTGCTTTCCTCAAACTCACAGCATGGTATTGGTTTTCCATAATTCGTCCTCTACATGTACTCCATTACATCTTCCTAGCACCCAACATTATACTATGCCCAACTCAAGTGCATTCTAATTAAGGCAAGGGAAATTTTCCCAAAACCTAAACATTTCAAAAAAAAAGTTGGTCCACACCAAGTACTCACCTAATTCTGTCGGACTGCGTACCATCAATCCAGTATCACTTGTTGTTTGTTGTTAAACCCTATGACAGGAAAGACTATGCAATGGTGGCTAAATTTTACCAAATTTCCAACAAAAGCAACTACCATAAACTGAAAAACACATCCAGAAAATGAACTTATCGGAACCACCACCAAGGGACGTTGTCTGTTCTATGGTGACACAATGAGGAGCAGGTACTCACGCGAGGCACTCCCTCGCATGACCCGACCCATTCCGCTGAGGGCGACGTATTTTAGCAAAGACCGGCTGCGATTGGCACCGTTGTTGCTATCCCGCAAGGGAGAGAATGACTCCAAGCAACAACACGAAGCACCTCAAAAATCAGACTGCTTGTATTCTCACAAAGCTTTTGCAGAAGGAGAAATCTAAATTTCCACACTGTTCTACGAGGGTCGACGACAGCACCAACAACACAGAGAAAAAAAGGCGGGCATGTCCCTCGCCACCATCCTGCAACATTCGGAGACCGCCTCAACGCAAGGAGAGCCATCCCGCATCAAAGACGATGATTAAGGCGCTGCGTGTGTAGTACTTTTGACACACCAATAGTCCCTCTCATACAGTTCAAGGTTCATTGCTTTGGCGTCTTTGTATGGGCGTGGACACACTTACTGACATGCATGCTCACTGTCAAAAATGCAGATTTCATAGCAGTCCTACCCAGGGTTTGTTTTTTTAATTCCTCACTATTTGGGTGACACATTCTGGAAATGGTTTGTAGCCTTCCAGGCTTCATCCTAATTTTTGGGGGGGGTTTAGGTAGCCCCTATGCATGGACTTTGTTAGTACCATGGGATTTTCTTTGTTAGCAATAAGTGTTCATTGGCCGATTCTTGAAGATATCAAAATAACCATTGCCATTACAGAAGTATTGCATTGGATTGGATTAGGTAACACCTCAAAAATGAATTAGAATTCTCAAGTACTTTGTGAATGACGGCATCAAGTTCTCAATTTATCAATAATTTCATGGAAGTATGTGTCTGCAAAAGAGTACATAAGAATGCAATCCGGCATTTTTTGTTATTTTATTTTCCTTCTTTTCCTATAGACTTGAAGCTCACCATTCCAATGTGTCAGAACTTGGGCACTGAATTGCTAAAAAAAAATCCTACTTCTAGTAGCTTTGGGGCAAGCCCACTTCATTGTGAGAACAACCTTGGGGCACTCTTAGTGCCACCGATAAAAAGACCTACAACCTTCTAGGTTCTGACATTGCATACTATACATGCATAATTTGAAATGCTACATTATTTTCAAAAAAACTACAGAGGGTCTTCAAATGAAGCCTGAATAAGAAAACTTAATAAATAAGACATCAGACTGCATGGACCATGAAATGCTACACATTGTAATATATATGAAATACTGTATGTAATATCAATTGGTTGTAGAAATTTTTATTAACAAATTAGTCTTCACAAATAGGAGTTTCTCAAGAAGGTAATAGTAGAATTATGGAGAAAATTGACGATGGAGGGTACATGACAAAGATTTCTATTCACTACTATTACATAATCTAGGATTTTGGATCTTTTTCTTGTGTGTTAGTGCTCACAACTAGGATATTTCATTTCAAGCAATGCTACAATGTGATGATCAAATCCGCATAAGATAGCCACTTCTTAGGGCTTGGTACCGTGGGAGGGCCTAGTCACTTGGCAAGGCCTTTCTTAAGGACCTCAGAAATTTGCTCTACTTTGAATAGAAAGCCAATGTTTCGGTAAGTTGTATCAATTCTTTAAAACTATAAGCGTAAAAATTCAAACTAGATGTTTTAAAAATCTCATAGGAAAAATGAAGACCACAGCATCACTTATAAATTAAGAAGTTAAAATGACCATTCAATTTATATGTTTGTTATTGGGTTCTACAATATACATCATATAATTGTTTGCAATAGAAAGAGTTTTCTATAAAGTATAGTGAGGATATGGTGAAAATGAACAAATGATATTTATAAACAAAATACCCCCACTTCAAAATAAAATAAAAGAATTTAAAAAATAAAAGGCTGCCAAAAATATGCCTTTAGTATCATTTTATATAACCATATGGTCATCTAAAATACAACAATTAACGTAATCAGCCCTCCATCAAATAACCTCTTAACTCACGTGTATACCATAAATTAAGAGGGAGTGATCTCCCCGAGCATAAGATACTTTTGTGTCCACTTTTGTTCATGGAATTATCACTTTCTGGCATTGAAATTCTGGCCACATTATCATCGACTCCAATCTAAGCTATTTGGAAGTAATCTTTATTTTTGAATATAAACGTTAAAGTATATAATAAACTCTTATTGGTTTTTCACGATATGGATAGAGAAAGGTACTAACAAACTTACATGAATTCCAATAGATGCTATTTTTAGCTGAGCTTCTACATTGTAAACAAGACGCAACAAATAATCCGCTTACATGCTTTGAATTTTCAGAAGGGTACGTATATAATATGTAAAGACTATAGTGTTATAACCAAATTTTTGGGTGAAGACTTAAAATTACAATTGACACCATAAATTAGTAAATATCTATCAGTGAATTTACAAATAAATGTACCCTTCAATTTTAAATTGAGAAATTTGTATTTGTGAAACAATTTTAGGAGAAAACCTCAAGAGGATTTTCACATAGTACATCTTCAACTGCTTACAACGGAGGGCATTAGATATTTACTAATTCATGCACTACAACAAAACCTGCATTTTATGACTGCAAAAATATGACTGGGGATGACTAGCGACTGCTCGCAGTCATATTTTGGGAAGCCAACATTTTGGAAAAAAAATATGACTGCAAATATGACTGCCAGTCATATTTTGTCCTTGTACTTCACGGGCATATAGTATACGTCCATTGGGAACAACTAAGTAATTTATAAGGAACAATAGGGAACATATTCAAGGAACGTCTAGTCATATTATGTAGTCATATTTTTGTGTCAGTCATATTTTATAGTCATATGTTTTTGGTAGTGACATTTTTTTGCTTTTGGGTAGCCCAAGGAAAATTTGGGCAAGGAACATGTTTGAAGAGCATCTAGTTGTATTTTTGCTTGAGTCATATTTTGTAGTTATATTTTTTGAGGAGTCATATTTTGTAGTCACATTTTTTTTCATAGTCATTTTTTTTTCTTTTTGAGCAAGGAACATGTTTGAAGAGCAATCAATCATATTTTTGCTTGAGTTATGTTTTGTAGTCATATTTTGGAGGGAGTCATATTTGCAGTTACATTTTTTTAATAGTCATTTTATCTCCTTTTGGGGCAACTGATGGAAAATTTGGACAAGGAACATATTTGGAGAGCACCTAGTCATGTTTTTGCTTTAGTCATATTTGGGGGGGGAGTCATTTTTTTAACTTTTTGGATAGTCCAAGGAAAAGGGGGTCAATCTAAGATGACCTTCTAGTATTTTGGTTGTAGATCTCATTCCTTAGGGTGTAGGCATAACTTTATTTTATGCCTATTAAAAATTTATTGTTGTTGTATGTTGAGCCTATTATAGAATTTGTGTTCAAATATTTGGAGTGGCATATGTTTATATTTTAATTAATAAATTTAAATTTCTCATAGGGGTTACAGAAGAAGTAGAGAAAAGTGAAACAATTAACAACATGAGACAATAGATGGATTCATTCCTAGCCTATTTTGTTAGAAAGCATAGGAAAAGGATCTCAAAATGCATATTAAATATGTTTTGGTTCTTTATGGCGAATTTTTTCAAGTTAAAATATATATTTGGTGAAAAAGATAGTCCTATAAAATATTGGTTCAAATATAGAGATTGTTGATTTCTTCAATGAGAGAGAAGGAATATTGTTTAACCCCTAAAGGACCAGCATGCGGTTTTTGGCAGTATAAAAAATTTGGGCAGGTCCTTGTGACTGGAGATTTTCATATTTTTGGCTGAAATTTTAACAGAAGGTGGGCGCGAGGAGTACCTTCCATATGCACTAAATTTCATGACATTTGGAAATAGGAGTCAAAAGTTATGGCCAAATATGTTACTTTTTCTTGTAACTGGGCAGTCCGGGCAGATCAGAAAAAATCACTTTTTTCAAAAATAAAAAATTGAAATTGGTTTCATAGAGTTATATATACGTGCAAAGCTTTGAATCGTTTCATTTTGACCAATGAATCAAAAGTTATGAGGATTTTTAGTTTGCGGGCAGCTATAGATTCTCTACTCTGAAATAAATTTTGAAGTTGTTTATTTAACTCAATTTTTAATATTTTAAGAAAAAAAATTCATAGGATGTAGGTTATTTAATACAATATTACAACCATTGGGATTTACATTTTTCAATTCCATAATTAAATTCTTAACAATTTAGTATTTTGGATCATTCTCTACTTCTTTTTACTTACTATTTTTTATGTTGTACATTATGAAATGGTTTGAAATTTTTTAAGCATGTAGAGAACTTGTTTAGGAAAAAGAATTCAAAGATGCACCACCATTTTGAACATTTTTTCATACAAGTGTGACCTTGTGAAGTGCATCTGCCCTGTTTTTTGCAGGGACAAAAAAAAAGATTTTTGCCAATTCAAATGCTAATATCTTCCAATCCGCATGGTGGAAAATTCTGAAATTTTTTCGACATCTTCTAAAACTAGTTTACTAGAAGATCCTATGGTTACATGTGTCAGAAAAGTGTTTTTTTCAAAAATTTGGTACTTGTACTAAAAATGGCAATTTTGGAGTGTTTTGGATGAAAGCATAGTCATAGAACTTTAGGGGTTAACAAATACCTCAAGTCATGAGGACATTAATCCACATCTAGTTTGTACACTAATAGATTGGTTGCATTAACAAATTCACTAATTATGTTGATTGATTATACGTGGTGGCTTATACAAATTAAAAGCTAATTAGATTGGTTGATACAAAGTGAAATCAAATGCAATTAACTAGTGATGTAGATTGAAGATTGTGGGGTTTAGAAAAAATACTTGAAGCTTGAATAAAATCTAATTTAAGGAGAGAGAAAAGAGTGTAGGAAAAATTCATACTTGAGTATTCATAAAGCAAGAGCAAGTGAGGAACGCCATTTGTATTTAAAGTCTAAGAGTTTGAAGTAGAAGTAGAAGTAGAAGTTCCAAGTTGCTACTTAAAGCTTTGGGCTGTTGGGCATATTTAAGAGACTAAGTTGACCTCTTTATAGAGTTTTGACTTTGTATTAAACAAATATTGTTGATTGTAATATGCATAGTTGACCAAAAAAAATTTTAAGGTCTTCAATAGATACTTATTTAGCACTTATGAGGATTATGTCAAAATAATTGTTTGACTTCTAGAATTAAAAAAAATTAATTAGTAGTAATTGAAATCAAAGATTGCAAATCTAAAATAATCCAAAGAAAGAGGAAAAAATAAAAATATATATAATTTTTTTGGAAAAAGTCAAGAGAGAGAAGTAGAAAGAAATATGTTGAAAGAAAAAAAATTTGATCATAGATAAAATTTATACACCTTATTGTAAAAGTCGTTATTTAACCCCTAAAGGACCAAACACCGTTTTTTGACAACATAGTAATTTTAGGCAGCTCACTACAACTGGAACTCTTTTCTTTTTTTCTTTGAAATTTTCACACAAAATGTGCCCCAAGGAGTAGCTTTAAGGCCCACCAATTTTCATAACTATTGACTATGTGGTTAAAAAGTTATTGCATGATATGTCATTTTCATTGGTCAACGGGCAGTCCGGGCAGTTGAAAAAACTTCTTTAAAAATTACTTAAAAAATAAATTAAAACATGAAATTGGTTCTTTAGATTTATATATACAAGGGAAACTTTGAATCATTCCATTTTGATTAATGGAATGAAAGTTATGAAGAGTTTTATTTTGAGGGTAGTTATGGAATCTTTATTCTAAAATAAACTTTGAAGTCCTTTATTTAACTTAATTTTCAATATATTTGAAAAAAAATAAAAACATTGGGTATAGATTTTTTATTACAACATTGCAACTATTGGAATTGTCATTTTTCAATTCCATATTTAAATTCTTAACAGTTTAATGTTTTGAACATTCTCCACCATTTTCTACTTACTATTTTTTTCCTATATGTTTTACAATTCCAAATAATCTGAAAACTTTCAAGCATGTAACCAACTTGCCTTGAAGAACGAATCCAAAGAAGTACCGCCATTTTGGACATTTTTTCATACAAATGTGACCTTGTGAAGTGCAACTGCTCAGATTTTTGTCAATTCAAACACTATTACCTTGCAATCCACATGGTAGAAATTTCTGAATTTTTTTTTGACAACTTCTCAAACTAATTTAATACAAGATCCTATGGTTATATTTTTTCAATTTTTTTTTTCTTTCTAAAATTTGGTACTTGTATTAGAAATAGCAATTTTGGAGTGATTTTGGTGAAAAAATAATCTCTGACCTTTAGGGGTTAAGTTGTATACAAAGATATAAAAAACGCAACAAAAATGAATCAAGGTAGGCCTTATGATACAATCATAATATGCATGTTGAAAAATGGGGATGAGGTGGAAATGGATTCTGAGGCATGTCCTTGAATTTGGCACTTTGTTATTTTTTTGGTAGAAATCTTAATCATATTAGAAATTAGAAGTTTAACTCAAACTTAAGAATTTATAAAAACCCAACTTTGAATTCAAAATCATTTAGGTAATTTTTAAAGGTTTTGAAGAATATATCACACTTTTAAAAATGGATAATAAAAATAAAGAAAATAGATTAGAATGAAATTGGATAATCAAGAGCATTAATTTTGGATTAAAAACATCAAAATTCATCTAAGTCAAGCTAGAAAAGGACCTTACATTTAGATGACATTTACAATGCAATCTTGAAAGCAAAAGTTAATGTAGACTTATAGGCTAGAAGAAAATGTTAGATAAAGTCTTGAAAAAAATATAAGAGATAGAACTTTATCTATCCATAATTTTTGCTAACAATATCCCACTTTAAAGATTTTACTATTTTTGAATAGGCATGCAATACTCTACAATTTAAGTTATCAAAAATTTGAAATTTTCAACTTGGATTTGGAAGACTAGAGCTTTGGCTTGGATTGGGCAAAACCATCCAAAACCACCTCCGTCAAACTTCTAATTTTTATAGTTTTTGTCAGTTTTAATTAAGATGTGAACCACTTATGGTTTATCATTATTTGTTCAATGATTAGAATGTCAATTGAATAATACTTAAATATCCAACTTAAGACTTAGGTCAACAATAAAGAACATGATTGTACATGCTTTATCTCAAGGATATAGTAAAAACACTCACACAGTCATGTTCTGTATTGAAGTTTGTTTATTTATTCGGAAGGTTCACAACAATGTCATACAAGCCACATTTTAGAGGGTCTCTGTAGGCCCTATATAAATCACAAAATTATTCATATAAAGATTGAGGCTCATTGTAGGCATGCGTATGCTTGTATTGCAATTAAAAGATGGTTGTTTGGATGTTCTTACAAGGATATATCTAGATTATAAAAAGCATAATCCCTTGTTTTATTTCAAAGATGCATTTAAATAGCAACTCTATTAAATACTTTCACTCCCACACTTTTTGTACACTTTTTTTTTCTATAATTGTAGGTGCTTAAGGCTTTGCAATTTTTCTTTAAGCATTTTGTGAAGTTGTAGTGTCAATATGTATTCATTTTGGATCAAATTTGATTATTAAAATAGCTTAGTTGCTTAGTATAGTCATATTTGGTCAGTAGTGTGACTATATCAAGTCACATGACTAAGACAAGTCACATGATTAGGATTTTAAAACCCTAGCCGCCACTGATTTAGGGCTTTGAAACCCTAGCCGCTGTTTTTTGTACCTCCCCTTCAAAGTGCAACATTTGATTATTTTTCTTCTTCTTTGCTTCTTGTTGTCTCCTAAGTTTTGTTGCCTCTTAGTTTTTGTTTCTTGCTTCTTGTTGTCTCCTAAGTTTTGTTTCCTCTTAGTTCTTGTTTCTTGTTTCTTGTTGTCTCCTAAGTTTTGTTGTCTTTTAGAGTCTTAGTCCTTGTTTTTTGCTACCTTTTAGCTCTTGCTTCTTGTTGTCTTCTAAGTTTTATTGTCTCTTAGTTCTTGTTTTTTGCTACTTTTGAGCTTTTGCTTCTTTTTGTTTCTTAGTTCTTGTTTCTTTTTGTTTTTTAATTTTTGCTTTGTGTTGCCTCGTAGTTCATATTTCTTGTTGTTTCTAGGTTTATACTCTTTGTTTACTCTTGTTGCTTTTTGCTTCTTATTGCATCTTATTTCTTGTTTTTTCTTATTATTTGTTGCATCTTAATTTGTGCTTCTTATTGTTTCGTGTTACACCTTAATTCTGACTTCTTCTTACTTCTTGATGCATCTTGTTGCATCTTACCTTTTAGCACTTATTATCTTTTGCTTCTTGTTTCTTCTATCACTATTATTATTCTTTTTTCTTGTCTATTTGTAATTTCTAGATAAATAATGGTTATGATGTCATTATTTCTTGTTACTTACTTGTAATTTTTAAAGATATAGTAGTTATGGTGTTATTATTTCCTCTTTATTATTTTGAATTTGTAAAGATACAGTGGTTTACTAGCTATGGCTTTTTTTTAAATCTTAAATTTATACTACATATTTTGTGTTGCCTTAAATCTTTGAAGGTTGATCTATATTGTTTATTCACTGAAAACCAACCTTGTTGATTGTATATGTAGGCACCAGAAGCTGAAATAAAGTTATTAGAGGCTACTTACAACATTAGAAAAGCAACATCTTCACATCTTTGTAAGGAATCAGGTCCTATAAGTGTGTGGGAATATACATTTATAGAATGTCATTGTGATGTATTTTATATTAATGACTAATAAATGCCACTGAAAAGAGTCACATTCTTACTTGTATTTTTTTTTTAGTGTGTCTTTTGTGCGTCTCCAAAATTGTATATACTTGTTTTTAATTTGATAGAGTCTTTTGTTTAGTTGCTAAACCATGTTGGTGCTTGATTGCAATGCGTTATGTTCATTTTGAATGTATGAAAAATATAATTGTAGTTCATGACATAAGCTGTTTTATAAACCTTAGTTATTCCAATTACAAACTATACACAAATCTAAGAAATGAAACTCTCACTAATATGGAATTTCATTTATTTGAGTCATATTTTATAATATATCTTGGCCCAAATATGACTGGTTGTTGTCACATAATATTCATTATCATACCAAAATGTAACTCTATATTTTTGTAAATATGACTACATTCAATCATTAAATTATTAGTAACACTCTATAGAAATTGCTACATTAACCAAAAATATGACTCATAACGGTCATATTTTACATTTTTTTTAAATGACTCATGAGGGTTATATTCCACATCAATAAAAAAATAAAACTCATAAGAGTCATTTTCTACATCAACAAAAAAATATGACTCACAAAAGTCATATTCCTCATCAACCAAAAATATGACTCACAAGAGTCATTTATCACATCAATAGAAAATATGACTCACAAAAGTCATATTCCACATCAACCAAAAATATGACTCACAAGAGTCATTTATTACATCAATAGAAAATATGACTCACAAAAATTATATTCCACATCAACCAAAAATATGACTGTACAAAGTCATATGCCATGTCAACCCAAATATAACTCATTGTAGTCATGTTCCACGTCAGCCAAAAATATGACTACATAGAGTCATATGCCACGTACAGTTGTTTTTCTTTGCTTGGACAGCTCAAGAGAAAGTCAAAACTTCAAGGATAGTCAACATATATGCCACGTTGGCAAAATATGGCGTATTATACTCTCAATCTAGATGACTACAAATATGATTCATTAAAAATATAACTAGTCGGTAATGACTAGACCCAGTCATATCATGCGTCATCTATAGTGATTTATGCGGAAGTCATATTTTGAGATTTTACAATCCATTGCAGTCATATTTTGCAGTCATAAAACATCCATTCTGTTTTAGTGTTTTGTCCCATGTTCTTGGCCCAAAATTTGTTGTTTGGCCCCAAATCATCATTAATCCACTACCATGCTTCATGATCTAATGGACATATTGAGGTACGGTTCAACACATTCTCCATCTCCAATCCAACACCATGATCTGCCATTTGAATTAAATCTTTTTATCTTTGTCTCATCACTAAAAATCAAGTGTTTCTAGTCATCAACAATCTATTTCTCATACCTTTGAGCAAACTTAAAGCATGCAAAAATATGAGTACAACTCAAACGTAACTTATTTTGTTGCACTTGTGCATCCAATCTAGCCTCTCTCAAAGCATGTCTCATACCTCTTTCAAAACAAAAGTTGTTTTGTTGTTTGAAATGCAGTTCCAACTCGGCTTTTAGTAATGAGAATGACACAACACCTCTTTTCTTGATCTATAAAGAGCTTTGGACACCCTCCTCTTTGTCTCCCAATCTTGTCAATCTTTGTGCTTTCTTAAGATGCACCATAGAAGATTGACTCATGCCTAAAGAAGCATCAATTTTATATAGACATACCACTCCAAAGCTGCACCAAAGTTTGGTGATTTTGCTCCTACGACAAAGTAGGCGTACAATCCTAACCTCACAAAAGAGACACAAATCCGAAAAAGACTTAGAACATAGAGAATACATATAGATTGGAAGAGAGAGAATGGAGTGGCACCGAAGTTGGCACTGGTGGTGGAAGGTGGCAAATAATAGTAAGTAGAAAAGTTCTAATGTTTTAAATTTTTGAATTTCAAAATCTCTAATTCCTTCTAACTGTTTGGTTTCACATTTATGAACTAAACTGCTTGGATTCATGCTTTCATCATGTAATCCCTATATTCATGACTTCAACTGATTAAAAATGGGTATTGAAGTTGGATTTTGTTTGTAGTAGCAGAATCAGCAATTGAGCTATCATTGGATTCCTTTGAAGTCAAATGATTGAAGCCATGACTACTAACTTCAAGAATTTTTGTTGTTCTTTACAAATGTTCTTTCATCTTCAATGTGGTTCAACGCTTTCGCTTAAACATTTTTGGATATTTGCCTTTGTAATGTATATGACAATTTCTAGTTCCTCGTTTTTAACTCCTAAAGTTTTAAACATTCCCATGGAGTTTTTTTCAAAACTTAGGTAGGTTCATATGAAGTCCATTTTAATAAGATGAATTAAAGTGAAATTCTTATCAAAGATAATTATAGATTCTATAACTTTTCTTAAAAATCTAATTTTTTTCCAATTCAGTGCTTGGATCCAAAATTATGGGGCTCAAAAGTTTTTGGATAGCTTGGATAGTGTGCTAATAGAGAGTGCAAGTGGTTGGGCAACTGTAGTAAGTTAGGGTTTAAAGAATTTAATTCGTTAATTTTGATTGCTTATATTTTGAAAATTGTGGAGCCAAATGGACTTAATTTTATTCCACACATTCTCCTAATAGTATAGAAAGATTATTTATGCTTGAAAAAAAAATATTTTTTCAATTTTCACTCGGTGCACTAAAAATGACAAGTTTAGAATAGTTTTAGAATCATTAGCACAAATTTTAGTGTAAATTCATTTTTAATGTTTTTTAATTTTTACTTTAATTTTTTTACTTGATTAAAAAAACTAAAACTTTGTATTGACTATTTTGATTTTGATTCTTCTAGAAAATGTGCTTATCCCAAACCATGAAATCTTGCTCACGTAGTTGTTGCTTTTGGGACATCCTTTCAATGCAAGATGGTTGGGAATATGTTGGAAACCTTGATTATCTTTGAAAAGTGATATGCAAGTAATTAACATAACTATGTATCCAATGGTGGAGCCAAAGATGGACGGTGCTTCCTTCTCCACAAAGTGGAGTCAAACTATGATGACCTAGTTCAAGAGGAACTAAGATTTCTACAAGGTCAAATGGGTGAAATTCTTTCTACAAATTTTTGTAGTAGTCTAATACAAATTTGTATGATTGAAAGTTTAAAAAATATTTTAATATTTTAATTATACTAAATGCACTAAAAGTGGCAATTTTGGATACTTTTTGTGAAAAATAATCAAAGAACTTTAAGGGTTAAAGTGAGTTTAGTCTCAAGAATGTTATTTTTTATAATGTGATCCAAGCAATAAATAAATTGATTAACCCCTAGCTACTTGAAGATTATGCATTGGTTTTCATCAAACTTTCATCAAACTCTATCAACATTCATCTACTTTAATGGAACTTTCATCTAAAAGATCAACTTTGACTTTTGTAAATGGAAAACTTTAGCATCTATTTCATCTATTAAGATCCACCACTTTTGGATCTAAGTTTTCCCTCATCCCTCTTTGTTTTTTCCTTTGCGTCTTTCTCAAATTTGTAGCCCTTGTTCAAATACCAATTAAGCTCAAATGCTCCTTGCAATTGCATTTAGAAGTTGTTATCACAACAAAAATATTTTTGGCCTTTCATATCCATATAAAAAATTGACCTCTAAAGTCTCATGAGCCAAAAGCAAAGGTCAAAATAAACCTTCAGTTGGGCATCACTAGTAGTGTAGGGAGCAATGGAGCCCTAGTTATATTTGGATAATATAGTAAGTGATTTGTAGCAAAGTGATTCAAATATTTAAATCCATCCGCATAGAAGAAACATGAATTTTTTTGATGAAGATACTTTATTAATCCAAAAGTGTGTGTATTCATCCATAAATCAAGGCATCCATTCAGGGTCAATTTTTAGATGTTGGAGAATGTAAGGTAACACTTTGGGATGTGTGTACCTTATTCAGAGTAGCAACCAATAATATTGTTGCAAACTTGAAACTTAAAAACATTATTATTAAGCAATTATATATGTTCCTTGTAGTAAGGTAATTGCATCTAAAATTATCCAAATAAGTATTTGAGCATTGTTCATATTTATTAAACTATCTAAGTTGAAAGTCAAATTAAAGAAAAATACCAAATAACCTTAGTATATATTTTCGAGACAACTTTTGAATAAACTATGAAATTCCAAAGTGCTAAGAGTAGGAATTTCCAACCACAACCTTAGGTTCTAGTGAATAGAGGTTGTACAATCTAGAGGGTGATTTTGGAAGCGTGTCTCAATTGGTGCCATTACCTAAAAAGGTCCCAATTTTTTTTGTAGATATTAGATTTTTAGTCTTTTATTTTAATCCTAAATTTTAAAATATTTGCAAGGACAAGTTTTGAAAACCTATACAATATAAACTTTAGAAAACTAATACAAAAATCTATAAACATTTTCATGGATGAAAAAACAATTGTTCTTTGTATTTAGAAAATGTTGGCGTTCATCCATTGTTCAAATTTTGAACATCTAATCTTCAAAAGAAGCCAAATATGACATTTTCAAATCTACTATAATATTCTTTTCTATAGTAGTACCACAAACTGAATCATTCCATTAATCATGACATTGTAGGCTATTGACTTCAAGTACTTGAATTCTGAACTCAAAGCATACTTCCACAGTGAAATTAAAAGGGACTTAATTTGATGGATTTAATAATGATATACAAAAACATTAAAAAAATTTGTTATATCATTTAAAACAATTGGATTTAAGTTCTTATGATATCTTTTTATACTTTGCATGTCAAGTATATCTTGAAATAATTAAAACTAACTTACTTTGTCTAGGTGTTTTTTGAGAGATTAGTTCCTACTATTAGGACTATTTGCTTGGCTTCATTTTAAAAGGAGTGTCATTTCTTCTAAAGTTTAGTTATATGAGTAGTCCTTTCAATGGAAGAATCACTTACTAACAAATACCTTATAGTGGGTACAACAATGAAAGTTATGCATGCACATTGTAATCAAAACCTTTAAAGAAACCACAATTATATTGTGGAACATCCAAGAGGATCATGTTGAATAGAAACCATGAGCACAATTGTAAAATATCAACAAACACATTGTAAGCACACCTAAAATTCCCGAAAAATAATTTTAGCATGATTCTTGTTATTAAACTATCTAAGTTTTGGGGAGTCTTATTGGTAGTCTAAATACAATTTTTGTCATGATGAATTTTTAATTGAATAAACTAGGTGGACTTTCATATGCCATAATGAGCCAAACTTAGCAAGAAAAGACAAAATGTATTCCAAAATTCTACACTAAAGTGTGGAATATTTGCAATGGAAGAATTGGAGTAGTTTGTTGGCAAAATTATAGAAAGAGGCCCATGAAAAGTAGAGAGAACAAGTTTCCGACCTCTGAAAACTAATTTTAGAATTGGACTTGAACTTTAAATATGTTGCTTTTAATTTGACCATAGGACAAGCTTCTCCTAAAATATAGTTTTCCTACCCACAAGGAAGTTTAAACATTATGACTCCACATACTAGAAGTTACCTTTACAAAAATAAAGGTTTTACATTTTAGGCAAGAATCTAGAAAGGTCAGTATAAAAAATGGATCTATATGAGGTGCACTTGAGTTACATTATAGAAACTGGAGCCTTTTTTTTTCTTTCTAGTGTTAAATTGCACCAGAAAAAAATAATTTGGCTAAAAAATGGCAAAAATTCCTGAATTTTTTGCCAGGAAAACTTTGAATTAAAAAAATATCTTGGATAAAATCACCAGATTGTGGATAAAAATACAATTAAATAGATGTGATATTTACAAATGTGATATTTTCTATCTAACATGTGGATGAATGCTGAAATTTGGACCACCACCGTAACATTTTATGTCGCCAATCTGGCACTTCATAAAAAATGAAAAAAAGAAGCCCTAATAGAACCACAAGCACATTGTAAAGAAACCGTTGGCATTGTTGTAAAGAACCCATAGGCATAATCATTGTCATTATAAAGAAACACTAACGGAAAAGAAGTAGCCCCAGAACTTCCATAAAGAAAAGGAGATTAGCCAGCCTGGCGTTTAAAAGACGAGCAAGTCTGCAAGGCACAAGGCCTTCTGTCTCCACACCGTCCGGCGACCTAACAAGTGGGAGGCTGGGAGCCCGCCACCTATTTTAGCCCCCCAAATTCCTCTCAATACCCGCACCACCAATATACCCTGGATTATATTACCCCAATACCCGGATACACCTCCTGTTGCCTCTCTCAGTGCTTAGACTGCTTGGACCTCATGTGTACGATTTGGGCAATTGGGCCCCAGTGTGTCACTCACAGCCAATTTCCACCATTTCTCAGAATTTTTCAGAATTTTTCAGGATTTCCACAATTTTCTTGTTTTGGGTGAAATCTGATCAACGCATGAAGCTTCTGTAATGTGCTTGGATCCGTCATTGCAGTGTTGGATCGCTTGCTTTCCATGTCAGAACGTACTCGTGCCAGAGCTTCCGTGATAGAGTTGATCTCCTTCAAAAGAGTCGCCCATGCTCACCAGGTGGATGTGGCCCGTCCTTGTTTGTGCACTCACACCGCTCCCTTGGTTCTTCCTTAATCTTTGTCGTCGTTTGTGAAATCGATCGAGCTTGGTTTCGCATTGGAGAGGTTCGAAGTTGCGACTGCGAAGCGCTAATTGTGAGTGTTTCTGTGCATTTTGGTTTCGGTTTCGTGGTTTGAGTTTTGCAGTGATTTGTAAGACCTACCCAAGACGTTGGACGAATTTACGTTACTAATGTTTGAAGCTTGAGTAGTATTTACTCTCTTGTGACTTCCATTTCGGAGACCATTGACTTAATAAGTGCTATCCATGGCAAAGCACATCTTGTCGGACGGAGTTTCCGAGGCAGTTCGAGTTCCCGCCATTTCAAGATCTGTTTCGTGAGTTTGTGAGCTTTTTAAATGTGTTTTAGGAAGAGAAATTGTGTGGCTACTGAATAATCTCTTACTGTTGGGTGTGTGTGTGTGTGTGTCAAGGGTTACGCAATAGTGCACCGAAGGGCTCCTCTTCATGCAAGCGCTTGGCGTAGCTCGCCTCGTGAATCCCGTGTCTTTGAAACTACAATTTTCATTTCCGTCTCGAGCAGCTGGGATTCGAAATTGCAGAAGCATGACAGGTGACACGATAGTGAAGCCGTCGTTGCTGTTTCGCCAGCTGTTTGAGAAGGAATCGTCAACGTACACTTACTTGTTGGCAGATATGGCGCACCCAGATCGACCTGCTGTGGTAAATTTCATGTACTCCATAAACTATTTCACTTGTAAGCATTTTAGTGAATGTGTACGCGAGTGCAGGTCCCTCAATAGAGGCAACTGTAGTGATCACATTGGGCACGTGAGAGTCAAATTGTTTTGAGATCAAATTTTTTTCTCACTCAATGTATTGGATGATTTCTTATCAAATTGGGAGGTTGTAGACCACTATTGAAAGGATATTAGACAACTTCATTTTTATTCATAGATCAGTGGTCTTTTAGCCAATGCTTAAGAGCAACTTAAAGTCAAACAAGAGATGCTTACTGAAATTCAAGAAAGTGATGAGTTGCTGTTATTAACATGGGTCAGTCAATAGGAGAAGTCCTAGTGTTTTTAGAATTTTCTACCTTCGTCTCTTTTGCAACTTATTTGGGTGTGGTGTTTTTGTGTAGATTGTGGACCCTGTGGACAAGACTGTTGAGAGGGACGTGGCGCTTGTGGAGCAATTGGGGTTGAAGTTGTTGTATGTTATGAATACCCATGTGCACGCCGATCACGTCACTGGCACGGGCCTTCTCAAAGTACGCCACCGTAATGAACCAACTGGTCAGATCCTTGCATGTGTGCATTCAATTCCATGTGGTTGTTTTTATGTAGAACAGGATGAGTTCATTGGTTGAGGGTTTAGAACCTGATGTGAACTATCCTCTAAAGGCCAAAAGAGAGCAAATCGGGCCTCATGTTTTTGGAGAAAGTTGTATGGGAATTCCTTTCTTCCAATTACATTTGACCAACATGTGCAAAGTTATTCGCTAATTCTGGTGATATAAATGTTGGCCCGTTTGATTTATGTTTTCTTACAATATAATCAATTCAATTGGTTATTTCCAAGCCATGAATGCCTCGTTCTTACGTGTCTAAAGTCTCAGCCAATCAAAATGGGGTGGTTATCATTCACAGGGTGATTTTGTCATCGATTCCATTGTTGCTGCTTTGCATTTACTGTTCTTACATGAACGCAGCCCGCCTACACTTCCTGCAATGAGACCTAATTTATAGAGATTACGATGTTCAAATATAATAACCATAGTTTGACTTCGTTGCAATCAACGCAGACGAAGATATCAGGCGTAAAATCAGCCATCTCAAGAGCCAGTGACGCAAAAGCTGATTTGCAACTGGATGCCGGTGAGAAAATCTACTTCGGCGACTTGTATCTCGAGGTAAGCTTTTGTACACAGTATTCTGGGTTCTGTGAAATTGAGCAGCGTGTGCACCCTTTGGACCCAGGAAATTCTGCCTTTACAAGTGTGATCCTTAGGTCTAAATATGTGTTTGAGGAGAGAGAAAAAGATGGTAGCCTTTTGACCCTGCCCGCACCATCCAAGGTTCATTATCTTGTTGGAAGTTAGATCACCTATGATGTGCCTGCAATTGGAAGGTAACTAATTTAGATTTAGGCTTTCGAGTTATCCAACCGCTTCTACTTGGTTAATGCGGTCAGATTTAGCACTTCAAACCATTGGTATAGGCACAGTTGGTTTACTTGTCCAAAATCAGGGAGTTAAATGAACCCTTGGAAATTAATGCAAAATCATGGCAACTGTTAGCGTGATTTTACACCAATTTGCTATCTGACACAAATTGGGCAGTGCATGTATTTAATAACTGATTCCAGTTAGCTAATCGGTTCTACATGGTTGGGCCGAGCGGGTGCTAAATTAGTACTTTGCATATAATAGACAGCATCATGGGATTGGAAAATAGTGTAGTCTGAATTGTGTGCCGCCCTAACCCAGTTGTTGGAGTACAAGGCACTTTCCTTTGAGTTCCAGGATTTGACACCTTCGGGTGACCAGGTCTTGTTTTGTTCCTTCTTTCCTGCTCGAAGGCTCTGACGTTATGCTATATGACGCAGGTTAGGCCAACCCCTGGACACACCAAGGGCTGCGTAACATATGTAACCGGAGAAGGTACTGGCCAACCGAGCCCAAGAATGGCTTTCACAGGAGATGCTCTGCTTATTCGAGGTTGTGGTCGCACGGACTTTCAGGTGAGGAGTTGCTTTCATTTTATCTTTGAGCGCTTTCAACAACGAACTAGAATATGATCATATGGATTTAAATGGTACTAGTGTTTCCATGGTGGTTACGCCTTCCAGGTTCATAAGACGCTTCTTATGCACTTAAAATTCTCGCATGACTGAAATGCTTAGAAACAATAGCTGCTTCTGTAATACTTCTTGTGTCATGTACTATGTGTTAGGGAGGAGACGCAAGCCAGCTCTACAAATCAGTGCACTCACAGGTACTGTTTTTTAATCTGAGACTGTTTCCTCTTTCGGAGTCGTTTCATTCCATTTCAGAATAATTTCGTGTCAGTTAAAAGCAAAGTGGTGGATGTGATGCAATTGGATGCTTAATATCATGTGTCGTGGCAGATTTTTTCATTACCGATGGACACACTTCTTTATCCTGCTCATGACTACAAAGGACATACAGTAAGTTTTTTTACACTCAGGTTGGAAATGACAGTCTGTCGTAGCAGGCAACGTGTTGCCTGAATGATACCACACAAATGAACTTGCTAAAAGGTCATTATTGGAACGTCGTGGGATGACTGCAGTCTCCATGAAAGATTTACGAGGATTACCCTTTTGGAAGGGTGAAGAACTGCATAACAAGTGAATGTATGTAGGAATCGCACATAAATTGCTTGCAGAATACTTTGACCTTCTCTAATACCTACCTTTCTCCAATAGGTGACCACTGTGGAAGAGGAGAAACTGCTCAATCCTCGGCTCACTAAAGACGAGGTGAGTGCGCAGAAGCAGTAGGTTTATTTGGTTTTTTGCCTCCGTGCTTCTGATAGTCATGAATTTAGATTATTAAATTTTCTGAATTTTGTGTTCTATTTGTTTGCAGAAAGAATTCAAGCGCATTATGCAGAGTAAGTCTCTAGACCCGATCCCCATTTGTGAAGAGCAATGTTTACCCGTGTTGTCAACTCTTTGCAGTATTTGGAATGGCTCTTAGTTTTGTTCTTTGTCTTTATCAATTGTACCGATTTCTCGGAATTCACTTTGTGGGTTGCTTTTTTGACACACAGATTTAGGCTTGCCATACCCGAAGATGATAGATGTGGCAGTGCCTGCCAACATGGTGTGCGGCATCCAAGGTCCTGTGGCAATGTCAGCAGTTTAGGCTGCAAACTTTGGTGTTGGTGAGCTGGTAGATACTCCAATAGTTCCCCACGGTATGTTAATATTGTATAGCCTTCAGAAGTCCGGGTTCAGAATGAGTACTCTTCAATCTGGGTGTGTTTCTTCAATTACAGGAGATAGGAATCTACCGTAGTATGTTGGTAAAGACGTGTCCTAAGAGCGTGCCCAGTTTGCTTTTCGAAAGAGCAAACTGGGTCCCGGGGTGTGCAGGCGACTCTAGAGTGGTTTGATCTCATTCTTCCACCTACATACCGTGGCCTGAGGTCACCTTCAGCACATTTTTCCCGAATAATTATTTTAAATTGGAAGGACTGGTTTGGCAATTCATTTTTTATTAATAAGTTATTTGGAGATTATTAAATATATTTTCTTAACTTTTGGTAGTCCTTCAAATAATCTCGGAAGTTGAATGGTTTTCTTCATTGCATAGGAAAGTGAGAATAGTCATGGCTTTCAATGGACTCATTAATTTTCATAGTTTCCTTGCTTTGCTATATAGCTAGAAGAATGAATTTAAATTCCACATTATTTAGTCAACATGTCTTGGGATGAGTTGTATATGTATCTTTTCCAAAATTTTGACCTTCTTTATGTTTGATAATGCTTTAACCCCTCATTGCTGCAGGGGACAAAAAGTGTCCTCAAAGAAAATTCAAAGTGCTGTAACTTTTGCATCTGATGCCTGAATTCAATAAAATTTGTTGTTAAAGTTGCGTTGTCTTTTCTAGTTTGTGTGGTACAATTTTCAGATCGATCCAAGTTGTATTGGTTTCTTGGAAGCCAATCCAAGTTCACAAGTTCAATTTGAATTCACCAAACTGCATTTGAAGGCTGCAACTTTGGGGCTTGTATCTCCTTCATCCAATGTTTGTTTTCAATAAAATTTGTTGGATTACGTTCCACTTGAAGTCTAGTTATTGTGGTAAAATTTTCATGTCAATCCAAGTTGTTTTGAATACTTGGGAGCAATTCGAAGTTCAAAATCCCTCCATTCTTGGATTGCAATGAACTTTGGAGGCTTGTATCTTCTTTGTACAATTTCTATTTCCAATAAATGTTTTTGAGAAAGTTGCACATACTAGTCTAGTTTGTGTGGCTAAAATTTCATATCAATCCAAGAAGTTATGAGTGACTGAGAAACATTTTAGTAGAAGGAGATTCAGCCTCATATGTGTTTTTTGCAACTTTTCTTGCTTTTTTTTTGACATTTGCAAGCCATTTGCAAACATATTGAGTCAATTGAATGATATTATTTTCACCAATGTGTTTTTATGTTGGTTTTGAATCACTTTATAGTTTCAATTTTTTTCATTTGAGTAGGTTTAGGAATCGAATTTCACCTCCAAGTGTGTTAGAAGGAAAATGTCAACATCTTTTTTTTAACACTAAAACATTACAATCTTGAAATCCATGCGGTCGAATGATTCCAAATTTGATCCACATCATCTACAACATGTTCAGTAGAAGATTGTACGGTTAAGATCTCTATAACTTAGTGACAATGAGATCTACATCACTTCAAAAGCACTACTGTTTTTGAACCCAAATGGGACTTTGGTAGTGAGGGGTTAATGTTGTAGAGCTAACTCAAGTAGTTGTTAAACTTTGTCCTAAATATAGTTGCATTTTTTAGTATCTTCAAAGTTAAAATGATATTCCTTTGTCCAAAGTAATTTTGTGGTTTGAGAATGCTAGTTAAAATAAGTCTCAAATTTTGTCAAAAAAAATGGTATTATATGCTTATAGTATGTGTTGTAGTATTGTATGCTTGTAGTATGTGTACCATTATAGAATTGTAGTGTGAGAAATTGTTATCTCCATATTTGGTTTTTTTAGTGCAATTCCAAAGTGAGCTTACTACAGTCGATGTTTTCAAATCACAAAATTATTTTGAGGTAGAGGAATGTATGTCACCTTTTAATACATATTCCAACTATTATATTCCAATGTATTTTACTAGAAAAACTCAACTCATTGCTTAGGTGGTCATATAACATTTAGCCTGAATTTAGTGTATTTGTGGAAATGTCAATAAAAATGAGTTGTGTAAAAAAATGTTTTGCTTTTCAAAATTGTTTAACTTTACCGAAATATTATTTTTGGTGAAAATTTTATAATGATTTATAGAAACACAAATTTTGAATGTATAAAAACTCTTGTTGTATGAGCACCAAGTTTAGGTATGAGGCTCTGAAAGTGACCCTTTAATCCCTAAATGCTCAAGGCACCAAATTTGGATGTCCATGATACTTTGAAGTTAAATGAAATCCAACCAAGTTGCTATTTTTAGTAGTTTATATTTTTGAAAAATTCTTTTTGAAGTCTACTTTTAGCATCAAACAATCCAATTTGAAAATTAATGATTATGATTTTTCTATTCAAGATTTTGTGCAAGGGGGTCCATTGCAATCTTGACTTTCCGTAGTGTTGAGGGCTCTTAGAAATGAGCCTCAAATACACTAGATCTTGGAGGAAAAATCACATTAGAAGTTCATTTAAAAGAATTATTGAGTAGATTTTGAGAAGCCATAAATTGATTGGGGTTATACATGTTAGGCCCTTTATCGTCATATTTTTTGGGTGACCAACTTTTTAGATTTGACATGTGAAAAGAGGATTGAAAGACTCCAAATCATTTTTGTAGTCTTAACACCCTCATGATCAAACATTCTAATCTTTTAATCCATAAGTGATATTTTTTTCCCTATGTGATTCCTAATATGTCTAGTTTGAATTTGTATGGTTACAATTCCAAAAAGATTGATATAAGTTATTGAGCTATTGATTTTTGGTTCAATTTAGAGAAAATTCTAAGAAACTCAAAAAAGGTCTCGGACACTTAAGGGTTAAGGTTTGGTCCACCTTTTTCATAGGTTTTTGCAGACAAACATTTTTAGATCATTTTTCAAAGAAAGGAAAAGGGCGCTTTAACAGCCTCCTACCTTACATTGGGGGGGGCATGTTTGTAAAGACCTACACGGGTAAGACTTCCAGGATTGCTTTCAATCTTAATCAATCAAAGGTCTAAAAAGAAGAATATTATTTTTTTAATTTATTGAGTCTATTTTTGAAAAGTGGAAAGTAGCATTGGATAAAGAAAATATGGTTATATTTTCTAATCTTAACTTTCTTTGATGTTATCAACTAATAATACATGTACATATGTTTGTGATTAGATCTTGTACTTGACATTATGTCCTATAATGCTCTAAAGCCTCCCAACTATGAAATGCCATGCATGCTTCCTACCTTCCTCTAAATTGACTAGTAGAAAACATGCCATAAGTACACTGAACTTTTAGATCCATACTTGGTCTAATTTGTCATGTTATAACAAGTTATATTATCTAAGAATTGTAAGTTTAGTCTAGTAAGGCATATTTTCTACAAATAAAAAATATTATACTAAAACCAACAAAGCATGAAATACCAACATGATGTACTATTAATTATTGTTCAATTGATGCCCCTAATGTAGGATTCTAATTTAAAGGCCATAAGTTTTTTTAATGTGTTGATTTTGTATATATATTCCTTATAAACTAGGCAAAATTGACACAACCATGCGTAATGCCGTATCTACAAGCAACCTAGATTTTTTAATTGTTTACCACCTTTTTCATCCTTATCCAAGGTGGTTGTTTTATTACACATTAATTATGATAGATGAAATTGAAGTTGAAATTGTGCCATTACTTGCATTTGGTTGATTGCATGAAAAGACAAAGAACAAGGTAATACATGTCTAGATAGACATCAAACAAAAGGCAGGACCTTTTAGAATCTTTTTCTTACTACTAGCAAAAAAATTTTGAACCAACATGAGCATTAAATTGTTATCCATATGCATGTTGGGTACCAAACTCAACACTTATCCTTGATGTTCCAAAACGTATTTTCTATTAGTGCAAGTTTTAACTGAAGGTTGTGATAACTTATGACATTGTTCAGTTTCGATTGTTGAAATTGAGTATACAAGTTTTGAAATAACCAACCAAATCAAGAGACTTCTATGTTTGTCGGCTTCCATATGTATTGGCTTCCATGTTTATTGGATTCCATCTTCAAAATGAAATTTTAACCCTAAATGTCTAAGGTACCATATTTTGGAGATGACAAAATCTTGAAGCTAAATTAAGTCGTTAAAGATTATTTCTAGCATTAAAAAACAATTGTAAAAATAAATATTTATATTTTTTCTATTCAAGATTTTGTGCAAGGGTGTACAAATCTTGGATTTCTAGTGTTAAGAACTCTTAAAAATGGGCCTCAAATACCAATTAGATATTGAAGAAAAATCACATTGAAAAATCATTTTTTAAAATTGTAGAATAAATTTGGAGGAGCTATAAATTAATTATGATTACACATATAGTGTTTTATAACCTTATTATTTTTCATGGCCTCAATTTTAGATTTAACATGTGAAAATATGGTTGATAGACTTCAATTCAATCTCATTGTTTGAACACTCTCATGGTCAAACATTATAAGCTTTAAATCTATAAGTGGTATTGTTGTGTTTTCTTTTCTTATATGATCCATAACACATCTAGTTTGAATTTGTATGGTTATAATTTTAAAAAATTAATAAAAGTTATCAAAATGTTGTCTTTTCGTTAATTTAGAGCAAACTCTGAGAAGCTCAATGATATAAACTATATTTCACCTAATTTCAAAATTGAAAGTTTACAAAGCCTTTAAAGTCAATTGGTAAGGATTTGTGAATTATAGGAACAACATGGAAAACATAGAGAACATAAAAATGAAGGATGCTCTTTCTAACATGTACTCTTAACTCTATACTTTGCACCTACATTCACTAAACAACTTAACCCCTAAAGGATTAGGTAGCCCATTTTGTTGTTTTTGAGAATTTGGGCAATCTCTTTTGACTTCTTATTTTAGAATACTTTCACAAAAAATTTAGGACAACTTATAACCATCATGATCTACATGTGAAACTTTATTTTATATCATTTCAAAAGTCATAAGTTTTTTTAAAATTTCAGTGTCAAAGTTGTGTCATAGACTCATAGCATGCATACCAAAATACTCAATTTGATTGAATAGATTGATACCTAAACAAACAACAATCTTAAATCGTTATTTTTTACCAATGAGATTAAAGTTATAAAGAGTTTTATTTTGTGGATAATGAAGGCAAAATTAATATGTAAACTAAGTCTTTTTTGGAAATCAATTTTTAAATTTTCAAGTAAAAACAAGAAGATAGGATATCTATTGCCTACAAAGATATTCTTACCATTAGGATTAATAATTATTGACTTTATGTCAAAGTTATTAGCAATTTAGGATTTTCTTTTACTTTATTCCACCTTCTACTTTAAAAAACTTTAGAATGAATATTAAAAAAAATTAGTCAAAATTTTATTCCATGTATTCACAACCCATTTTCCAAGGTGTACTTTGACTTCAACAAATCAATGAACAAGTAATAGAACAATTAAAAGATAGAGTTTGTGGATAGAATACTAATCTTGTCTTTTGAGTGGATAGTAATGAATCACTATCCACTCAATTAATAAGCAATTGAATTAATATTAATAATACCTTTTTGATATGAACCTCCTATATGTATATTTTTTTCTAAACATGCTAGATTACAATCGGTAAGGAATTAACAACTATATTTTGTATTTGTATCTATGTCATATTGCATTGATTTTCCATGTAACATATCCATGTTCCATATATATATTATATCCATATGTATTCCATATATTGTACATGCATCAATTGTTTTTGTTTTTGTTTTTGTGAGCTGATAGGTGGACAAATAAAATATTTTCTTTTATATATTTTGGAGAAGGGACAATTAATTGATAAGATTTGCCTCACTTTTTGAATGGGTAGCTCAATTTTTGAATAGGTAGTAGGACACACATGATTTTTATTAAACTTTTTTGAAAGACCAAACTCCACCTTTTGAAGTTTGGATATTGTAATCTTGAAATTGGTGGATTCTTTCACTCTAAAATTTAAGGAAGATATAGTCCAACAAGTTGACTAAATGATCCTACACTTAAATTCATTAAAGTTAAAAAAAAGATGAAGATTCCAACTTGGATTTGAAAACAAGTATTTTGAAGCAATTTTGGGCTTCAAAACACTGCAATCCATTAATCCCTATATGTCCACGGGTTTTTTTGAGTTTCTTAGAATTTTCTCTAAATTGAACCAAAAATCAATAGCTCAATAACTTATATCAATCTTTTTGGAATTGTAACCATACAAATTCAAACTAGACATATTAGGGATCACATAGGGAAAAAAATATCACTTATGGATTAAAAGATTAGAATGTTTGATCATGAGGGTGTTAAGACTACAAAAATGATTTGGAGTCTTTCAATCCTCTTTTCACATGTCAAATCTAAAAAGTTGGTCACTCAAAAAATATGACGATAAAGGGCCTAACATGTATAACCCCAATCAATTTACGGCTTCTCAAAATCTACTCAATAATTCTTTTAAATGAACTTCTAATGTGATTTTTCCTCCAAGATCTAGTGTATTTGAGGCTCATTTCTAAGAGCCCTCAACACTACGGAAAGTCAAGATTGCAATGGACCCCCTTGCACAAAATCTTGAATAGAAAAATCATAATCATTAATTTTCAAATTGGATTGTTTGATGCTAAAAGTAGACTTCAAAAAGAATTTTTCAAAAATATAAACTACTAAAAATAGCAACTTGGTTGGGTTTCATTTAACTTCAAAGTATTGTGGACACCAAAATTTGGTGCCTTGAGCACTTAGGATTTAACTTAAAATTAACAACACTGTAAACCTTAAAACTACCATATTTTGTATCCTCACTCATCTTCTAGCCACTACACTAAAATTGGTAAATAGTGTTGGCAACACTAATTGTCACCGACGACACTAATTGTGATTTGCAAGGTTAGTGTTAGATCATTATTTACGCATTCTAACACTATTTTAGCTCTATAGTAAAATTTGGTCATTTCAACATTTTAATGAGAGTGCATTTAGTGTTAGATGGGAACAAAATATAGAAGTTGGAATGGTGGGAGAAAAGCGTTGTATGAAATGTGGAAATAAGCAATGAGATGCTGGAATGTTGAAATTGACACTTAAATGCACAATGAAATGCTGGAATGCTGGAAATGCAATAATAAACAATAAAATGCTGAATTGATGAAATAGACAATGAAATGTTGAAATGCTGAAATATTTTATAGTGTATGTATAAGTTGCTAAAAATAGCAAGAACCCAAAATACAACATAATAATCCTAGTTGTAGGCCAAAAATAAAAGAAAAAATATAGTAAAATATCGAAAATGATTTTTAAACTACACTATTCAAATTGGGCAGTTCTTGCCCTTGATAATTGCAAATGTTTTACAATTATCTCTTGGAGATGTGGAAACAATTGTCCTATACTCCAAGATCCATCAAGTTCTAATGCTAAGCCACAACGAATCATTGCTTTTCTAGCATAGGATATGTTGTCACCATCCACCTCTCGATTTAGCATCTTCTATACTATCAGCAGTCAATTGTAGAAAAAAACGTTTCCCAAGATTTGTCAACTTCCCTGACCATTGTCCATCTGCCCTGGGTGCATTTTGCCAAGCATTTTGTTGTATCAACTCAATTTTCTTGGCTTCCCACCATCTTGTCCATGCATCTTTGATTTTTGAAATGAAGAATGTATCTGCTGGTTGGCAAAGGTGAGTAGAACATGGAAGTAGATATTTCAGAACTGTGTTTTTGGCAGCTAGGACAACAGTCAATCTAGAAGTCACAATATATCTGCTACAATTACGAAGCCATATGATTTTCATACATTGATGAAGATCGGCTTGATATGCACGAGGTTCCAAAAAATATTTGGGGAAGATGGTTTGGTCCATCCAACCTTTAGGGCCTGTTCCAGGGTTGTCATAGTGGACGGGTTCAGGTGATTGGACGGCACGGACGGACAGGCGAACCGGACCGGACAACTAGATGTCTCGGACAACCCGGACGCCTTTCATTTTTTCAATTTTCGAATTGACAACTCGCTGCCACGGTAGCGGTCCACGTTAGAATCAGGGCGCAGATGTGAAAGTCGGGGCGTGGACGTCAGGGCGCGGATGTCATCGTCAGAGCGGGGACTTTACAGGGCGCGGACGGATTCATCAGGGCGTGGATGTCTGGTCAAGGCGTGGACGTCTCGGGGCGGACGCCTAGTCACGGGGCGGACGTTTTGGCACAAACGCCTAGACAAGGCGCGGACGCTTAGTCAGGGCCCGGATGTCTTGGCGCGGACGCTTGGTTAGGATGCGGACATCTTGGAGCGGACTTCTGGTCAGGGCACGACCGCCTGGACAGGGCGCGGACTTCTTGTCAGGGCGCGGATGTCTCGGCGCTGAAGTCTAGTCAAGGCGCGGACTTCTCGTCAAGGTGCGGACGTCAATTTCTTTGACGTTTTCAATTTTGAGAATTTTGGGGCGTGTAATATATCATTAGAAAGGTCTTCAAAATACCTTTCCAACAGTATATTACACGCCCCAAAATTCTCAAAAATCACATCGCAAATCAAAAAACAAATTTGTTGCCAAGATGCACTGTGCACAGAGTTGGCGACAAGGCGTGGACGCTTTGGTGAGGGCGCATTGACCGGCCGGGGATGTACTTTGGCCTGGGCGGAGACGTACATGTGTCGAGCGCGGACGTCAAGTTCTTTCTCATTTAGCGTCTGCATTTTTGAGAATTTTGGGGCGTGTAATATATCATTGGAAAGGTCTTCAAAATACCTTTCCAACGGTATATTACACACCCCAAAACTCTCAAAACTCCCATCACAAACCAAAAAACAAATCTGCTGCCAAGATGCACTACGCAGGGAGTCGACAACAGGGCGGGGACGCTTGGGCAGGGACACATTGACCAAGTGGGGACGTACTTGTGTCGGGCGCTGACGTCAATTTCTTTCTTGTTTAGTGTTTGCAATTTTGAGAATTTTGGAGCATGTAATATATCATTGGAAAGGTCTTCAAAATACCTTTCCAATGGTATATTACACACCTATAAACTCCCAAAATTCCAATCACAAATTGAAAAACAAATTTTGTTGCCAAGATAAAACACGCAAGGACTGGCGCAGATGTACGACAGGGACACTACAAGACCAGTCTACACCATGGCAGCACTTGGTTCTCCTAGGGACTCACTCATTCAATGATCCATAGGATTCTTCTCTCAAAGTTAGAGAACAATAAATTCTATTGCTAGCTACTGAAATTAGTATTTTTTTTTTTAATATTCATTTAGAATAATACCTATCTCTAAAATTTGATGTAGTACGAATTGTAAAAGAATCTGATAATAATTTTCCATTGTTATAACCTATAATACAACATGATAAGGGTCTTTGTTAGAAAATGACTTTGTGTATTAGGTTTGAATGTTGTGATTTCAACATTGTTTAAAAATTTAACTTTAGGTCATTTTGGTAGATAAAAAGAAGGATTTGCCATTTCAGTTGTTGAATTCAATACTAGAATTGCATCGGATTTACAATTTTACATCAACCAATTTATTCAAATTTTTTTAAGCATTTCTTTTTATTAATTTAGTGGATATATAGAAGAATTTGTTTTTAAATTAGTAAATTGAACATTGGGTTCATTGGGATTTTATTACATCAATTTTGTTTAGTTTAGTTTTAAAGAAAAATTGAGTTGCTTTATTGGATATACAAAAGAGTTTAACAATGTTATTGGTGAATTGAACGTTTGGTTTTGCAAAAATTCATAGCAATCATACTTTGTATTTTGTTTTTATTATAACTTTCAACAAAAAATTTATTGTTGAATTGAACATTGGGATTGCACAAATTCATATGAACCACATTATATTCTTTTGTTTTTTGTTCTTTGTGTTACTTTTGTGTTTTGATACATTCACATTTTGTTTATTTTTGTTTTGTAGGTACATTAAAGAGTTTGACATTTACATGATTAAATGAAACATATGGGTGCATATATAAGACAACTCTAAGTCTTTAATCTCATAGTTCTTACAATTTTAGAAATTTTCATTGTCAAATGCTTTGAGGAAATAACACAATGTATTCTAGGCCACGGAACTAAAACTTTGCCTTGAAGGATTTACTCCCATTGGAAAATGAGAGTAGGTGAACGTCTTGATTTGGGCACTTAGTGATCTAAGCATGGTGCAAGAATGAAGTACTAACAATAGAAGTCAATCCGCCTCGAAATTTGTGGAAGAATCCTATGTTGAAAGACTTGTAAGGAAAAGTCCCTTCCCCTCCCTATAAATCCCTTCTTTCCCTCATTCCATCAATTAAATTCTCAAGCCTTTTTTGAGATAAACCTTTCCAAAATAAATAAATAATAATAATAATAATAATAATAATAATAATAATAATAATAATAAAATATTATTATTACTATTATTATTACATGAAATGTTTGAGGCTTCTACCCACTAATGTCTTCTCTCCCCCATTCCATCAATTAAATTCTCAAGTCTTTGCTAGAATAGACCATTAAAAATATATATACAATAGAATTTTGAAAGATATTTTCCAACAAAGGCTTGAGAATTCCATTGATGGAATGAGGGAGAGAAGGGATTTGTGGGGAGGTGAAGAGACTTTTCCTTACAAGTCTTTCAACATGGGAATATGGGATTCTTCCACAAATTTCGAGGCGGGTTGACTTCCATTGCTAATACCTCATTCTTGCACCATCATTGGATCACTAAATGCCCAAATCAAGACGTTCACTTACTCCCATTTTTCAATGGGAGTGAATCCTTCAAGGCAAAGTTTTAGTTCCATAGAACCGTGGCCTAAAACACATTGTGGTTTCTCTTCACAAGCATTTAGCAATGAATTGTTGAAATAGATTTGGTATAATTTTTATATCTAAAATACAAAGAATTCTATCTCAACAAAAGCATGAAAATTTAATTAATAAAATGAAAGAGAATAGAGATTGGTGGATTGAAGCCTCAAACATTTCATATTTTATTTTTTTGAAGGATTTTTGTCAACAAAAACTTGAAGATTTAATTGAGGAGAGAAGGGATTGAGAGGTAGAAGCCTTAAACATTTTATATTTTATTCTTTTGAAGGATCTATGTCAACCAAGGATTCAAACTTTAATTGACGAGAGAAGGGATTGAGGGATAGAACCCTTAAACATTTTATATTTTATTCTTTTGAAGGATCTATGTCAACCAAGGATTCAAACTTTAATTGACGAGAGAAGGGATTGAGGGGTAAAAGCCTTAAACATTTCATATTTTATTTTTTTGAAGGGTCTATGTCAACAAAGGCTTCAAACTTTAATTGAGGAGAGAAGGAATTGATGGATAGAAGCCTCAATCATTTCATATTTTATTTTTTTGAAGGGTCTATCTCGACAAAGACTTGAGAATTTAATTGATGAAATAAGGGAGAGAAGGGATTTGTGGGGAGGGGAAGGGACTTTTCCTTACAAGTCTTTCAACATGGGATTCTTCCATGAACTTCAAGGTGAGTTGACTTCCATTGCTAGTACCTCATTCTTGCACCATACTTGGATCATTAAGTACCCAAATCAAGACGTTCACCCACTCCCATTGCCCTATGAGAGTGAATCCTTCAAGGCAATGTTCTACTTGCGTGGTTTACAATACATTGTATTTTTTCTGCTCAAGCACCTTGCAATGAAATTATTGAAATAGGTTCGCTATATTTTCTATATCTAAAATACAAAAGATTCTATTCCAACAAAGGTTTGAGAATTTAATTGATGGAATGGGGGAGAAAAGAGATTGGTAAATAGGAGCCTCAAGCACTTCATTTTTTCTTTGAAAGGATTTTCCAACAAAGGCGTGAGAGTTTAATTGATGGAATGGAAAGAAAAAGGATTGGTAGATAGAAGCCCTCAAACATTACATAAGGCATTATTCGTTATATTTGAACAAATGATAGTCTCAATTTTATCCTCGAGTCGAAGATAAATAGTTATAACTATTCAATTTTGAGACTATTTGGAAATTTGAGACTTTAAAATATTATTATGTATAAAAACCTTTCATTGCCAAAAGATTGCAGTCTCAACTTATCCTCGACTCGAGGATAAATCCATACAATTGTTTTAGGGCAAAAGTCTCAAAATCTGTCGATTGTCCAATTATAATGGATAAGGCCTTACATGTATATATATTTTTAATGG
>OX579640.1:22018421-22040582 GCA_951230915.1 Antitrichia curtipendula | reverse complement strand
TTCCCTTGTAGTGATGGAAAAATTAGACTCGCATTTTCAGATGTACTGATTTTTGTAAGCCAATCAAAGTTCAAAGGTTCAGTTTGAGTTCACCAAATTGCATTTGATGGTTGCAACTTTGGGGGCTTGTATCTCCTTCATCCAATGTTATTTTTCAATCAAACTTATTGGTTTATGTTTCCCTTGAAGTCTAGATATTGTAGCAAAATTTGCATGTCAATCTAAGTTGTTTTGAATATTTGGGAGCAATTCGAAGTTCAAAATCCCAACATTTTTGGATTACAATGAACTTTGGCGACTTGTTTCTTCTTCATACAATGTCCATTTCCAAAAAAATGGAGGAGAAAGTTGCGTATACTAGTCTAGTTTGTGTGGCTAAAAGTTATGAGTCATTGAGAAGCATTTTAGTTGAAGGAGGTTCAGCTTTAGATGGGTTTTTTCAACTTTTCCTGCTATTTTTTACATTTCAAAGCTATTTTGCTCACAATGAGTCAATTGAATGATATTTTCTTTCACCAATGTGTTTGTATTCAAGCTTTAAATCACTATACAGTTAAATTTTTTTTCATTTGAGTAGGTTTCAAAACCAAGTTTCACCTCCAAATGTGTTGCTACTAAAATTTCAACATCCTATTTCTACACTAAAACATTTTTACCTTGTAATCTATGTGGCCATATGACTCCAAATTTTATTCATGTCAATTACAATACATATACTACAAGATTGTACATTTTAGATTTCTTTACTTTAGTGACAGAGCACTACAAGGGAAACAGTGTCCTATTTGACAGTAAATTTGACAGAATTCTGTCAACTCTGTTGTAGATTAGGAGTACTTGATTTGGACATCTAATTGACAAGATTATGTTAATTCGGTTGTCATTTCGGACAAAAATATACGTCATCAAATACACGTCATCGTGCTTTTTCACCAAAAAAATTGTAATTATTTTTGCCACGTAGGAAGGACTGCCAATTTTTCACATTCGCAACCAAAACATCTTTACCTAAAAAATAAGTTAAAGTTTCAAAAGTACATTATGCATTTTAGAATTGGACTTGCATAACTTTAAACACTACTTTCAAGATTACTTTGCTAAATTGACACTTCAACTTCGAATGCATCTCACTTTGAAATTAGAAATGGTAAGAAGAAAAGTGCTTTATTCAAGTGGATTGGTAAGAGGTAAGACAAACCATATGGAATATGTAAATGAGGGTTAGAAGCTCCACCGCTCATAGTTTAGAAACAATGATTAAAGTGGAATTTCAGACCTAATTTTAACATAGTAGAATACAAAATTTTCTTAAACTTTGAACTAAGAAAATTTGGTATTTCAAACCAAATTTTATGTCCAAAAATCCGTTTGAGATTTGAATCTTCCAATCAAAAGTTATAAGCAAATTTTAGTAAAGATGTTTGAAATTGTAAAAACAAATGTCCCTTCCAATCCCTCACTGAAATTTGTCTATAACTTTTGATGGAAAGATTCAAATCTCAAACGGATTTTTGGACATAAAATTTGGTTTGAAATAACACATTTTCTTAGTTCAAAGTTTAAGAAAATTTTGTATTCTACTATGCTTAAATTAGGTCTGAAATTCCACTTTAACCATTATTCCTACTTAATTTTCACTAAACTATGAGCGGTGGAGCTTCCACTAGATATCCCACATGGTTTGTCTTACCTCCCTACCACCCCACTTGTATAAAGCACTTGTCTTTTCGTCACCGTATATACCATGGTAAACACTATAATTGACAGAAAAATTGACAAGATTTTGAAAGAGGTTGCAATATGAACCATGTTGACAGAGTGCCAAGTTCCAAAAGTTATGTTGGTCATTTTGGACACTTTTCTGTCAAAAATACAGTCAATTCGGGCCCATTTCCCTTGTAGTGTTTCTATCTAATATCTAAAAGAATGTTGAAATTTGAAGCAGTACTATAATATTTCATTTTGCTACTTTGGCACTTTATAAAAAATGAAAAAAAGGACTTGATGCAATCTTTTCTTTCTCTTGTAAATCCAATAACTTTCTTTTCCTAATAGTTAAATGTTCCATTCCTTTCAAAATGTAGTTTTTACATGATGTTTAGCATGAATTCACTCTTCAAGAATTATTTGACAATTAAATAGAATTTGTAGATTTGCATTCAAGATATTCTTGTTGTGTTTTTGGTTGTTGTGCAAGCTCTTTATAGTAGTTTATGCCACGGGCATTATGTTCCACATCCTACCTGAGACGTTTGTTTATGTTATCTCCATAAAGAGGACGCATGTGCAAAATTGCATTGACAAAGAGAGTTTTGAATGATTTCCTAAAGTGGATACCATTGACCATGCTTTGGAGACTTCAATATTTATGTAAAAATTAGCATTGTCAAAGTCTTTGGAGACCTTGTTGGAGACAAAATTGAGGCCCTCTAACCTTCATTCAGGCATCACTTGTAATGCATATAACAACAAAGTCCTAGTTTTTTTTAATGTAGATTATAATTCAAAATAATTTATTTATTTTTTAATTTAATTATTCTTTAGTTTATATATTATTTGAAATTGAAATGACTATGATTGATCAATACTATGAGTCATTTTTGAATATTATAAGGTTGGTATCCAGCATGGGTCATGTAAATCTACATCACTTCACAACTCTATTTTTGGTGCTTTATTTATAATAATTAGGGCAAATTGATGCACATTGCAAAGTCCTTTTTACAATAACCTTGGTAGTAGATTGGGTGTGTAGTGCACAAACAATGTAGATTCATATATTTAGAATGAGCTTTCCACTATTCTAAAGTATTGTCTAATATTAATAAAGTTAATTATATTAAGATAGTATAAACTCATTCTAATTGTGTCAATAAAATAATAATAATTATATGTGAGGATAATCTAAAATCCTCTTTCAATTGCTATTTGAATGATTTCTTGATCTTTAAGGGTTTTCTATATTGAGTGGTTTAGGATTGACAAAAATTGTTTAAAAAAGAATAGATGATTTTTTAAATTATAAAAAAATAATTTTAAAATGATAAATCTTGCAAAACATTTCTATCTTAAAACACATGTTGGACCACTCTTCCAACTTTTAGCTAAATATTTGGGAGGAAATGCCGACCCTTACTTACGGATATGGTAATAAGAAGCATGCTCACAAGCTTATTGGGATGGTTTTGTAAGATGTGTTTACCTTGTGCTGCAAAGGAAATGAACCTCCCCAAACCGCTCCACTCACTCACCACCTGAGTTTCCATTGGTTTCCATTGTGAATGTTTGCCTTTGAAGCTTCAATGGTGAAGTAACCTAATTTTAATTGAAAAATTGCGATGGCTATGGAACTCGAATCAGTGTTTTCCCAAAGCCAGCCCTCGCGACTCTGTCTCCCGACCTTGCGATTTTAGATTTGTTCCGATGGAGACCGGAACGAAGGACTTTTAATTTTCGAAGTGGCGAATGCTTTTTAGTATCGTTAGTGCAGTTGAAGTGGGAGATGGTGGAGAGAGTCGGGACGACGCTCTAGGGTTTGCGGCACACGGAGTTCGGTTGCGATGGACGACTACGGGGACGGGTACCCCGTGGTGCAGCAGCCGCGAAAGTATGGCGTGCTGAAAAAGAAGAAGAGAGTGGACATGGAGCCGGAGCCTTTTGTTCCCGTGATGCAGCAGCCGGCGTCTCGGGGTCACGGGGTTTTGAAGAAGAAGAAGCAGCAGAAGATGGTGGAGGTCGGACATATCGAGGCGTCGCCAATTTACGAGCCTCCTGTTTTCGATCCTCCGCCGCCGGTGTATGATCTCCCGCGGTCCGGGGTGTTGAAGAAGCGGAAGATGACGAAGCCTCCGAGGCCTAATCTTGTTTTGAGAGGTGAGATTAGTATTTTGCTTACTAATTTATTTCATTCCTCGTGATTGATGAATGATTCAATAGTTTGAAAACATAATGTAAGTTGAATATACAGTCAAAAGTGATGAGGCTTGTGATACAGCGATTTTGGCTTTTTCGGATTGCTGGTGTGGTTTCGGATTTTTTTTTTTCGTTTTGGAGTTGAATTTTAGTTGCGTGTTCGCTGCAGTGGATGATTCGGCCACGGAATCGGAAGGCGATGGCAATGCGCGAGAAGTTACTGTTGCAACGGTGGCACCACCAGCAAGGGCTCCGAAGAAAGAGCCTCGTGCGAAGGGAGTATTGAAACGGAAATCGGTCAATCTCGAAGGTCAAGTCAAGAATGAAGTGACTCCACCTCCTGATCATCCTCCCGTTGTGGAGGTGCAGCAACCTAAAGGTGAAATTTCGTACTTGATGCTCTGATCATCTTGGCTCTCACTGTCGTACAGGTTAATAATCTGGAATTGATATTTAATGTTTGTTGTTTATGATGTAATGCCATATGTTTGGACTCAACGTTAATGTGCATCTACTCTGGTCATGATTGTCGCTGGAAACTGGAAAGGGCGAGACGAAGATGTTTCCTTTGTTTTTTTGCAATCACTTCGGTTGGAAATAGTAGCAGAGAGACGGTATTGTTGGAGTTAAAGGCTAGCAGGGTCTTCTCATTAACCTATTGAATTATTTAGTGCGTGGAATTCAGACAATATCCCTCTTTAGTAGGTTTAGGTTCTGCTTACAGAACTTTATGCTCAGTTTAAACTTGCTGAGTTAAATAGGAGATTGATTATCGGTTCAGAAAATTGATGCTGTTAATCGACATGTCTTTCGATCTCTTATTATTGACTGTTTTGGTGGTGGTGTTGCAGCTGGTGATAGGAGAAAGACGATGATCAAAGACCTGGCAGCATCCTATCGGAACGATTGCCAAACTTACTGCAGACAGCTCTTGCAATTGCAGCGTCAATGGCGACAGGTCTGTTGCTTCTCACTTTTTGTGAATCCCAGAGGTCACAGTATTATAAAGTCTGGTTTATGTATCTATTAAGTCGCCGTAATTCGCCGTAATACCGAGATTAATCCTTGGGCTCAGTAATTCGTTAAGTAATCTACTTTTAAAACTGTATTTGGTTGCTCTTCATCGAGTTCGAAGCGAATTCAACATCTCTTAGTTTGGTCATTTGAAACGCAGGAAGTATAGAGCCGCATGATAATCATGGATATTGAGTTGAAACCAGAAACTGATGCTTCATGATGGTTTGTTACACTAATCAGCAAGAAATACCAATTCTTCCTCAAGCTCCAGCAGAAACTGAAAACACTCGAAGGTCGTCAGTGTCCAAGAAGGATGGTTCACGTAAAGGAGGCGCAGCTGGGCGGAAACCGAAAAGCGCTAATGGTGCAGTCAAATCAGAAGGTATAGTTTCTTTAACCTTGTTGTAACGTTTGAGAGTGGAGAGGGCAATAAATTTTGATCACTGTTGGTTTTGTGCCTGTGAATCACCGACATGCCTTCTATGCTCTGTCCTGATAACTTCGTGTTTTTTTCCAGATAACGATGAAGCTCCATTGCAGCTAGTGAATGGCAAGATGCCACTACGTAGGCGTGTGGGATGGCGAGCTAATGAACGGGAGGCACTTCGACGAGGATTGCTGATGTTTGGTTTGGGGAGATCTGAAAAAGTTCGAAGCATCATGCGAACTCTGCTGAAGCTTTCTCGCCATGGTCTTGGAGACATAGCGGACTCATGCTGGGAGTTTGTGAAATGTTGTGGAACCTATGCAGAGCCCAAAGAAAGGGAATATGCAGAGAAACGACTACTTGACGCCCAGGATCATGGAATAGAGATGGGTAAGCATAGAAAGGTCTTATGCTCTAGATCGATGCCTGCTGTCTGTTCTGTCCGTTTTTCGATGGACTGATATTGACTAAGATGTTTTACGTGCAACTTCTTCGGGGTCAAGTAATTTTCTTCGAGTGCAGTGATTCACTATTTGCTATCAGGCGTCAATGCTGGCGGAGTTCATTTCTTAATTGTTCTTTTCCTCTAAAAATTAATCTAAGAAATAATAATTAGTTTGCTCTATACCTAATTTTCTGGTCTCGTATTAAACCTGGACATATTTGGATGGTTCTCATATATCAAGCGGTGTTTTTAATTTACCTTAATCAGTGCAAGTGCCGCTGATCTAATGAAATCCCATAACCCTGCTACACAGTCCTTGTCGGAAATTTGTTTTATATGTAGTTTGTTTTTGGTAATTCCATGAACATAGAACTTTGGTAGACTATATGGATTCAGTGATTCAGTGCTTGCTGACACTGTTCTAATAATTTTTGTTCGGTGCCTCTATTACAGGCCCAGAGGTAACCGAGAGAGTGGGTGAGTTTGACAAAGTGGAGAAAAATGCCTCAGTCTGGCTGAAGCGATTGAAGCTTCTGGATAGCCTTGCGGACGTGGTTAGAATTTGTGCAAATAAGGAGACTCGTGAAGCTGCATACAGAGCTATCGATCTATTGAGAGATGCCAGCGTCCCTCACGAAGGATGGGGAAGAGAAGCGGACTTGGCTTTGCTGGCTGGAGTTTACAAGCATGGTTTTGGCAATTATGAGTCTTTGCGCAAAGATGAGCAGTTTGCAGAGACTTTTACAAGAACATTCAGTGCACCTGGTCTAGCTGTAAGTAACCACATTTTTGACATGTCAGAATAGCTAACCGTGCTTTTGGCTTTACACTATGCTAACAACTGGACATTAGTGCACATAGACTTTATGTGCAAGCTGTTGCATCAGACCTCTCAGTTCTATGTTGAGTTTTCAAAGTAATTATGAAGCTACTCTGTATTTCATTTATTACTTCAAATGTCATGATATTAGGTTGGTGTGATGCAAGTTGGTTACCTGGTTGGTGGTGAAGTCTCCGCATCATGATGAACTAATGGAATTATGAGTGCTAATTATTCGAGAGGAGCGCTAAAAGTCATATCCGGTGCTGTTTTTCTCAGGATCTTGGAGGTAGTGGTGGAGATGATATAGATCTGCAACCGTCTAGCAGGTTCGGCCATGCATAATCATTTTCTTGCTTGCTGTGTGGTTACCACTGATATGGGTGTTTAGCAGAAGGATCGTTCACCTTACATCCTAATCTACGTAGCTTTTTGTCTTGCTCCTTCGTGCAACCCACACCTATGTTTTCTCCCATTTTAAATATTCTTTTCTTGGTTGTTTTGATGGATTGTCAGTCACATCGCTTTATCTGATCTCTGTGTTATTTATGCAGAGAGAAACCGGATTGGCCAGATGCAAATACTTTGACACGCAGACTCAAGCGTCTAGTGGATCATATTACTCGAGTTGGTCAGCAGGTACTTGCTTCCTCTTCATGTGTTCTATAATTGTTCTGAGTAGACATCCCCACATTCTTACTAATAGAATGTTGTACTTTTATTTGTTTTTGCTTCCCCACTATCTTTCAAACTGTAGTCTTTTAAGAGAAGCTATCTACTTGTTCCAGTTATGTTCCACTGGTTTATGAGTGAAATTGAAATGGACCACCTTGCACAATATATCATGAATTTTTAGTGGAGCTGTGTCTTGGTTGACCTTATTGTTTTTTAGGAACCTTTACTTTGGGGGAGTGGTATTGTGCATTGGTTATTGGACTGATGGTTTTACCTGAGAAATTTTCCATAGTAGTTTAACTAGGCCTTTACCTTCATCCATGCAAGGTGAGATGTGGAAAGAGGTTGGTGTTAAGAATGATGCTTATTTTGTTTGACTTGAAAGGTATTCAATTGTGTGGTAATGAAGTGATTTTTTGGGTGACCGAGGGCAACATTTTCCACCCATGTGCAGCTTCTCGTGAGTTTTGTTTTTGCTGAATCTGGCATGTATATGTTACTTTCTCAGGCAAACAAGGCGCCTAAGGCTTCTGAAACACCGCATGTACCACGGTCACAAAAATGGAGCAAAAGGGACAAGATGGAATACCTTAGACAACTGATGCGTTGGGGCCTGCCTCTGGTATTAATTCTCTGTTGAATACAAGATTTTGATGTGCTTCTTATGTTTGAGCCTTTTGAGACTAACTTCTGGTTGAGCTGCTTTTCTCTTAAGGATCGATTAGAATTTGCAATTATTGAGGAACAGAGGTTTGTTCATATAACGCGTGCTTTCAGTAATTGAGGGTTCAGAGGGAGCTGTGAAGCTCTACCCAGCAAATCGACCTTTTCAATTTGAATATGCGGCAAGTGACGGGTGGTAACATGTTGAATAGGGCTATGATAGTAGTTTCTCGATGTGTCATCGTTTTTCTTAGTACTGAGTTGCCAATTTTTTGTGGGTGATTATGTTCGGCAGGCACCGGGGAGAGGTAAAGTGAGGTGGCAACTGTTGACAGAGAGATCGAGCAATACATCTCTGAAGAAGCGAGATGATAGTAGTCTGGAAGCCTGTTATCGTGATATTTTTAGGGAGATGAAGCATCTTGTGGATGGTCCTGAAGCTGGAATGGAGGATGGGATGGAGAAGTCCAATGGCAAGGCAAGACACAGTTTCAAAGCCTACTTCTTTATAGCAGCAGACCTTGTAGTCACCTACAGAAAATTTCTCAAGTGTTGTTTTATTATCTCTTAGTTTAGTTTCTTTCAAGCACTTCTGGATGATCTGTTTGGTTCCTGTACTACTGTGTTGGGATAGTTTTCATCAAAGTTTTCATCTTTAATGGCAGAGAAAGAGAAACTCTGCGACAAGGAAGCCTGCTGTTAAGACTCCAGCGTTCAATGTTCTTGAGCAATCGGCATTTAGTCCAACTGTCCCTCAGGAATCAATTGGACCTCCTATCCTGAACGAGAAAAGCGCGGTGTGTGTTCCTTCATGGTACTTGATTCTTGTGAGTGCATTTTCTTAATTTTGAAATGCTGAAGTCAAGCAAGGCGCTAGTTTCATTGTTACACTTGCTATTCCTTTTTCAGGTTAGGTTGAAAGAGCGACTGGATCTGCTTGATACATTGCGGCAGGTGCCAGAGACTCTTCAGGATGAGGATTGGGACACCTTAGGCCTTGCTTTGCATCATGGTCATGATATGCCATCTTGGTGGGAGGCTGGCTACCATGACAACTCACTGGTCAAGGTACCAAGCTAAACCTTATTATGTACTTGATGCTATCTGATCTTAGACACGATGTTATCATTCTAGAAGTTTATCATTTGGGGGTTTGTTTTGAACGCGATGATTAGCTAATGTCTGCTGCGTTCGAGCTCTCGCTGCGCAGGGAGTACTGCAGTATGGATATGGATCTTGGGATGAGATTTTTGCTGATGAAAGCCTGGGCTTCCCTGACGATATTGGTAAATCATCTTCTCTTACATTCGACGCACACTTGGGTTCAGTGTTTTCTGGGAAGAAGAGCACGCAAAACTGTTTTATCTATCTTATCTCCATAATTGTTGCCTTTTTTCATAGTTGAAATTAATGAAGTCTGTCATTTAAGGCCTTGACATCTGAAGATTTTAAAGACAGTGTCTTTTTAGTGAATTCTTAGAAAAATTGCCTTTCCATTTACAGTTAACAGACCATTTCCGTTGAGTTTAGAATTCTGATTTGCTTTCTTTTGGTTCTTTTTTATTCGATTTATTTCCCATCTATTTTCGGCCTGCTTCTCATCTCCTCATCCAGCAGATAGATACGTTTCAAAATATTCATGTGGTTTTGACCCGAGCATTGCTGCTATTTGTGGCAGTTGTGAGGGATCCGGAAGATGGACCACCGGCTTTAGCGAAACCAACGTCCAAGGCGTGCATAAAGAGGGTGAAGTTCATTGTGAACAACTTGCGACGCTACTTACGCAAGCTCAAGGTACGAAGTCTATTTACTTATTATTTTTGACAGCTTCTGTCAGAGTAGTACTTTAACTCAATAATTCAAAAAAGAAAGTTTCTTATATTGTGAACATTCAGGTGCTGCAACCACCGCGGAGGAAGAAGTCCACTCCTGAAGTGAAGGAGCCGAAGGAACCGAAGGAGGTGAAGCGTTTTAAGTATGCCCGTGCAGTGGAAGTCGCTCGGGATTCTTCGAGCAGACCTATTTTGCCTCTTGTTTTGACTGATCGTCTGAAGCTAGCACATCTTGTAAGTGACCGATCTTTGAAGTTCCGGTGGGTCTTTGAAGACTTCTATCATGTGCCCATCAGCATTTTGTAGCAGCCTTAGAATGTGTTGGTCATGGTAGATTATTACTGCCGCATCACTGCAGGCCTCACAGTTGATGTGGTTTTGACCATTGTATAAAAGAATCCTTACCAAACGTGGGAACCTCAACTTCCCTTTAGCTGATCATTTCGTAAATTTTGTTTCAACAGGGGAGAATCGAGCCAGATAGGCCAGGGTTTCACACTGAACGCCATATCTTTCCTATCGGATTCACCACTCTCCGAGATCATGCGAGTATGATTGATCCAAACGGACGGACAATCTATACTTGCACTATCATTGACAATGGGGGTCCAGGGCCTATATTTCGTGTATATCCTGAAGATGACCCTAACATTCTGATAGAAAGAGATTCTGCCTCTGGTGCGTGGGTTGTTGTGTGCGCTGCTGTAAACAAAGTGCGGGGCATTGAACGTGAGAAGGTTAGGTCTTCCATCGGTTAATACTTTTGCCTTTTGTGCACTACTTGTTTTGCTGGGCATGGCGTTCCTTCGTATGACTTTGAAGTCGTATTCAATTACGGTTGATGCAAGTGCTTGTTGGATTTACTGCTGTTTTATGGAGAAAGAAAACCTGTGTGGGGATGAAATATTTGCAACGTCAGTTAGAATCAACTTGTTATTTTATAGTGTAGTAGTCTTCAGGTTAGTTCTGTTGATCTTGTAGATCCTTTGCTGTTTCCTTTTGGGAACACGATTGTTTAGAACGAGCTGACATCAAGTATGGGGCTTTTCAGGTCACTGTAAGCGGAACGGAGATGTTTGGGCTGTCCCATCCAGAAGTATGTCGTTTGATACAGGAGTTGCCCGGGGCCGAACTCTGTAAAAATTTCCGCCCTGAATTATCCTTTTCTAGGTTTGGTCCACAGGTGGTGGCAAGACCGTCTGGCGAGGAGTTGAGCCTATTAATGCATTCAGGCAGTACATTTGGTGGAGAAATGGACCGTGTGTTGGGAAGGAGGCCTGCTTTGCCTTCCTCAGATTTTGAGGTGGATGAAGGCGGTAGCGGGAGGGATGAAATTCCTCTGTCACGTTGGCACGTGAAAGCCGTGGAGCCTAGACGAGGGAAAACGCTCCTTCGCTCTCCGTCACAACAATATCATGCAAACCAATCTCTGGAATTTGATGAAGGGGACGAAGAGGAAGACGACGAGGAGAATGAGGAAGACGAGAATGGAGACGGAGAAAGCACGGACGATGATGACTGAGAACGAGATTCGAGATAAGCGGCAAATACAAATTCTTAAGAAGAGCCTCCATTGATAGTTGTGATACAAGCTGCCCAGTAGCCTATCATTACAAGTTGGTTGGCTTGCCAATAAGTGATTTTTAAATGGCCCGAACCAAATTCGGAAGGTACCAAGGATGTAGTTGCAGCTCACTTTCACTCATAGTTGCAGTTGGTGTGCATAGATTTCTCATCTTTTGGCTTCTCGACAGCTCTCTGTTGATAATTTCACTGAAGTTGTTGTTTCACTACATTGCACCTGTAACATCTTTTAGCTGCAGTACATCCCTTCAGGCAAAAAGGTACATAGATATCCAAACATTTCTAATTCTATACCTAGATATGAATCTAGAATGAGATCTCAATGGCCGAGTCTGTGGCGTTCAATAGTACTTGCACTTCCAAGACTGCTCAGGATCGTGGCCGTTGGTGAGGGGCGAGAGACGTCGGTGCAGTGAGGAGTGGAACGCAGCCTCGCACAGGCTGTACAGGAACTGCAGCAGTTTTGGTGTTGAGTGGCAGAAAATGGCCGACTGGCGCTGAGTATCGTACGCCGGTTGCCAGTTGCGTTCCTGGCGTTAGCGGCAGCAGCGTTGATCGAAGAAATCGATGCTCTTTATGATGAGAGGTAGCAAGACGCCGCCGCGGTCACTCCCCTGTTAACACGCGAGACGTTAAGTACCCCCCTTCGAGCAATTCACGCGAGCTAGGCCCCAGCTTTGATGCGCATCCGCATCCGGGCTGCCCCGGCTCCAGCTGCCCCAGGAAGTTCGAACGTCTTCTTCCCGCCCTCACCTGTCCTCGCTTGCTTTGTTGCAAGTCTATTGTGATCCTCCAGTTTTCCCCTCGCTTGAGATTGATGAGAGACTCGAAGATGATGAGGAAAACTGGTCTGAATCTGAGCAGGTTGAGAGAACCCAGCAGGAGCTGTGCAACTTGTTGTGCTGCAACTACAAAATACCCCAAGTGCATTTTGGAAATCTTTTCGAAAGATTCAATTGTTACACGGAAGCCATTCAGAAATGTAGTTGGGTCCTAGCTTTCACCTCGGTGAAAGCTTGTTTATGAGGAAATTCTCAAACCCCACATGACCACATCTGGGTAGCAGATTGCACGTCTTGGTCTCGGGGGCTGTGATTCTTTCTTACACAACTGATTGTTGTTGGATTCTAATGGTTGGTTGAGTTCACGGGCTTGAACGCTAAGTTTGTTGAATGCTAAGTTTGTTGCTTTTCCAACTTCTACTTGGGGTCGCAACCACAACTACAAGGTTCTTGATTGAGCATGTTTTCATTTAGAGCATCGTTCAGTTATATTTCATCATTTATCAAGCCCCTCTTGCAAGGGTTGAAGGCATTGTGCAGTTCATGCTGTTTTTAATCTCTTCTCATTGAGATGGAGTGTGAGCAAGGAAGTCCAGGAGAAAGGCTGTGACATGCTTTCTTCTCCTTTGCCAATAATAAAGATGAATTCACTTTGCAAATCATAATTAGCAACCTGCATCTGGAAACACCCAAGCGCCTCCATCCACAACGCCAGGCTTACTCTTCCTTTGTTCTTCTTCCATCAGTCATCGCTCTCTCTCATCAATCGAGTCTCTCGTCGTTAATCTCAGGTGAGGGGAAAACTGAGGATCGCAAAAGTGTTGCAACTAAAGCAAGCAAGGAGGACAGGTGAGGGCGGGAAGAAGACGTCCGAACTTGCTGGGGTCGAACTTCCAGGGTCAGCTGGAGCCAGGGCAGCCCATCGCTTCACATGTGTCCATCTTGTATTTTAGCTTTCATTTTCACCTATAAGTGCCCAAATGGCCCGAACTCTCCAAAGTGGTCTCTTCTTTTTTTAGAGGAGTTGAAATATCTTGTAGGAAGCTTTCCTATTTGTAGCGTACACAATTAGGCATTCAGTTGATCATCGAAGCATGTCATGTGTCGCAATTCTAGTAAAAGAGTTTCTTACATTTTGAATGTTTAGATTATGCAACCCTATCAGAGGAAAAAAAATATGGGCAATTTTGTTAAAATCGCAAATGTCCTTAACTTTGGCAATTTTTGCCGGGCAGTCTGAAATCTAAATCGTTCCTAGATGCTGAAATCTACATTTTTTGTAGAAGCCACTTTCACAATTCAGACTGCACAACCTAAAACATAATTATACCAATCCTAGAATTTAAAATCTATAGGAATCCAAGATTTTTTAAATCTATACTAGTACTAGATATCACCTTTATGGTTCAGACAGGGCGGTCTGAAAATGGCACACCAAATATTTAACAAAATTCCCCATAAGTCCACCCTCCTTTTGGCTCCTTCCAAGTCAGAAGTAAAGTGTTTCTCGTAGGTAGTGGAAGTTGCTGGGGAATCTTCTAGCTGACCTACTTCCCCTATGGGTTAAACTGATCTTTTGAAACCTGCAAATCTCGTGAGTGACTATCTTTTGGTCATGCCAGATTTCTGGATCTTCGTTTAGAATTATACCGTTGCTGTTTGGATGTCGTCTGATTCTTATGTGTGTACACTAAATACACATCAAATGCTGTGGACTACAGTAATTACGAGAGTAATATATTTTTCAAATTTAGTGGTGCTTTCGACCACTAGTATCCAGCCTCCTTGAATATTGTTGCTGCGAGCCACATTGATTTTCACTCACTGTGAATGAACACCCACAGGATATGGTGTAAGGTAGCTGACCGACCTCTTTCCGACCACTACCTTTATTTTTTGTTAGTTAGACTGCTTTGTTTTCGATCAGTTGTGGTTTAGGGTGACAGCTCACGTGGTTAAGTGAAAGCTCAAGCAGCACAAAGGTCGGGGAGGTGTACATTGAAAGCATACAATGGTCATAAGATGTACACTGGAAGCCACAATTATCACCTACTTTGAAGCATGGTCGATTTTGTAATCAGCCTAGGGTTGAAAATGCCATGCCCTATATAACAAGAATGGGTTGAATATAATCTTTCCAAAAAAATTCATAATTATTTTATTTTTGAGGGAAAAAAAAGGAACAAATTCTGGAACCCTCTTCAAATCTAATTCTCCAAGGGGGTGTTTTGCCCTCACCAAATGCATACCGGAAATGCGGTATATTGCTTAAACGGTCGGAATGAGGTCGGCTACCTTAGTTTTGTGGACATTTTTTCTGATGTCTTGCTAGAATATGATGGTTTAGTAGGTGCTGACATCCAGTTTGGGGCTTATCAGGTTGCTGCAAGCGGAATGGAGATGTTTGGGCGGCCCCATCCAGATGTATGTAGTTTGATACAGAAATTGCCAGGGGGGCAGAGCTGTGAAAAGTTTCCGATCTGAATTATCTTTCTCTAGATGTGGCGAAGAGTGGTACTTCTGAAGGCTTTCAGACAATGCGTAAGGACCTTGTGTTATTAATCGATGCAGACAAGGGACTGATGCGGCTGAACTCACCTTCGTCATCCCTTCTGGTTGTTGGACCTCTGCGTTGCATTTGGCAATTGAAGGGTACTCAGAATTTGTAGCCAGTACCAATCGCAGTTGGAGTTAATAAAGAGGGACTTCAACAATGAAGGATGTAGACCTGCAAGGCCACCTCAAGCATTAAATTCCTGGTGTAGAATTATCTCAAGAGAGCATTTAGGATTTCTCTGGTCAAGTCACTTGTGGCGCACAAGAAATAGGGCTACTGGAATATCACTGCCAAGGTATAGCTTACCTTGGTCGATCCACAGCATCTATACCATAGCATTTACACATATATATGTAAGATTTGTGCGATACGATTCTCAACACAGTGCATCTCTTGGAAGCGCAGCATGAATGATTGTCATCACAATATGTATCCATGTCAATGTACCACATACATGTTGTCATACAGAATTCTTGGAGAACACACAACCATCGACCAACATGCTCAATCTCGGCGGTGGAATTGTAAATAGCTAGCACTCTAGCTAGCCAGCTGGAGTTTCTGATCCTTTATTAGTTCGCAGTGGCATACATTCATGAGCTGGGAACCGCACATGGCCGGTGTTCTCTCACTTCTCTGTCGAGATTGTGACTTCAGCACGCTCTTCCCATTAATTCAAGTAATCTCTATGTACCATGAAATACATGGTGGCTACTCAGCAGTGAGGAACAATGTTGCAGTGACTTGCGGGAGAAGCGTTGGCACACTGCAAGTCCAAATCTGTAACATAACCCGAGTTGCCACTGGGAGACGCGACAACCTTCAGCCACCAGGGGTCCAGTATAACAACCGAGCTTTCAAGTCGGCATACCACGTCGACAATGCTATTCGCCGGCAGATTGGTCCACAGGAAGTCCCCTGTCCCGGGCTGCTCCTGCATGTGAGTCGCTCTCAGAATTCGGCCTTTCACGACTGCCTGTGCAACGTCGGCGAAGCAGATGCTTGCCACCAGCACCGCCACCACAAACATCAGCGAAAGCTTCCTGCACACAATTATGTGGGAATACAGCCAAGTATTAAGCCGTGATGCACTCGTACTCATGCTGACAACAAGAAGAATTTCAACAAGAACAACATCAACGTGAATGTGAACACCAGCGCGAATGAATTGAAGAGTACGTCATAAAATTACGCATATCTAACCACGCTGCGAAGGCACACTAGCTAGCTACAGTATGTCACAAACTAGTTGTATTGTGAAATAGTACCCAATCGCTTCACGCACCCACTCTATCAATATAAGCAGATCATATCGTCTCCAGATGCAATATATTACCGTAGTTCGGAATGGGATAGTGATTTATCAGTAAATGCAAATTAAACCAAGTAAAACAAGAAACGGAACGGGTTGCGTGCAACTTGCAAGACACGGAAGAAGATGGGAGTACAACCTTGCCGTCGCCATCGGGTACAGTTGTGTTTCGTTCTCTCAGATTAATTGAAAACCTGTGGACAACACAAACACCACGCAGTACGTGAGTAGTCTCCTGATGGGGAAATAAATTCCTGTGTATGTATGCAAGCGAAATGAAACAGTCATGCTCAACGGAACGAAGGCCTGGGGTCTAAGAAGTTAGAGTCTGAGAAGTTAGAGGAACTTCTTGGGAACAAGCAAGCCAGCCAATTGCATTGGCAAGTATATCGATCCTAACTGGAAGTGATCGAAACGACCAAGCCAGCAACACACAACAGCGATCGAATCGAATGCATCAGTACGAAACTCTACTCTACCGTGTCTGCGCACGTACTTCCGAGACCGCAAATCGCAGAATGAGGAAGCAGCAAGGCGGGAAGACCTTGGCAGCAAGGCGGCGATAGTGCTCCGGGAGCAGGAGAGCCACAGTCACACTGTGGGCCGAGCGCGCAGACTGTTTATATACTGCTCCTCAGGTGGATGAAAGCTGCTTGGTTCTCATGCATCCAACTGAACGCGCGACTTGCACGGGGGTACACAGGTTGACTGAAGGGGTCTCTGGAAGCATCTCAAATGGAATCCTTTTGAAATGAGAGGCTCCTGTTCCTCAAGAGCATGTTCTTCGTAAATCGTAACCTACCGTAGGGGCCCACCACATTTATTTAGTGCCCTTTGAAACTTTAGAAGATGACCCTCCTATTATGGAACAAATTATAATAATCATTGTTCCAAGATTTTATAAGGGGAGGGAACCTAGTGTGCTATACTTACAAACTTAAGTTATGAAATCATCAATGTGGGGATTCTCACCTAGCTTTCTGACTGGAAATCACAATTGATGTTGTACTTGGACATATGAAGCCCGTTTTTTTTCCATTTCAAAGAGTCTTCTAACCAACAAATTACATCTTTAGAATATGAAATTATGTAGTACCTATGTCATTTATACAACAAAAGAGCAATGTGAGCACACGTATTGACATACAAGGCAATGATTTTTCCATTTGTAAAAATATCTTTTGCGGTCTAATTAAGTCATCCTAAAAGAGAGTTTTAGGTTCCAATTTTCAAATTCCAATTTGTTTTTCAAGACTACAAATTGAATAAAACACCCTCAAATTGGCAATCTAACATTCGATTGGAGGCTACTTCTAATTTCTAAATTGTAAAAGTTTGTTGAAATACTTGAAAATATTATCAAAGATTTAAAATAGTTAAATAGTCATGAAGAGGGCACTTGAAAATCAATACGAAACTTGTGAATCTTAAGTATTAAATTATTATTAAATAAATACTATGGCAGAAAATCTCACAGTAGGAAAAAAAAATGGGACCTCACAAGGGTTGTTTAACTTTGTCCAGTATTACAAATATTGCAAAAAAATAAAATAAGGAAACATTATTTTTTTTTTCTTTATATTTTCTTTGTTGATTATCCTAGTCTAGAGTCAAATAGCCCATTTGAAGCCCTACTTTCTTTCTAATGATTGCCTTTATCAAATGAGTGAAGCAAACTACTTCATGTGTTTATTACAATCACTTTGATCTAAAAAAAGGATATATAGTACAAAAAGTGCAATTTTGCAAGACATTAGTCGTGTATTACATAACATAACTAAAATAACTCATTTATTTGAAGATTCTAATTCTGGTTGTTGCATTCATCTAGATTTATTAAATTCAAAAACAAAATTGCAAAATTACATCGCAACAAGGAACTATTTCAAGTTTTTGGATCAACTCAATTTTGAAAAAAATAAATAAATAAACACCATGTGGTTATAGTAAAACATATAGCTACCAATTGTAGACTGTTGGCAAGGGCTATTCTTCATTTGCCCATTTTAAAATTTTAATGCTAATGTGAGCCTACTAAATCTCAAGTTTGCAATCGTAATCCAAAAGCTTCCGTTAAGATTGTGGAAAATCAAGATAATCCTTTTCTATGTCTAGTTATCATTTTCTGCCTAGGGTGTTGTATCAAAAAGACACAAAATTCTAAAGTGTTTGTTTGGAATACATGTACTAATATTTGTATATAAAACATGTTAATGATTTAATTATATGTGAGCATTTTTTTTGCACCCTTAGGATAAAGTAAGCACAACTTGGCTCTTGCCTAAATTTTTATTTTTATTGGTTAACTCCTAAAAGACTAGGGGTGAAAAAATCCATGTTGTAGAATTTGTGTAGAGGCCTTTTGGTCCTCTATGGGTTAACAATTTGTTGGAGGGGCCATTCGTCCAATTGCCTTCCAGACAAGCAATGCATGATTGTATGATTGTATGTACTTTTTGTAGTTTTATGGGGGTTCGTTTCAAAAAGTTTTGACCATTTACCCCTAATTGATCAACCTACCATATATGGTCAATCTAAAATTTAAAGCTCATTTTGGTGTGGGCAGTTAAATTTCTTTGACTATTTTAAAGTTTTTTACAAGCAATTCTAAAGGTTAACTATTGGAAGCGTTTATTTTTCACAAAAAAATTATGGTTAATATTTTATTTTTGAGAGGTCCCAAATGCACATATGTATCATTTGTGAAAAGTAAAGCTTGCCAATTTTACTTCATTTCCCGGCTTTGAGCAAAGTTTGCCAACATTACAAAAAATATGAGGCCTCCGGAAGGCCGTTAAGCCTGGACCCCGTAGTGATACTACGGAGTTTTTTTTCAAAAAAAAAATTCAGAAACTGAAATTCTGACGTGGTCGAAGTTCCACGCCAGCGCTGACGTCAGCGCCACATCAGCGTGACGTCACTTTTCAATTTTTTTTTTCGGGGAAAAAAAAAAAAAAAAAAAAAAGTTATTTGTTTTAAAAAAAAAAAGATTTTTTTTTTTTTTTTTTTTCCGTAATATCACCCGCGGGTCCCGAAAATCAGCACTCACGGCCTTGTTGAGGCCTCATATTTTTTGTAATGTTTCACTTGATTTTAGATCTATTGAATTGTACATATTCATGATTTATCATGTAGCCTTGGATTTCCCCCCACCCAAGACAAAGTTTCCTTGCATTGTAATTGTTGTAAGGTGGTCTGCGATGCACCCCAACCTCCATCGCAACAACAACAAAGCTCTAACACCAAATCCTAAAAAATAAATCTCGTTTACAATCTCTTCATTTCAATAAGCTCATCTTTAGAATCTATTTTTTTATTTTTATAATCCTAACTTTCAGCCATAGCCAGATCTCAAAGCCCAAAGCTCTAGCCCCGATTGCGGTAACTTTGCTTTTGATAGCATTCAATTATTTTGAAAACCAATGGTGAGTCAATGCATTGGCAAGCTTAGAAATTTTAACTATTGTTGTTGTTATTGTGATGGTGCTAGTGCCATTTGCTTCAAGCACTTCTTTTTACAAAGCTCATTTCTCCCTTTTTGAGGTTTTGTATTGTGCTATTTTGATGCGATAGGTTCAGAAAGAGATGTTTTTGTTTAGGTTCAATTGTACTTGGTTGAAAGGGAGTAGTTTATTTAGATGTGTTGCTTTTTTCTTAGGAGTTCATTTTTTAGTTGAGCTACAAATAGAAGTCAGAGTTTGTTGAATTGTTTGGTTTGTTGATGCAAATGGCATTTTTGAGGAGATGTTTTGTGTTTTGTATTAATTGCTGACTTATACTGTGATTTGTTTGACAAGATTTTAACTCATAATATGAATATGGATCCATATGGACCTCCGCATAAGAGGCCCAAACTTGAGCTATTTTCGTTGAACATCACTCATGGAGCCAACGAGGGGCATGGTTGTGTAAATGATTGTAAAATCCTTTATTTCTACCTATTATTGTGGTTTGCATTTGAGATTCTCATGTTGTGTATTTCCCTCTTTTAGATCTGTACTTGCTTACTAAACATCTAGTTCCTTCCTATTTACCAACTAGTTGTATGAGCCTTTGTAACAAAAATAATAATTTTTTGCTACTATGAATAGGGTTATTTAACCTAGTTGCCATCTTCTCAACCCGTTTGAAAATAGAAAACTCAATAGTATTTAGGACTATCATGTCTAATACATTTTTGAGTTTTGGTGTCGTGTTGGGCGTCTAACAGTACATGTTGCGGTTGTTTGGAGACGTCTATTAGCCCTTTTTGTTGTCTAATAGGGTCATCAATGTTGGCTGTAATAATTTAAAATCTCATTATAATTACAAACTTGAATTTAGAATGTAATATGTGTTTATCAAATTGATATATTTCACTAAAATGAAACTTAAATATGTCTCCCATAACAACCTTGATAGTATTTCACAGCTCAAGATTTGTTAGAGGTTGATTGACATTTTATTTCAGGGTGCTTGTATGGAAACAAGCAGCCTAGTCGGGAAATTGGATGCAAGCTTATCTAGACAATCGTCTTCTTTTGTGCACTTGAAACCAATATTGTGTATCAGACAAATGCTTTACTTTAATATATACGGCACGGTCACATAGTGTTGGTTTAGGTGTTTCTACTTTGCATGTAGTTTGAACTATGAGCATACTAACCTAATACTAAACACTGATAGCTTGATTAAATGTAAATATCATGATCTAAGCGGTAACCCATTTTCTTATCTGGAGACACTTTTCACAAAATACTTCTCATCCGCTTATAAAATAGAACTCCTATAAATGCATTCTCCATAAGTAAATAAACTTCCGTAATGTAATAGGTCTGAGCGGTCCTAGCTTCCAAAATAAAAATAAATGGTAGTGCTTAATGAGAGTGGGCCATGCAATAAGCGGTGGACCTCACATTGTCAAAAAAAAGGAAAAATATTATTGTTAGCAAGCTTTGTGGCTTGAAGATGTGGCACGTGTACTACAAGGGCAACTTTCTACATAGTGCAGAACCTTTCTAATGCCTTGAATCTCTCTAAAGTAATGCTATCATGCGGTCCGGGACCTATTATAGTAGAGGAGACAACATTGACAACAAGGATAGAATCTCAAGCAACATGACTAAGGGTCTCCTTATATGTATCAATCATCGGGAAAATTGCACAACGGGTGCTACAAGAAAAAATAAGCATTGCACTTTCATGTAGATATGGTGGGTGGAAAAAAAATAATAAAAAAATCATATGTATTAGATTCTCTAGTCTCCACCAATGAGGTTGTTCACCGATATTGGTGTAACTTCAACTCTTCCTTTCCCGCTTACCTATTCCGGCAAGACAATCAGTGGAGCCGCTTTTGTATGCTTGCTTGAATTAGCTATAAACATGCCTACTAAATGAGCATGTAAAGAAGCCCTAAGCCTTGCATTAAATTTTTTAGGTAAATATGCTTGAAATTAAGTTTTGATTTTCAATGGGCCCATTCACTAAGAGAAGAGAGGAGACAATAGAGTTATTCGTAAAGTCATCCCTAGTTTGATACCCAGTTTTAAACAAGCTCTTATACAAATTGGTGAAAGGAGGTAAAGCAACCCATATGGGATATGTAAATGGTTGGAGTTGTAAGTAATTTGTAAGAGCTTGGAGGAGCTCAATCTTAAAATAAACCCATATCCTTTGAGAGTTCATAAAGAACAGTGGATTTCATTATAAAAACAACCTCTCCACCCTCCATTCTCACAAATTGTCAATGTACAATTTCTGTGACAGGTAAACTCAGGTCCAAACTTTTTTAGGCACCATTCCGATGCGAAAGAAAGTTTGGTCCCAAGTTTTGTTTTGCTAGTGTTGATTGCGCGAGCTTTTTACTTTTTCACCTGCTTTTTTACATAAAGCAGGGGTTCAAACCCCAGTTTTACCTCTAAACTCGGGTTTACTTTACGAATAACTCTAATGTACAATAAAAGAATGCTGTTGCTAGCCAATAATAACAACGTATTTTTAAAAAGCACATGTGCATCATCCGCAAATCAATGAACCAATGGCTAATGACACGTGTCAAAATCCAATGCAAAAAAGTGTTGATTAAGCCTACAATGCAACAAATCAAAAACATGATTTTCTCAAATCAATGGTGATGTGGAATTTACTCCTAAT